>JAJAGP010000721.1:35245-288606 GCA_025084515.1 Ancistrus triradiatus | reverse complement strand
CGAATCAATAGTACGGAAGTGGAGGAAGCAAGAAGACGCCCTGCGCCAGGTAAAGACCAAACTGAGCTTCCGACGGAACTTAAGAGTTTTGTTTCATTTAATGCGCCTTATAACCCGGTGCGCTTTATAGCCTGGAAAATACGGTACTCGAAGTAAACCCACATGGACACAGGACATGTCCACTCCACATGGGCGGAGTCCGAGGTCAGAATTGAAATTACATCTCTGTAGTTGTGCAGTTGTTTTGCAGTTGTGCAGTTAGATTTTACTGGGGGTTGAGCTTATTTTATGTAATATGTAATTTCATGCAGACATTCCTCAGAGATTTTGGTTCACTTTGACATGATAGCAGCAGTTGCTGCAGATTTGTCGGCTGCACATCCATTATGTGAATCTCCTGTTCCACCACTTCCCAAAGGTGTTCTGTTGGATTGAGATCTGGTGATTGTGGAGGCCATTTTAGTACAGTGACTCACTGTCATGTACCAGAAACCAGTTCGAGGTGATTTGAGCTTTATGACATGGCGCGTTATCCTGCTGGAAGTAGCTGTCAAAAGATATCAGCAACAATACTCAGGTAGGCTGTGGTGGTTAAACAGTGGTTACTAGGTTTTAAGTGGCCCAAAGTGTGCCAAGAAAAAATTCCCCTCACCATTACTGCACCCGCAGCAGTCTGAACCATTGATAAAAGGCAGGATGGATCCTTTCATGTGTTTACACCAGATTCCGAACCTAAAGTTGAATGCCTTGACAGAGAGAGACTCGTTAGACCATGTGGCACTTTTCCAATCTTCTGTTGTCTAATTTTGGTGAGCCTGTGTGAATTGAAGCTTCAGTTGTCTGTTCTTAGCTGACAGGACTGGCACCCAGTGTGGTCTTCAGCTGCTGTAGCTCATCTGCTTCAAGGTTGGACATGTTGTGCATTCAGGCATACTCAGTTCTGCATACCTCAGTTGTAACGAGTGGGTATTTGAGTTACTGTTGCCTTTCTGTCTGCTCAAGACAGTCTGGCCATTCTCCTCTGACCTCGGGCATCAACAGGGCATTTTCACCCAGAGAACTGTCGCTCACTGGATATTTTCTCTTTTTCAGACCATTCTCTGTAAACTCTAGAGATGGTTGTGAGTGAAAATCCCAGTAGATCAGCAGTGTCTGAAATACTCAGTCCATCTCGTCTGTAACCAACCACCATGCCACGTGCAAAGTTTCAAAACATTTTCAAAAACTGGAATATTCCAGAGAGCACAGTGTGTGCAGTTCTGTGAAATGAACCATGAAATATGTCAAAACCAGTGCAGAACCCAAGTTTGCCTTGCATGGTACAAACACTTCCACTTGTGGTAATGTGTTAATGTGGTGCTGCCACAATAGCCCCAACAAAACAATAAACAGCCAACAAATTCCTGATCAGAACGCCCGTATTGTTCAGCAATTCATTTTAAGTGGAAGCTTCAGAAAAATAAAACATTTCAGAATTGATTAGTACACTGCCTGGCCAAAAAGGTCACCACCTGGATTTAATTAGCAACTAGGTAAGTGTCTCCCATCGGATAATTACTGCATTAGTGCTTATGTTTCAGCTGGCAACAAGTTATTTAACCCTAACTGATGCAGTGAGTAGCTTCTCATTTGTTAAACAGCCATGTGGAAAGACACATCTTGTGGTTGTGGAAAAGATGTTAATTTGTTTCAGAAGGGTCAAATTATTGGAGAGAAAACATTTATAGCATTTAGCAGACGCCCTTATCCAGAGCGACTTACAATCTTACAATCCAAGCAATTGTGGGTTAAGGGCCTTGCTCAAGGACCCAACAGTGGCAGCTTGGCAGAGGTGGGATTTGAACCCTGGACCTTCTGGTCCATAGTCCAGTACCTTACCCGCTAGGCTACCACAGTCCCTAAGGAGATTGCTGAAACTACTAAAATTGGGTTAAGAACTGTCCAATGCATTATTAAAAAGTGGAAGGAAAGTGGGGAAACATCATCTTCGAGGAGGTTATTGGAGGTTATTCCATCAATGGATTTTTTATTCCCTGATCACACGGGCATATATTCCATGATGACAATGCCAGGATTCATCGGACTCAAATTGTGAAAGAGTAGTCCGGGAACATGAGACATCATTTTCTCACACAGATTGGCCACCACAGAGTCCAGACCTGAACCCCATTGAGAATCTTTGGGATGTGCTGGAGGAGACTTTGTGCAGTGGTCCAAATCTCCCATCAACAATACAAGATTTTGGGGGGGAAATGAATGCAACATGTTGTGACATTGCAGAAGCTTGTGGAAACGATGCCACAGCGAATGCGTGAAAAGCTAAAGGCGGTCCAACAAAATATTAGTCTGTGTGACCCTTTTTTGGGCAGGCAGTGTATTTGGTTGTTTGCCTTTTGCTAATGACAGCATGCTCTGAAGTGGGGAAGGACTTCACAGGGTTGTGCAAGGTTTGGGCATTCCTCATTATTTCACAATATTGCAAAAAATATGTTGTGATGTTACTGAATGCTTGTTTTAATCCTGTCATGAAGTGCGCTCATAATTGCTGAATGGGGTTTAGGTCAGGTGACTGTGGAGGAATGTCCATGATACTCAAATGATTATGCTGATTGTGATTTGTAATGTGGTAGCCTAGCGGGTAAGACACTGGTCTATGAACCAGAAGGTCCAGGGTTCAAATCCTACCTCTGCTAAGCTGCCACTGTTGGGTCCTTGAGCAAGGCCCTTAACCCACAATTGCTTGGATTGTAAGTTTGTATCAATTGTAAGTCGCTCTGGATAAGGGCGTCTGCTAAATGCTGTAAATGTAATACAAAAATATTCTACCCTAATGCAGTATAGAAGTGTTGTCAGATCTTTGGCCTCTCAGCCTAAATTTGACTGAACAATAATAACCATTTTCAATATTTGTGGAGGGGCTGCTATGTTTTATACTTCATATGTTAATTACAGGTATGCCAGTGATTTGTGAAATGTACAAATTGAGGTGGCTGTTTTATTGTAGCATGATATATAGCCACACTCAGAAGAGAGAATATGGGTATAATGTTTTTGCTTTTTCAGTACCACCTTGTCACCTTTCCCAGTTTTTTCTGGTGTGGCCTGTTCTGCTGATTTTGCAGTGCCATGTAGGTTAAGATGCACTGATCGGTACAAGCTGCACTGATGCAAAAGATGCAAAAAGTTTGTATAGTCAGAAACGGACATGTTCATTTCTGCAAAATGCTCACAACACACTAGATCAGATCACTCCCACTCAGATGTTCTACAGATGTACACCAGCCGAAACCAGTCACGTACACTGGCATCTGCAGTAGATGGTAGACAAATCAATGTGCAGTGCGTTTCCTCTACATTCGCAGCCAGGAAATAAGAGGTCAGGCAGAAGCCTAAAGCAAAAATTTCAGCTACTTAGTTTCTGTCAACCTTTGAACATAATTAAAAGACCTATGTAACATAGGTTAGCCACTGTGCAGTAACTTGCTTGTTTTGTCAGCCAGTATATAATCAAGTCAAGTCAGATTTATTTATATAGCGCTTTTTACAATGGAGCATTGTCTCAAAGCAACTTTACAAGTTTAGATTATCTCCTAATAACTATGTCCAATCCCAAATTGAGCAAGCCTAGGGCGACAGTGGCAAGGAAAAAAACTCCCTAGTTTCTAGGAAGAAGGAAACCTTGGGAGGACCAAGACTCAAAAAGGGGACCCAACCTCCTTGGGCGGGTTCGTAGGATGAATAAATTATAAGAGCGAACAAAAGTCATGGGGAGTCAAAAGTTCGAATAAAAAATGTGAAGTATATGCACAGTGGAGCTCCATCAGATGAACCATCATGTGTGGGGGCCGGAACTGCCGGAACGCAGCTCGGAGAGAAAACAGAAAATGTAATTAGTTATTGATTAAGAGCACAGTGTTTATTAACAATCACTGATGCCATGTCAATCACTGATGCCAAGTGTAGCATGAGATCCCGGCAGCATTAGCTATAGCAGCATAGCTAGAAAGCTAGAAAGAGGAGAACTGGTAGGAAACACAGCCAAGAGGGATCACATGAGACATTGGCAACCCCACGAGCGGCAGAAGACAGCAACCCAACGTCTCTGATCACCATAAGACTCTTTGACTATGAACCCCCAGCTCTGCCCTTATTCTAAGGCAAGGATGCACGAGTCAAGATCACGAGGACCGAAGCCCAGTTCAGCCAGACCGCCCACTCGACACTCCCAGCAAGCGGACAAGGCAGGCAGGCCAGACATGACTCCAGACTCCGGCCCCAGTGACCCAAGCCATGCATCCTGGTCTAAATCTAGTCAAAAGCCTGCATAAATAAGTATGTCTATCAAAGACCTACTTGCTTTTTTAGTGATATGGGCCACCTCAAATCATTTGTCCTGGTTTGAAATCTGAATGTTTCATCTGAATGTCTAAAGTTGATCTTAAAAACCATCCATGTCTTGGACCCACCACTTCTGGCTCCCTGGATCCAAACAGTTCTCTCTAATTATGTAGCCACCATGACTTCACAAAGTGTCCATTTTGGCCTCTTTCACTTTCTCGTCCATCGCATTATCATCACCATTCACTACACATTACCTGAACTGAACAACAACTTCAGGAAGCAACAGCTGCCAAACAATCCACTTTGTTTGTTTACTTCTGAGGGGGCGTGTCTGATAGCTTGAAGTTCCTTTGTGTGTGCAGGTCAGTTCAAGAGCATGACTTGTTCAGACCAGTAGCAGATACTGAACAACCTGCAAAAGTGTAAGATTTGAACCACTATAAAGGGGCTATGATTTCTGCAATGTAGAGAATGTGGACAGAGTCGTGGTACCGAGGAATAAAACTGGACTTCAGATTTTGTGTGTGTGTGTGTGTGTGTGTGTGTGTGTGTGTGTGTGTGTGTGTGTGTGTGTGTGTGTGTGTGTGTGTGTGTGTGTGTGTGTGTGTGTGAAGTCAAGTCAGATTTATTTCTATAGCGCTTTTTACACTGGAGCATTGTCTCAAAGCAACTGTACAATTTTAGATTGTCTCCTAATATCTACGTCCAGTCCCAAATTGAGCAAGCCTAGGGCGACAGTGGCGAGGAAGAATTCCCTAAGTGGTGTGTGTGTGTGTGTGTGTGTGTGTGTGTGTGTGTGTGTGTGTATATTCAGTGGAGTGTTGCTGTTTAAAACGTCCTATTAAATTCGCTGTTCCCAAATGTGTTTGGAGTTGTTCCTTTCTGACTTATTTTTACCATGTGCTTAATCCAACAGCAGTAAAGAGCTTCCATGTCGAAGACATGACTGTGTTCAAAATAGATCACTAACCCCTTATTAGTGCCCCTGCTCTGTCATCGTTACTGCAGTATTTAGGGAGACTACGTAGTTGAATAAGTAGCACTCAAAACACCTAGTTATCATCAACATGGTAGCACCGGTGTTATAAACGGCTCATAAAAGCTCTGTACACACACAAACTGAATTATGCATTAAAGTTAAAGCACTGTGCTGTTCATGTGTGGCTGACTGGCACAGAATCGGTTATATGACACTGATCGGCAAATCACTGGTTAAAGTCAATCATTTACACACAAACTCACAAACACACACACTCCACTGTTAAAAACCACTGTTATACCACTGTTAAAAATCTAAAAATCATAATGGTGAAAAAATACCCATAAAAAATGACTATTGGGGGGACACATTTCCTAGGGCCCTACACTAGTCCGTGGTTTTTATCTGAAGTTTTATAGCATCATAATTTTAACTGTATTAGTTTTCTGGTTTTGGGTGGCACGGTGGCTTGGTGGGTAGCACCTCTGCCTCACAGCAAGGAGGTCCTGGGTTGAATCCCAGGGTGGGGTGGCCTGGGTCCTTTATGTGGAGTCTGCATGTCCTCCCCGTGTCTGCATGGGTTTACTCCGGGCTCTCCCGATTTCCTCCCACAGTGCAAAGACATGCGTGTTAGGTTAATTGGTTACGCTAAATTGGCCTGGTTTGAGTGTGGTCTCTGGCGACAGACGGAGCGACGCATCGGCTGGAGTACTCTTGGTCACATCAAGTGGGACCAAGTGGGATAATGGATAAAGGATAATGATGATTAGTTTTCTGGTTTTCTTCTTAGATTAGTGAAATAAGTTTTCATTTTAAATAATTTTTCTTTTTAATAATGTTTAATTGGTTCCAGATGTTACAGCAGCTGGAAGTGGGCTTTTTAAGAGCTATTTTTATGCTTCGAGATGTACAGTTGTCCAGCATTTCTCATCTATTTTGCTTAGTTCTGTTATGAAGTGTGTGTAGGTTGAACTGCTGAGCTGTATGAATTTTGTATCTGAGGCGAACAAAATTTACTGGGACAGCCTTAATAATAAGTAATTTGATGAAGGAATTACAAATCCAATGAGCAAGTAAATGTTATGATATAATTAGGATCTAACCTGTTATGACATTTAATATAATGGCTTGCTTAATGATTAAATGCAATATTAAAGGAGCTGTTTGTACTTCAAGTCAACAGCGGGTCATTTGGGACACACCCTCAAGTGATGGCAGGCTGAAAATAAACATGAAGGCAACTCGTTGATACTCTGGACCAGGGAGTAGACCAGGAATTTTGGAATGGTTCCAACAAGGAAATGCATAGGAAAAAAAACAGTAAGCATTCTGGTAATGACACCACAGTACTTACTCATGAGGTTATACCAGAGAACTCCCTTTTAAACCTTTACTCTTCTATCTAAGAGTTGTATTGCATTAATAGTTACGTATTTTCTTGTTCGAGGCTTTCTGCACTTGTTATTCACTGAATTGTACATAAGAATTCCCCCAGTGAACTTGGATGCACGTTAGAAATTTGGATAAAGCCTGGATTTTAATAATTTTATGTATACTTTGTCTGATCTCTTTTTCTATATCTGCACATGCCTGTCAAACAGTAAGTTTCAAATAAATTTGAATTTAAATACCCAATAGATTCTAAATTGAATGTTTAAAGGATAGTTTCAAGACTAGAAATGCTTAAGTTTAAGAAGGTAAGTACCGCTGTACTTGATTGCATCACAGAATGTGCAGTTACTTTTTTTTTGTTCTTTTTTTTTTTTTTTAGGATGTGCATTGTCCATTAAGGCAAATCAAGTCAAACATGTCATGCGGTGACTTTTTGCTATGTCATGCTCTACTTCCTCTGACAAATCTCTAGATATTTTTTGAAGAGTGACAGTGTATACAGCAAACCATCCAATCATTCTTAACAGCTAAATGAGTGATTTGGTTACAAAAAGAAAGTCAAAGTTGGATTTATGGAATTATTTCAGCTACAGAAAGGATGTTGTTGACCAAAAGAGGGTAATTTGTTGATAGTGCCTTGCAGTTGTTGCCACAGCATGAGGTGGGACGACTAATATTTTACAATGCTCTGCATGACCAGTGCCAAGCCAGATCTGGATGCTATCCAAAGCAAAAAAAAACTCTTTCTGATGCCTTTGCTAGTGTTTCACTGTATGAGAAAGGTTCCACACGACAGACACATCACTGACACGAAGGTACGGCATCTAATTCCGTCTGACTTTCCTGGAGTTCCTGCATTTTTTTTTTAAATATCGCAAGGTATTTCACAGGGTAAAAACAGTATTGCAGTGTCAGTTTTTTTCCAATATTGTGCAGCTCTAGTCTCAGTACATCTGTTCAAATTGGGAATATGTAGATTCTGTTACATTTGGAAAATTTTAAATATATATATATATAAAAATGTAATACTTAACCACGACACACTAACAACCTTTGTGTGGACTGTGGTAGCCTAGCGGTTAAGGTACTGGACTATGGACCAGAAGGTCCAGGGTTCAAATCCCACCTCTGCCAAGCTGCCACTGTTGGGTCCTTGAGCAAGGCCCTTAACCCACAATTGCTTGGATTGTAAGTCTGTACCAATTGTAAGTCGCTTTGGATAAGGGCGTCTGCTAAATGCTGTAAATGTACTATGTGGCTTCTCCAGCTTCAGACAAGGAGTTTAAATAATGGAGGATATGATGAAGGGATTGTGTGACCGATGAAAGGAATCGGTACACTGGCTGGGCAGGATAGGGCAGGGCAGGGTTGGGTCATGTCTTATGAGAGTGAAAGAAAGTCTGGGATGGAATTTGGAATGCTGGAAACAGAAGTAACATTTAAATAGCTAAAAATTGATATTAAAGAGAAATGTAAGCCTTTAAAAATAGTTGTAATGGAAAGAAAAGTTTGAAAGTAATCATAAACACTGTTTCCTCCCGTCTTGGGACCTCATTTCTAAAACTCCGCATGGATTCTGGAGTGAAAGTGTGTGTACACGCACAACCTGGAAATGGTGTGGGCACAAAGAAATTCAGATTAAGAAAACCTTGCGTACGCACACCTGAATGCCGTTTTCTTTTTATAAATCAGGTGAACAAGCCTCATGTTCCACCTCCTTACTGCCCACACACATCCATAAATGGTCCACGCAAATTACCTAATGATTACGTAAATAGAGCTGAGTGGGATAGTGGTGACAATGGAGGACGAAAGACAAAAAAGAGAAAATTTGGAGAATGTCAGGTGGAACTTCTTGTTTCGGTGATCGAGGCGAGATAAAATGTTGTTTGGCCTCAGTAGTGGCATCACCAACAAACGCAAGTTGTTGAGTGTAAACATGTAGCAGCAGAGTTCAGCCGTGTTTGTTCCGCACTGTTGTAGAAGTGAAAATAAAAGTGGTCAGACTTAAATGTTGATCGAAAGATGTTTTGTACAGGCAGAGTCTAGGCCTTGGTAAAGGTCTTTTCACATCGAGTAAGATTTATACAGAAGAAAAAAGCAGATGATTGTTAACGTAGCTGGACCTTCACACCAAGTGTGTTAGGTTTTTCAAACTCCCTGTGCACTTTTGCTTTCTTTAATTTCCCTTATCTTAATGTGTCACGGAGATTTTGCCATGTCAACTTAAAAAAAAGAAAGAAAGAAAAAGGCACAAGCGAAGATTAGTGCAGGAAGCTATAGTTTGTGTTGTATTGTGAGCATGAACAGAGTAGAATGCACTTAGATAAAGAAGAAAATGGTTCCATACAGTCACTGTGAGGTCTATCACCATCATTCTCCAGGCTTTCAGCTATATTCCACCAGATATTTTCTTTAATATCGATGTTTTTGTAGTCTGTATGTTGCTTATCTCGTAAACTCTTGTGCTCTGAGGCTACCAGAATGAGCTGTTCTGCCTGACAACCGAGCTCTGATTGGGCAGCCTGACTTTCAACGCAATTTTTAAGCAGTGTTTCAGCAGAGGATGTGTTCTCACAGATGCTGGGTTACAAATGTACATTCATACAATTACAGCTCTCTCCCAAATGTTTTTATAAATCTCGGTACTTGAGATGTTGCGTACGCGCATTTCACCCCCATTTTTTGGCGTTCGCACCGTTTCTATATGAGGCCTCTGAACTGGTCAGTGAAGATGCATTCAGTTTGAGCAGTAGCAGATCGACAGCGTAAATCTGGAAGACAAGTAATCACTGTTCATCTGAGTTATCACAATAATACATGCCATTCAAAAAAAATAAAGAAATAAAAATGTGAATGTAAAAGAGAACAGTTTGGTGATGGCCAAGCATCACTAGGTCTGTGCAAAGGTTTGGGTATATGTGGTAAATTAATTGTTTTATTTCATTGTAAATGGAAGTAATACAACCTCTCCATGTAACAACATTTTTAATAAGCCACTAAGAACTGCATTTTTATAAATTGATTGTGAAAATGAATCCATATGTCCCAAAGCTTCGGACAGTGTTTTTATTTACTTTCTCATTATTGACTGTGTCGTTCGGTGTTGGCTGGAAACAGACGTGGCAAATGTTAGGGATAAATAGACTTATTAAGTGTTAAAATCATTCCGGATTCTATCCTAGGCTGCTCGCACGCCACTGACCCTGCCCTGCATAGCTGCTGTATTTATTCATCTCATCTCTGCTGTATTTCTTTTATCACGTACATTCATTCATTCATTTTCTGAATCGCTTAATCGCTGATCGGGTTGCGAGAGAGCAGGTGCCTAGCCGGCAGCACAGGGCATGGACAACCGTAGGCAGGATGCCAATCCATCGCAGGGCACATGCACTTATATATATATACACACACACACACCCACACCCTAAGGGCACTTTAGAGACACCAATTAACCTAACACGCATGTCTTTGGGCTGTGGGAGGAAACCGGAGTAAACCAAGACTGCTCCATGTGGGGATTGAACAATCAGAAGAACACTGAAGAACAATGGTGTGCATGGCAGGGTTACAAGGAGAAAGCCACTGCTCTCCAAAAAGAACATTGCTGCTCGTCTGCAGTTTGCTAAAGATCACATGGACAAGCCAGAAGGCTATTGGAAGAATGTTTTTTGGATGGATGAGACCAAAATAGAACTTTTTGGTTTAAAAGAAAGGCATTATGTTTGGAGCAAGGAAAACACTGCATTCCAGCATAAGAACCTCCTCTGATCTGTGGTAGTATCATGGTTTGGGCCTGTTTTGCTGCATCTGGGCCAGGACAGCTTGCCATCACTGATGGAACAATGAATTCTGAATTATATCAGAGAATTCTAAAGGAAAATGTCAGGACATCTGTCCATGAACTGAATCTCAAGAGAAGGTGGGTCATGCAGCAAGACAACGACCCTAAGCACACAAGCCGTTCTACCAAAGAATGGTTAAAGAAGAATAAAGTTCATGTTTTGGAATGGCCAAGTCAAAGTCCTGACCTTAATCCAATTGAAATGTTGGTGCAAGGACCTGAAGTGAGCAGCTAATGTGAGGAAAAACCCACCAATATCCCAGAGCTGAAGCGGTTCTGTACGGAGGAATGGGCTAAAATTCCTCCAAGCCGGTGTGCAGGACTGATCAACAGTTACAGGAAACGTTTAGTTGCAATTATTGCTGCACAGGGGGGTCACACCAGATACTGAAAGCAAAGGGTCACATACTTTTGCCACTCACTAATATGTAATATTGGATCATTTTCCTCAATAAATAAGTGAGCAAGTATAATATTTGTGTCTCATTTGTTTAACTGGGTTCTTTTTATCTACTTTTAGGATTTGTGTGAAAATCTGATGATGTTTTAGGTCATATTTATGCAGGAATATAGAAAATTCTAAAGTGTTCACAAACTTTCAAGCACCACTGTATATTGATATGTAATGATTTGGTAATTTTCCACCAGTAATTTGTGTTGTTAACATGACAATATTTTTGTATAAATTGTATGGTTTTGGATCATACATACATACATACTGTGCAAGTAATATGTATGTATGTATGAGAAGAGAAGTGAATTGGTGGACTTTGGTGGTTATTTTAGTCTTTTTCTTGCCTAACCCAACCAGTGTGAGCACAGGAGTTCTGGGCAGCTTTCAGAGCAGCGTGCACGGTGAATTGAAAGTAGCTGAGGAAAAGCAGTCGCAGTTGTGTGGCGGCTCATAGCCAGCAGCAACAGATGGTGAAACAGAAGGAAGGACTCATCTTAACTGTTCATGTGAGCTTGATTATCTGGCCTTCGTGGTGCACAGGTTTCGAGTGGGAGTAAGGTTTGTGTTTTTGTCGGTAAGCATTTACATGCGTGACATTTAACGCTAGACCGGGCTGTGGTCTGGAGCTTAATGGGTTGGCATGAGGGCAAGGGTGCCAGTCAGTTCTCACGCGAAACAAATTTGCAATCGTGGCCTGACTGGTTTTAGGTGCGTCAGCGTGAGAGCTCTGAGGCACTGCTTTTGACTGTCTTTGACTGTGCAGCATGTCTGTCTGAATGGTCTAATCAAGTGTGTGTGTATACCACCATGGGTTCGAGCTTTATGATCTTACATAAATTCATTCTAACTCGTCTGCTCTAGTTTGATGGTCAGCCATAACTCTCTAATATATCTTTAAAAAATTTTATCCTACTCCTGCCGCCTTCACCAGTTGCATTCTCCTGTACCAGGTACACGCCCACATTTGTTTTAACACTTCCTAACCAGTTCCTGACTGAGGAACTCTGGGCTATAGGTCATCTTAGGGGGAACACTGTCTAGCCAAGGTGGTCCATTTCACAGATGCATTGCACATACTGCATGAAAATGTAATAATTAGGAACAGCGAGTGTCCAATGCCTACAAATATGAGAAACACCGTGCATGCATTAAGTAGATTACATTTATTAGCACAGAAATTGCACATGCAGCCAGCTGTTATGATTATTATTATTATTTTATGATTAAAGTGTGATGTAGTGATTTATGAGGAAATTAAGTGAGAACAAATGTTTACCAACTACACTGGCAGTTCACTGACATAAGTAATCTGAAATGGATACAAAATGCATTTTGTTTACAGCTGTAATATAGTCAGTGTATTATTTGTTTCCTGTCTTTTAGAATGGTTTCTTTTATTCAGGATTAATTCAGCACCCAGAAAAAATAATGGTGGCATTAATGAAATGACAGGTTATTAATCAATATCATTTTTAAATACACAGTGGTACCTCAGTCCTCATCGTTAATTCATACCAGAAGCCTTGTCGAGATCCGAAAAGAGTACCGAGCAAATGTTTCCCATAATAAATAAGGTAGACTGAATGAATCTGTTCCTTCATTCAAACAAATTAATCGTAAGTATGTGTCATGAACCGATGAGTTTCGTATAGTCTGTACTGTATCAACCTTATTGCTTAAACTTGTACATTAACCTACAGTTGGCCAAAATCAGTAACACAAAGCTTATTTTATAATAATGTATTGGAAAATCCCATGTAGTTTAGTGAGTAATGGATTGAAAGTGAAAAGTAAAAGCAAAACACTTACTCTATCGATGAACACGGGGCGCTAACTGCTAATGCTAACTGCTAATGCTAGACTGAAAGTGATCCGGAAGACTCGATCCTTCATTTCCTTTCAGTTGACTGTAATCGTCAACCATTTTAGGACCATGGAGATTTATTTACACTAACAATACTGTACTGTAGATGTAAAAGTAAAGAGAAAAACAATAAAAATAGTGGAGATCTTCACTGAGAAGCAGCTGTTGTGAGACTGAATTGCTTTATACTGAATCGTGAGTCATGAATCCTGAATCGAGTTTCAGCTTAAACGAGTCACGTGGCTCGACTCGTACAAGTTCAGTCAAGCACGGCGAGGACCGAGCAAATGACCAGAACCGAGACACCGAGATTTTCTTAGTCAAAATACATAGAGAACCAAATTTGATGAGTTCCAAGGTGGTCGATAACCAAGTTACCACTTAAGTAATAAAAGTGTATTTACATTTACGCCGCGGTCTGCTTAAGTCTGAAACAGGTGGGGGCAGGCTGGGGCTGGAAGATTGGCAACGCAAACAGTCGTCCATTGTGGTGCAGTTAGCATAGCCTTGCTGATAATGTGATGAGAATAAGGAAGCATCGGACTGGGGTACCATTAGCTATACTTCTCTTTCAGGTTTTGCAAGAGAAAAGGTTGTGGCTTGATTATATTCTGAATTTTAGAAAATCGGTACGTTTTGTATGAAATGTTGCATTTACACATGGCTACAGATGCACTTTCTCTATTTTGGCTTTAAAGTACTACTATACAAAGCTCCGCCCCTTCAGATCACCGCAAAGCAGTACCACTACTGGTCGAGGACACGTCAAAGTTCACCAAATTTGAACTCCGTGTGAAGTTTTGAGACAATGGTCCATTGTAAAAAGCGCTATATAAATAGATCTGACTTTTGCTCATGAAATTTATTCGCCTCAGAAGTCCGAGGTGCGAAGTCACTCGTAGCAAGTACCCATTGAAATAATAAATGGGGGTAGCCTAGCGGTTAAGGTACTTCCTTGAGCAAGATCCTTAACCCACAATTGCTTGGATTGTAAGATTGTACCAATTGTAAGTCGCTCTGGATAAGGGCATCTGCTAAATGCTGTAAATGTAAACAAATGGAACTTTGCTCGCAAAAGTTTAGTGGGACCACAGCTTTACAGTAAACACCTAATTAAAGCTTTTATATTATTTTCGCTGTTCCATTTTACGTCATCGCAAATCTTTTGTACATTTGAACGAGTAATGAAGTCCAGAAATTTTGGCAAAACAAAAATAATCAGTACCTAAAACATGTATTTCATATTTGAAACTAGAGATGCTCCAAAATTCTGGCCATCAAACATTTTCTTCTGGAGCTGGAAACTAAAAGTGCTGTTTTTGGCTGTAAGAGAAAAGGATGACTGTCAGGCTGGGACAGAAGGCATAGACATACACTTATGGTTCCTCAGCAAGTTAGCAAACTCTAAAAATACATGACTTTGACTGCTTCTTACAAGGGGTATAAATAGCAGATGATGTGATTAAGGAAATGTGGGACAGGTGAGGGGCATCTCTCAATCACTGTCAGGCAAGGATTGGGTCAGGGACGAGTGAGAGTGTCCGCAACGGAATCCGGAATGCTGGATACGAATGTGGTAGCCGTCATAAAACAGACACACAGTCAAGTGTCAAAACCTTACGCTTTTAAAATGAGTTTAAAATGCCTGGATTACATCTGGCAGAACTATGTCATCAACACAGTTTAAAATCTGTGCAGCCAACGAAATGAAAAAACAGTTAATGGTTAATTTATGTTGTTGAATGACAGATAGTGAGTGAGTGAGTGAGTGCTGGAATTCCCCAGTAAGAGCTGGCCGTTTGAGCTCTCAAAACCTGGCACTATCCCAAACGTCTTTACACCTCTATGCCCTCAGGGGCTCACGCGTTGTATGTAAATATATCAGCCCTGTCACCAAGGTTGTACTGTTGTTTGGGCCAGAGAATCTCTAAAGCTGTTCAGGTGTGTACCTTTGAGGGGTACAATGAGTGTACAGTTTGATAATTCAGTGGTCTCTGTATACTGAAACCGAAATTAAAAAAAATACAAATATGTTTCAGAACATAACTGAAACTGATTAGCTCTGTGTGTTTTTGGACAAAGCTTTAATACTTAATAATATTAGCCTAAACTAAATGTGAAAGTTAGGATTTTCTGTTCAGTTCCAGAATTGGCACTCTTAGTAAAGGTGTTTCTCAAAGGTTACTAAAAATGTCTGTTAGCTTAATTTTGCATCAGATATTTATCAGGTATTTATTCTAAGAAAACAATGCCATACAAATAATTTTCGAAAACACAAGTAGCGGTTCATGGAATCCCTGCATTTAGGACTTTGTGCAACCTCTCATTCCAACATAACCCCACTGCCCATAGGAAGACCGAAGAGTACAGAACAAGCAGTATGTGAGAGATTACGTTTATTATTTTGTCATCTTGCTGTCATAAAGCTTCATGACTTTGTCCAGACAATGCATATAAACATGCAAAATTCATAATTTGCTTCATTTATTTTTAGGCAGTTTGGTCCAGCTCTAACTTCTGTGTTGCTCTGGTCGAATCTATTCTAATCAGACTTAACTGGCCACAGAAAATGAATTAACAGTGGAATTTTACATTTTGTGATAAGGAAATGGGTTGCTTTAAAGGTGTATTATGGCAGTTAGTGATAAGTTACTTTGTAAACACAGCTGTCTGGCCAAATGTTCCATTGATACCAGCACTGATTGGAGCTGCCTCACCGAGTTCACCTTGTGCCAGTTCTGCTGGTTCATGCATATTGCATTCCGTTTTTGAATCTTGGCGTGGTGTGCTTTGGTAGCGGGAAAAACACCAGTGTCCAAAACGTTTGATTTTCTTCCTGGAACACAAAGGCCTTGATAGTTAGATGCATCAAGAGAGGCACATGAAGTCCACCTTAATCTCTGCCTTCTCAACTGAATCATGACCAAAGAATCTTCCAGGAAAGAATCAATAAGCAAATAAAACTCTTTTCAGGACTGGAATCTTTATTTCTGGATTTAAAATAAATACTTGGATCATTTTGTGATAAAACGTTAGGTATATGGTGCAAAAAATGCGAAACATTCAAAAGCAGTGGGTCCCTTTATTTCATTTTTAATAAGCAACCAGTAGCTTGTGATAATTTTTTTGCCTAACAGCTCAACCACATGCTCTGCATCTCTGCCCTGACATGTTCCTCAACTCTTCAGTCTAAACATAAACTAGAGGTCAGCAGCCTCTGATTCCACCCTGTTTAAATTGGTGTCAGATGTACATATCTCTGCATCATATATTATGTAGAGAGATGTTCAGTTATACGTTTTCTTTGGAATGATGTACTTCCCCACAGGAATGCTCTGCACCAAGAGGTCACAGATACTTGACATAATGCCCTGTCTAGTTATTAATTCCTCCTTTCGTTCTGTTTCCCTGGGCTGTTGTCGGTAACTGTAAGAAATCTTGGCAGTCAGCGGAAGTGGATAATGGCTGTAGATCGTCTTTGTATATTAATCACGTGTGGGTGGCCCACTGCACTCTGGCTTCAACTGCCTAACCTACTTTACAGCTGGATGGCAGCAGGCAGAGGCCTGTTTAGGATTGTTTTATGAGTAGGAATATACCCAAGGTCTTTATCACTCTTCCTCCCCCCTGTTAGTGCGTGGGAGAGGGTGTACTAGACTTCTGCACAGGGGTGAAAACCTGTCACCGTACTCGGTTGTGTGTCGATATCTTCATTACAACGTCTCTGCTTGTCCCATTAGTTTTGCCATCCGGTCTCTATACACCCCAACAACCATTCCCTCATGATAATTGATATTCTAGAATATTGTAATAATTTTGTTAGGCACTGTTATTATTCAAATGATCTTTCTTTCAATGTCTGTATGTTTTCTTTAAGGTTTGCCTTTTTTTGAAGTCATTATAGTCTGTGGCAAGTATATGGTATATGGTATGCACCATTCAGAGAAATAGAATTCTTACCGAAATGGACATTGACTGGACATTACCATACAGTCACACAGTAGTTTAGATACTTTGCACATAGTGTTTTATTTTAAACAATATTACCCACACAATGTTTTGTGGCTTATCCCTATACGTACACAATTCTGATACTCAAAATGGCCTAGTGTAGTCAAGGATTCTTTGTTTACTTAATAGGCCTCCTCATATCACCACCCCAAACAATCTGTGGTGAATAGAAATGGTAGCTTGCTCATCCTTCTGTACTACGGCCATGACTAAGTAAGAAATGGGAACAAATTAAACATTATTTTCCTTGTTTAATATAAACAAAGAGACTTTGCCATGTGGGAGAGCTTTACACATGTATCCTTCTTCCTACAGAGGCAGTTATTTTACTGGCACTAAAGCGGACAGATTAACTCTCATTTAATCTCAGTAGGGCTGCAACTAACGATTATTTTAATAATCAATTAATCGGTTGATTATTTTTTCGATTAATCGATGAATGGGGTTAAAAAAAAACCTTTCCATGTCTTTATTCAGAAATATAACATTAAATAACAGAGCAAATAAGTGCTTACAATAAATGAATAATACATTCAATTTATTAATAAATTAAAATAACAAATTAAATAATAAAGAAAAATAAGTGCATCTCTGATGCAAACACTACATACAAACTCATTCACGCTCTTTCTTTAGGAACTTTGCATTGCAAGCCAAAAATGTTATCATGCCAACATGCTCCTGGCTAAAGCTGGCTCTCTTTTTGGAGACTATATTTCCTGCCGCAGAAAATAAACGCTCAGACAGTGTTGAAGTAGCAGGAATGCATAAATAGAACTTGGCTAGCCTGGCCAATATAGGATATCTGTCTCTCTGCTAACTCCATCACTGTCATTATCCAGCTAACAAGCAAAAAACAGCATCAACCGTGCTGTGCCCGTTCACATAGTGTGAGTGCGCCGTTACGTTTCCTCACTTCACAACGGAACAAACTCGGGATATTGTGGTGACTTACACTGCTGTTGAGCTCCCTTCATCCTCATCGGTGACTAACAGGTTTCCGTTTCGAGGGCTGTATCAGCACCGGGGTGCTCCCGTGCCAGGCCAGATCACTTTTGCAAAGCTTGCATGTTACACATTGTTTAGTAGCGTGAAGTGCTCCTACACTTTTGAGGACTTAAGCCGAACCTTCTTCTCTATGTCGGTCATGTTTCATTTGTAGAATTTATTTACTTCTTAACGCTAACTTATTTTGAAGATTCCGCCTCGCTCCGTTCAATCGCTCGTATTTTTTTCCAGCGTTGACGAAGCGTTAACGTAAGCGGATATGATAAGGCGAGGGAAATATAAATCCTGTGACGCAACGAATCGATAATGAAATTCGTTCCCAACACTTTTAATAATCGATTATTAGCGATTTTATGGATTCGTTATTGCAGTCCTAAATCTCAGAACATTTTGGGAAATGACATGTTTAAATTATTTCGGAAATATTTTTGTTTGTGTAACGTGGATTAACTGAACTTTGTTACTAAAATAAAGAGTTGATTGACGTTAAGATATGACTAACAAACTGAAAACTTGTGGTAGGTCTTGTAAACATTGTGTGCCAAAAAATAGAACAAAGTATTGCTTTGTGATTGGTTACAAAGTGAAAATTCTGGCATCGTTATGTCCGTTATTCCTGCCCTTCCTATTCATATGCAGCTAATAAATTTCGTACATGTGTGAACTTGAGGTGCTAATTTGCCACATCATTACAGGAAAAGGTGAAACCACCATGCAGTCCAAAGGGCATCAATTAAAAGTCAGAGTAATTACTGTATTTTAAGGTGTGTAGTACTTTAATTCTGTATTTACAAAAACAGTTGCTCCTGGGGGCATGCTGGCACAGTGGTTAACACTCACCTCACAGCTCTACTGTAGATATCTGTGGTTTGATTCCCGGCCTGGATGCTGCCTTTGTGGGCTTTGCGTGTTTTTCTTGTGCCTTCGTGGGCTTCCTCTGGGTACTGTCTAGGATTTGGTCACATCTTGTGCCCTGTCCTGCCAGTTAGGTCCTGTGACTCTGAATTGGATTAAGTGGATATGATTCTCTGGCCCTGCTGAATACTTAAAGTAGCTACAAATAGATGTAATACAATTCAGTTATTCATAAAGTATATCAGGTTCACATTGAATAAATTAGTGCTCATGCCACCTAGAACCAGTGCTAGGGTTGGATATTGAAACCCGGTTCCGATGTGGAACGGTTCTTAAATTCCAAGAAATGGGTACCCGTTTGTTTTAATACGCTCAAAAGTGCAGGAAAACTTGGCTCCGCTTTGAGAGAAAACGAAAAGAGTAAATGCAATATGTAAGGAAAGCTGATCTGTTGTAAAGGGGGTTGTGCCTCCAACAAAAGATCTAAGACACCAGCATGATATTGAGCTGCAGCAGTGTACCGTGTTCGACCGACTGCATTAGCCGGGGAAGTCTAAAATGCGCAACGTGAACAAAGCTTAACATAGCTTGAAGTACTAAAACAGTGACATAGGAACAGCATACTTCTCTCAGTCACTACTGGTGATAAGTACTACTGATGTACTGCTGAAATGGCGAACAAGTAATCCAAAAGAAACGTTAATATAAGCGTTTTACTTCCCTTTTCAGCCTATTATAACATAAAAATGATGGCTTTCCCAGTGGACCATATGTTTCTCATTTCAGCAGTAGATAATGCTTATGACCAGTAGTAATCGACAGACGTTCTGTGTTCCTAGGCCATTGTTTTAGTACATTAAGCCACGTTGAGCTTTTAGACTCTCCCGAATTAACCAGCTCCACAGACTAGAACCTTTCTAACATATCCAGTACAACCCTGTGATGCCTCCTTCTCGCTAGCAATGAAAAACTTCAAATTCGAGAATCACACAGTTAAAATATAAAAAACAAAAATAATGTTTATACCCAAACATTTGGCTGATGTTTTTTTAATCATTTTGGTATCGAAACTTGCAATCAGTAAGAATTAGAATTGATAAGCAGAAAGAGAATCATATTCGGAGTTGATCAATTGAAGACGATTCCCAACCGAATGCAGTGGTAACTGTTCAGCAGTTATTCAGCTATTCATTGCTGTGGGTCCAAGAAAGCCAAACTGACACTAGCCAAGCAGGAGCATTTTTGTATATCAAGTATAAAAAAGAAGTTAGTGTGTGCACTGTTTCAAACATGTTACATTTGCAGCATTTAGCAGACGCCCTTATCCAGAGCGACTTACAACTGATACAGTCTTACAATCCAAGCAATTGTGGGTTAAGGGCCTTGCTCAAGGACCCAACAGTGGCAGCTTGGCAGAGGTGGGATTTGAACCCTGGACCTTCTGGTCCATAGTCCAGTACCTTACCCACTAGGCTACCACACTCCCTACTGTGCTACCTAATGATATATATTCTGCAGTTTGCTTGCTGTATATGTGTAAGGAGAAGCACAAGGAACTTTTGTGAGTAGCCGTTGTTGTCCATGTGAGGCTCAGCAAGTGGGTGTGAAAAGGCCATGACTAAATGAGATTGGCAGTAAAGGAATCACTGATCATATCCAATCCAGAGAGTTCTAAAAGTGCTTAAAGGCTGCAACTCCCTGTCAACTCTCTTCCACTGCCAGAGGTTTGCCAGAATGTTGGCCTATTTTGGAATTGTTCTGTGCCTTTCCACTGTACAATCATTTCTCATGCAGAAACAAAATACTTCTGGTCTGGAACCAAGAACTGTTGATGTCAAGGACTTGAGTGTGGCCCCAGTTTGCACTGCTATGCTCAGTGGTTGCTCAGTGCTTAAGGTACTGGACGTTCTCTGCCAAGGCTGTCATTGTAGGGCTCACAATTTCCTGGATTGCACCTTGTGAGATTGTAGCGGTCACTCTGAGTAAGTGCTAAATGCTGTAAACGTTAATGCTATAAGCAGTGTTCGTTTAGACAAAGTAAATGGGTTTACAGAGAATTGTGATCCAGTGGCCCAAGGAAGAAACAACAGTTACAAACAATGACTATATACTGAACAGCAGCTACTGGCCAAATGTATACTGGCTATCAGTAAGTTCAGTTAAATAAAAGTATGTAGAGTCAGCATGGCAAAGTCAAATGTGATGAACTAAATAAGTGAATAAAACTTAATTTTCTTTTAAAATAATTAGAATAATCTCTAAAAGATACAGAACATGTCCTTTTGTGTCTCTGACGGGGTCTGGCTTTGATCTGTTTATGGATTTGGAGTGCGGATTAGGAGTTGAGTTTGGATGGCAACATGTGTGTTTAACCAAACACAGAAGTTAATATTTTATTAAGTGTGTTGTGAAGCTCCTTGTGTGATTGAGGATTGTGGTTGTTCACCTGGTAATTCTGGGTGGTACAAGTCGTCACATCTACAGCATTTAGCAGACGCCCTTATCCAGAGCGACTTGCAATTGGTACAGTCTTACAATCCAAGCAATTGTGGGTTAAGGGCCTTGCTCAAGGACCTAACAGTGGCAGCTTGGCAGAGGTGGGATTTGAACCCCGGACCTTCTGGTCTACCCCAGTCACATCAGAAACATACTGTTCGTGATGGCTTATGAAATTGGCGTCAAGACCAAAAATTAGAAATTGGGGACAGTACATCTCCAATGTTTCACAGACAGTAATTTAGCATGACTTGTGATTTCATCTATGCATATTTGGGAAAATGTATTCTGGGCTCCTACCTTTTGTAAATACAGTTAAGCTGTACAAAGTCGTTTTGGAACCATATCGAGTTCCAAATTCTGGGAGGTGGCATGGAGGCTCAGTGGGTAGCACTGTCGCCTCACAGTGAGAAGGTCCTAGGTTCAATCCCAGATAGAGTGGCCTGGGTCCTTCCTGTATGGAGTCTGCATGTCCTCCCCGTGTCCACATGGGTTTACTCCGGGTACTCCGGTTTCCTCCCACAGTCATGCATTAGGTTGACTGGTTACACTAAAGTGCTTCTTCTGTGTGAATGTGTGTACGAGTGTGTGAGTGTATATGCCCAATAATGGATTGACGCCCTGTCTAGGGTTGTTCACGCTTTGCTCCCTATGCCGCTGGCTCTCCCGTAGGACTGTCGTAGCCTAGTTCCAGGGTTCAAATCCCACCTCTGCCAAGCTGCGACTGTTGGGTCCTTGAGCAAGACCCTTAACCCACAATTGCTTGGATTGTAAGACTGTACCAATTGTAAGTGGCTCTGGATAAGGGCGTCTGCTAAATGCTGTCTGCTAAAAGAGTTGTAGCCATTGTTTCCTAAGCTTTGTTCACTATCATTCGTCTCCGCTCCCTGACCCAGTCTGACTGAGAGCTCTGTCCAAGAAATGGTTTATGAAAGGCTGAGCCAGAGAACAGAAACGGTGTGTGTACAAACTGAATTTAGTTAACAAGTGCTTAAACTGTGCACACTCTGAAAGCACACGTGTTGTTTAAATAGTACCTTTAGTGTGTGAGAATGGCCAAAAACACGATCACAGAAAGGCATTCATGAGCACAGAACAGGGAAGCACATAGCAAAGCTTTTCCCTGGCTTGCCACTGCCTGCTGCTCACTACTGACTGAAGGTGATTTTGATTTTGTTGTTGTTGGATCAGCACAGAACATGAACAGAACCTGTTCCATTCTTCTGGGCATAGAAGCAGCTGCATCTGGTGTGTGGCACTTTATTGGCTGCTCCAGCTTTGGTTAGGAATCACCCAGTGTGCAGATGAAATTGTTGCTCTTATCATCACATTAAAGTGAGATGCAGTTATCGACCAGAGAGAGAGAGAGAGAATAGCGTGTGCGATACTGCTAGTTAATAAATCCCGATCACGTTGTCAACCAGTGTAGTTAAAGGCTGCAACTGTAATGAAATGAAAATGTGTGTGTTTAAACTGGACAAGCTATTCTGTTTGTGAGCAGTCTGCTCATTATGTTCACCTATAATAAAGAGATCAGTCAGTGTCTGATTAGGCAGTGAAATTCGTTGCAGTGTAGGGTCCCATGACTGGTCCCATCTGGTGTGCAGACTGGGTGGAAATGGTTGCTTATGAACGGACTGACACTGAACGTGATCTCTGTTATTTGGCTGTGTTTTGGATTCAGGCTCAGCATCAGTGGCAGAAGGGGGGGGGTTCCATCATTAATTATCATGCTTGGTTGTAAGGTTGGCCTTAAGCATTTTTGTTTACAGAGAAGACTTTCTGCCTTTTTCTGTGTAAATTTTAACTCAAGTGATCTACTGCGGCTTTCTGTGGTCTCCGTTCTGACTAATTAAATGTACTACTGTGAAAATGTGACGCGATTATGAACTGAAGTGCCGAAGTGCGACAGGCTTTACGGTACATTGCAAATGTTCTTTTGAACCGTAAAGTCTGTAACTTAGGGGTAGGCAATATGACAATACTGTATGGTATTGTGATATTGATATATATATATATATATATATATATATATATATATATATATATATATAGATATATATATTATATTATATATATCGATATATAAATGAATTTCTTTTACGTGTATGTATGTAATGTGTATATATGTATGAATGTGTTTGTGTGTGTGGTGTATGTATGTGTGTATTATGTATGTATGTATGTGTATATATATATATATATATGTATATATGTATATATATATATATATATATATATATATATATAGGAGGTCCTCGGGTTACGTCAGTCCCGAGTTACGATGTTTCGTGGTTACGACACATCTCCCATTTACTGTATAAAGCCTTGTTTCGACTTAAGTGGTTTTGCGTGGTAAACGTCATAACGCAAACTTCGTGTTTGGTGTGCACGGCGGAAGAATACACGGTTACGCGACTCGTGTTTTGATAATTACTGTGTTAGGATAGGATAAGTGCTTACAGTGCTTATTGTATTACTCCACGATGATGCGCACTACGGTGGCCGTAAGCTTCGTAACTTACCAAGACCGTGCTAAAACATTTTGACAGATTTATGAGCGGCGTGTACCATCTACAATCGGTTCTAGGTCAGAAAGCACAACCAGAATTAATTCATACATTAGGCGCACCGCATTTTAAGGCGCACTGTCGATTTTTGAGAAAGTTAAAGGATTTTAAGTGCGCCTTATGGTCCGAAAAATACGGTACTTTTGGGACAACCTAGTATTTTTCCAGAAATACCTTTTGTTCTTTACTTTCAAAAATGTTTTTATTGGTATTTATTTAATTTAGTAAAATATTAAGTTATGTTGGAAGCAGTAACATACAGAGATTTATGTTATGGATTCCATCCAGTACGCACTGCTCGACCGTTTAAGCAGTGTACTCTTTCAGTACCCGAGTGTGCAGTATGCACAGCACCTACCTCCCATTCTAGCATATTGTTCTGTATGGAAGTATGTGGGTTTGCAGCCTGTTATGTCGTGACTGTAAAGCAGTTAAGAACACTGTTCTCAGCACTAAAATTCTTCAAACCGTAAAACCCTGTCAGTGTTAGTTTTGGTTTGAGCCAAGAGTTATATTTTATGTATTACTGCTTTTATGACTTGTCAGTTTTTTGGTGTTGTATCACACCAACCATCAGTTTGTTGTTAGCCGGACGTGGCATCCATAAAGACTATAAATGTGACTCTGTGTATCGGACTACTTAATGCCGATGTGCATATTTCACATTTTATTTGAAGACTTTAGTTTCATTCTTAGATTTATCATCTACGCCGCCCAAGGAGGTTGGGTCCCTTTTTGAGTCTTGGTCCTCCCAAGGTTTCTTCCTCATAACACTCAGGGAGTTTTTCCTTGCCACTGTCGCCCTAGGCTTGCTCAATTTGGGATTGGATGTAGATATTAGGAGATAATCTAAATTTGTAAAGTTGCTTTGAGACAATGCTCCATTGTAAAAAGTGCTATATAAATAAATCTGACTTGACTATAAATCACAAATTATATAAAAATAAAATGTATATAATCTAAAGGACATCTACACCTTCTAACCCAGGCCTCCTACCTGACTTAATATCATGGTTTGTCTTGTTTTGACCAACTGAGGGATCGGACTATATTACCCACAAGACAGAGTAAACAGTAGACAAGCAGCAAAATAATAATACATGTGGTATTTCCCGAGTGAAAACATATTCAAGATGAGAAGCTGGAACTGAACTAAAGAGAAAGGTGATAATGAGAGATTATCCATTAATGACAGGGCACATGTATCCGATTCCTGTTCTGGAGGACTGGAGTTTGGAATAATGCCAGCGACTTTGTGTGCAGTGAACATGCTCTGCCACATCCACAATCCCTCACATTTGGAGAAAGTGGTTATGTAATTAAAACTTTTTTTTGTTGCTTGACAGAGCCACAGAAGTTTGGGATCTGTTTCTGATTTGTTGTACAGAGCTTTACTGTGCTTGTGTTTGAAAGGGTGTGATTGTAAATCATTTTTGTGCTAATTTATTTATATGTCCTTGTCTGGTGCTTCTATAGGAACACTAGAGCTGCAAATCTTATTATAATTATCAGATCCATGGTAAATGGATGAGGAAAGGCTTTTTATCAAAATAGAGTTAGGTGTTTACATTGTTTAGTGGATAAACTTTATCATAAGGACCATTTTACTGGAAAATGCTTGGAAGAAGAGGATGGTCAGCAACAAAATGGATGGATAGATGCAATCAAAGAAGCCTGAAGACCAAAATAGAAGACAGATGTTTCTAGAGGTAAACTATCCATATGGTTCTGGTGGTTGCAGATGACCTGATGGTACTTAATATTAACGATAGTAATAATAATAGAATACCCTGTCCTTATTTCACACTAGAAGAGGGTAGTAATGCTCATCTTTAACTTTACTGATACTACTTACACTTTTGAGTAAATGATACATGTAAAGCCCTTTTCAGATTGGGTTAGTTTGTCAGAGTTAAATGTCTCCTCAATGGAAAAAACTCACATTCACACAAGCCATTTTTAGTGGGTTGTATTTAGTGAGCGCAAACTAATTGATACAAGTGATCATAAGAGCAGAAGTATACAAGTGTATGATGTGCATATTTAAATATAAAGGAAAGCTTTTTGCCTGTAGCTGTCATTAAAAGCTTTAGTTAGCATGCAGTATCTGGACTTTCAATTTGGCCGTTCCTCTGACTCGGATTCTCAGATGGGAGGAAACAGCAATGTGCTTATTCTGGACAAAAATCACAGAGTAGCTTCTGTAGAAGAAGAGCTACCCATCTGGATAGGACTTGAGGACAGTTTCATTTAGGCAGATTTGTAAAGCATGAACAAACAAATATGCTGACTTTGTTTAAGTAAATAATGTCATCTGATTATTTTCTCCAAACTATACAGCTTGTATTTGTGTGTATTTTTTCATTCTCATGGGGAGCAAATGTCTACATGATGATTTTTTTAGGATAATTGCCTTGCTCCTATGAGAAAAAAGTACTGAGTATTCCATTTCAGTGGGAATACTGCTTGAAGATCGAAAACTATTGTGCCTGTGTCTTTAGAGTAAGAGTCAGGCCACAGGCGGTCGTGATGTCCGACTGACTCAGCTGAATGTGAAAAGGAGTGACGTTCAGATTGCGTACCTTTGTAAAAAAGGGCTTTATTGCAGTGAATCGCAGTCATCTTTCTGCTGCACTACATCTTGCAGAGATGCTACAGCCTCCGAAATTCAAAAGCTACAAAAGCTCCCAGTTGCAAAATGGCTTCAAAAATCCGGTACAATGACTCATATCATCCTGCTTCTGAAACTGCCAAGTGGGCAGTAATATTATGAAACAACCTGAATGTGGAAGCTGTCCCAGGCTTCAGTCACTGCTGTGTTGAATATCATGTCTGTGCAAGCACCATGGAAGAGATGCGTCTTGTAGCCTTTAAAAGTATGACCTCATTGCGGGTGGGCAGGTGGGTGTGTCTACCCACCTAAGTGTCTGAACTAAATTCAAAATAGTCCACCAACCAATAAATGTCCAGCCACCTACACCCTGTAGGAAACATCCTGTGAGCACTGATGGACGAGTAGAGGATGACTAAAAAACAAGTGATGTGAAAACAACAGATGAGCTGCTGTCTCTGACTTTAACATCTACAAGCTAGAAATCAGGAAATCACATTGTAGGATTTTTAAAGAATTTAATTGTAAATCATAGTGAAAAATAAGTATTTGGTCACCCACAAACAAGCAAGGTTTCTGGCTCTCATAGACCTGTAACAACTTCTTTAACAAGCTCTTCTGTCCTCCACTCGTTATCTGTATTAACGTGTTTGACCTCGTTATCTGTATAAAAGACACCTGTCCACAGCCTCAAACAGTCAGACTCCAAACTCAACCATGGCCAAGACCAAAGAGCTGTCGAAGGACACCAGGAAAAAAATTGCAGACCTGCACTAGGTTGGGAAGAGTGAATCTACAATAGGAAAGCAGGTTGGTGTGAATAAATCAACTGTGGGAGCAATTGTAAGAAAATGGAAGACATACAAGACATTGATAATCTCACTTCCACGCAAGATCTCATCCCGTGGGGTCAAGATGATCATGAGAACGGTGAGCAAAAATCCCAGAACTACACACAGGGACCTGATGAATGACTGCAGAGAGCTGGGACCAAAGTAACAAAGGCTACCATCAGTAACACACTACGCCGAGAGGGACTCAGATCCTGCAGTGCCAGGCCGTGTCCCCCTGCTTAAGCCAGTACATGTCCAGGCCCGTCTGAAGTTTGCTGACAATCAATGTAGCATCTTGCAAAAATAAACATCACGATTTATTGCTGTAATCAGTTTTTTTAGCAGAGCCCTAGCAGTACGTACTATACCACACAAGTACTCTCCCATTTAGGGACAAGATGTGATGATAATGCTATTGAGTTTTTTTAAAGTAAGAGCATTCTGTTGAAGTTTGAATTGTCCACTGTGCAGTACTCATTAATGGGGGAAGTGTTTTTTAGGATCAGATAGAAACAAGAATTGTCAACAGTATCAAATATTTGTGATTCATGCAATTAAAGTTTATTGTTGCATCCCTGTTATAATAGACTTCAATCTCAATATTTTTTAACTAATACAATGTTTAATACTAATTCAATACATTTGTTATACAGGTATCACTTTGTTTTGAAATGTTGCAATATTTATTGCATAAAGAAAAGAGTTTGGTTCTCAGTTTTCCTTTGCTATCTGCTTTAAGATCATTTTTCAATGAAATGACATACCAAGCGGTGACATTTGTGCGAAAATTAAAGCAGCTGGTGTTTGGGAAATAGTAGACTGCGTGGGCGTGTCTGTGCACAAGGCGAGAGTGCCATTATAAGTTTGCACATTTCTCTCAACGTGTATCGCCAACAATATTGTGTCAGTTGGGGATAGGAGATGGTATTTTGCTTACAGTTACTGAGCTACTGAGTAAAACAAACACATCGATATCATGAGAAGCTGCACTGCTGTGAGGGAGCTGTCATCTGTAGAGTGTTACATCAGAGTAGGTTCCAACCAGAAACTGCTAACTGACCTGTGTCTCACACCAGCAAGTGTCCTCTGTGTTTGTACAGCGGTTTAGTCTTACTCAGAAGTAGCTTGGAGAGCCGCCTGATTCTTGAGGGTTCGTGATTCATGAGAGCGGTAGGAGGATATTAGCTGTCCATGGAACGAGGTGGCGGGTGGAAAGCAGACAGCAGAGAAAGATGAAAGTGCTAGCGACTTTCTCAAACACTTTACATGAGGAACAGCTTAATGCGGTTTATTATATGGAACCAGCCTGGGAATTGGTTACCAAACCAAAGCTTTATTGATGTGGTCTCTGTGCTGTGCTTTCCTTTTTGATTGAAGTTGATCTGTTTTCTTGTAATGGAAGGTGGCTTACATTTACAGCAGTTAGCTTGACCTTATCCACACATGCAACTTAGAACTGAGCCGATCAAGGTTTAGGGTTTTGATCAAGGACCCAGCGTGGGTGACTTGGCAAAGCCAGGATTTAAGCTGACTCATAGTTTGTTAGTAGAACTGGTTAGTATTCTGGTGGATCACTGGTCCCTGTTTAAAAATTTCAACACCAACTTAATTTACATTTGCAGCATTTACAGCATTTAGCGACTTACAATCCAAGCAATTGTGGGTTAAGGGCCTTGCTCAAGGACCCAACAGTGGCAGCTTGGCAGAGGTGGGATTTGAACCCTGGACCTTCTAGTCCATAGTCCAGTACCTTACCCACTAGGCTACCACAGTCCCCTTAATATGAAACTGTTAAAGAGAAAACTGTTTTCTGATTGTGATTTTACTGTTTGTGGTTGTACTCACACTGCAGGTAACATTTGTTTTCTTACGTGTCACAGATTTGTTTCTTTCATGGCAGAGAAAATGGCAAAAAAAAAACTTTAAAAAACCCTTTTCAGTTCAGGGCCAATATTCTTGGGTGCTTGGGTGACAGTGAGTGTGGTCACATAATAATAATGCACTTAATAATCCGATCATAGTCAGATTTCTGCAGTTATCTGATTATTAAAGTAGTCATTTACATTTACAGCATTTAGCAGACACCCTTATCCAGAGCGACTTACAACTGATACAGTCTTACAATCCAAGCAATTGTGGGTTAAGGGCCTTGCTCAAGGACCCAACAGTGGCAGCTTGACAGAGGTGGGATTTGAACCCTTGACCTTTTGGTCCAGAGTCCAGTACCTTACCGCTAGGCTACCACAGTCCATGGTCATGTATACAGCATACTCCAATCTAGAAATCAGAATAAGAAGTCACATAAAGAGAGCTCTTATCAAGTATACCAGTTACCCGAATTTCTTAACCCAATACGGTTGCCAGGTTTGCCTATTGTAAAGATTTGGCTTTATTTGGCCTCTTTTTTTTTTTTTTTGTTGACTGTGACAGATTTTTCTCATGGGATCTGGCAACCCCCGGTATTAAACGCACCATGGAATTAAGTGAAGTGTGTACTTGAGAAAATGGAGAATTTGATTATTTAGTTATTACATTTTGAAGCACACATTTTTGTGACAATATTGGCTCCCATATTCAGCCAAGACAATCTAACTCCTTCTCATTTTTAGTGACATGGACAGTCCCAAATTAGTGTCCCAAATTAGGTATGTGTGTGAGACTTTCTTCAAGATTTACACACTAGGACACTAATCTGACGTGGTCCATTCAATTCTTATAGTCCCATGATTATTCGTGCCTGGAGGCTGGAGGAATAAAATAGAAAGAGTAATTATTTTTTTAAGTTTGTGCTTGATTAAACTGCTAAACCCTTTGCAAAATTGTGTTTGGGATTTGGCCTTCAGCCAGATGTTTCATTTTGTTTGGTTTCGGCCAAATTGTGTTGTGTTGTCTGGTCTGGTGCATGGATTGTCCACAGTCTTGAACCGGTCACTTGTAGTTCCTCATCAGCTTATGAGATTTAGAACAGGTTTTACGTTGGATGTCCTTCCTGATGCAAACCTATAGGAAGGCCCTGTACACTGTCTACGTTTTTTCCATAATAGCACTATCCAACCTTCAGCTGGGATTTTAAATCAGCCCCTCAGACACTGCCATTTTTCAGTAAGCCACCAGAACTGCATTATTGAACCACTCACTACTCTTTATCTATTTCCTAGAATCACTCTGCTCTGCTATATTGCATATGGTATAAATCTGACAAAAGTTAACCCCATGTGAAATCCAGACCTGCAGGAATTAAACAATTCAGGTGAACTTTACGTGTGATGCAACACCTCATGAAAAGGACATTGGCAAAGAGAGCATGCTGACCTTATTATGCTCATCCCATGCACTTTTTATTGATGTCACCTCTTTATGGATCAGAGACAAACTATGTTCTCAGCCTTCGTTATAAGAAGCACAGTGTGCTTAGAGATTCACGTGCTGAGCGTCACTGTTCTGAGAGAATCGTTGAGATCACGGGTAGATAAACAAACGGGTAATTCAGTGCAGGCGACGCATGGTTGGATTTTTATTCAGATCATATCACATTGTGAAAGAGCAACCCACAATATTTACTCAGTGAATGCGCTTGGCGTTTAATTTATTTGGCTAGATATCGCCGAACTAGCTGGCTGCAGTTGCAGTCAAAATTATTCAACCCCTGTGAAAATGGTGTTTATTAGCAAAATTTTCAAACTTTTTGTTGGTTTGCAATGAACCGGTCAAGCAAGAACAATGTCAGTAGTTCAACACAACTAATATTAACATGTGGTTTCTCCACATTCATCTCAATATGACACTTTTACTCACTACTGCAGTCTCAGAATATTTAACCCCTTCATGACAAACGTCTTTAGTACTTATTAGGGCAGCCTTTTGCGGTTATGACCTGCTGCAGATTTGATGCGTATCCAACCAGCATCTGGGAGCATTTCTGAGAAATCGTAGCTTCCAGTTCATTAATTCTCTTGGGTTTGCTGCAACCACCTTCTTCAAATCCTACCAAAGACGGCTAGGGCTGTAATGACACACTTTGATCAGGATTCAATTTTCTGACGATTATTGATTTTACATTCAATCAAAGATAATAAATAAATAATTGTTCGTTAATCGTAATCGAGGTGAAATTGATTTGAGGTCATCTCGCCCAGCACTATCCAAAACGATGCGCATTTTCTTGTACAAGTTTTTAAACAAAAAAACTTTAATCCCTTGCAATTAATATTACAAGCAACACAGGTTTATGATTGTAAACAAAATGCTCTATTGTAGCTTCACCATATCTTAAATAACCGAGTGAAAACATTCTCCACGATGCTTTTCGTCCCATTTTGGCATCGTGATGCAACATCTCACGACGCATCGTTACACCCCAAGTGACAGGCCCTTCAGAATATTCCAGGACTACTTGTGAAAGTGAGCCTTGGTGGACGTTGATGATCCTTGGGATCATTGTCCTTTTGGAAGGTCCAGTGGTGCCCCAGCTTCAGCTTCCTCACAGAAGGCATGAGGTTTTCTCATCGGATTCCCTGATGATTGATTGAATCCATCATGCAGCAGGTCTCCAGTGCCAGAGGAAAGCAAAGCCGCCACTGAGCCACCACTGAGCTTCTCTGTAGGCAAGATGTTCTTTTCAGTGTACGCTTCATTCTTCCTCCTCCAGGCATGCCACTGATCCATAGGTTTGAACAGTTCCGCTTTTGTGTAGTTGCTCCACAGAACAGAACCCCAAAACATCTGTGGCTTATATATATATGTTTTTGAGCATATTGGTGCTGAATTTCTTGTGCTTTGGGGTCAGTGGAGGTGTACATCCTGGTCTCCTCAGGAATCTGGTGGCGGCGGCCGGTGATAGATTCCTCTTTCTGCCTCGTCCCTGTAGTGTAGCCAGTGCTCCTTTAACTTTGAACTCGCAAACTGTGCTTCCAGCGGTATCTCTAGGGACACGCAGTACCTCTGCTATCTTTTTTGTGTTCTTTTGTGTGTATTGGCTGTCTTCCCTCCGTCATGGGTGTGTGTGTGGCTGCTCGTCTCTGTTTTTCTTTCTCTCTGCAAGAATGTGTGTCTTTTAATTTTTCAGTAAATATCATGAGGCGTTTTGTAAGTGCCAGTTTTGGTTGAAATGGCATTCAACATTTTACACACAATTGAGAAATATTTACTATCTTTATTTTTGTGTTTAATTTTAAAAGTGGATAGCCGTTTGAACGATTCCCAGACATTGGCTGGCTAATTTATTTTGAGTAATTTTCCCAGAGTGGACTGGCCTGGGTCCTATCTGTGTGGAGTCTGCATGTCCTCCCCATGTTCGTGTGGGTTTACTCCGGATGCTTCAATTTCCTCCCACAGTCCAAAGACATGCGTTAGGTTAATTAATTACTCTAAATTGGCCCGATCTGAGTGTGTGTGTGTGTGTATATAAAATCTTGTCTGTCAGTAAAATGGCCATTGATGCTGATAGCGATGTTAAATAAACAAACCAACAAACTATTGGAAACGAAACCAAAACTTGGCGCTGCTGCTCGGCTCAGGTTGCTTCCAAGCATCTCAGAGAGAAAATGAAAAGAAAAAAAAATCTGAATTTAGAATACAGTTTCTGCTGAATGTGTATTTGTGTGTAGTTTTGGATTCTTATCATGAAGTTGAAAAATCGTAAACCGGCCCATCATAAAATGGGATTATCTGTATGTAGATTAGGATTCATTGATCGAATTGTGAAGGATTAAACAGTCTCCACGAGCTGCCTTAATGGATTGTGAGAACCCTAATTTTAATATCACGTTTAATCACATGCGCTGTAAGTAATGACATGGCAAGCCGGTGTGTTTTAACAGCAAGTGGCTACTCTGTTTACCAGTCCAGCTCGCATCAACTCTGATAGACACCCAATTAAACCAATAATAGAACTGGTGTGTTCTTGCTTCCTCGTTTGTTTGGCAACACAGTAGCGTAGACGACACGGAGGACTTCACATCAGTTACATGGAACTGATTTGAATTTTACACAACATTTACATTTACAGCATTTAGCAGACGCCCTTATCCAGAGCGACTTACAATTGGTACAGTCTTACAATCCAAGCAATTGTGGGTTAAGGGTCTTGCTCAAGTGGCAGCCTGGCACAGGTGGGATTTGAACCCTGGACCTTCTGGTTCATAGCCCTGTACCTTATCCGCTAGCTACCACAGTTCACACAACTAACATGACATGAGCAAAAGTCGGTTGCACAATAAACAGCAATAACAAAAACATTTGTAATAAGCCATATGAGAAAACAAAATATGCTTTCGCACCAGAGGAACTTTTTCATAGTTTTTAGAACTGTACCCCTGGTGCCACGTGTTCACACCGCAGAAACTGGGGACGATTGTAGTTCTTAGAACCCCATGTATAGGGACCTTTTCAAGGTAGGGTCCTTTCTCAGAGCATGGGAATCCTGAGTGACGTAAGACTATGGCAATTGGTCTACATTAATGCAAACCAAATAAAGGCCTTGGAATAAATGGGGTTCTCGGGGGAACTCTCTGGGGTGTAGTTTCTCCCAAATTAGTCCCTGGAACTGTTTGGTGTAAAAGCTTAAAAGTCTCAATGCTTAACGAAATAATGGTTACGTTAATTTGAGATTAATTTGTTTATAATTGTTTTATCTTCTGTTAATAACTCAGTTTAAGGTACTATTTTATATTTAGTCATTTATCAGATGCGCTTATCCAGAGCGAAATACACCTGATACAGTCTTACAAACCAAGCGATTTTGGGTTAAGGGCCTTGCTCAATGACCCAACAGTGGCAGTTGGCAAAGGTGGGATTTGAACCTGGGACCAGAGAGTCCACATGCCAGTCCAGTACCCCTAAGCCACCACAGGTCCCCACTAGTTCGATCCAATCATTTGTAGGTTAAACGCCTTAATCAGAAAATTGGGACCGTTTATCGAGGTTGGATTTGATCTTGGGACCTTTCTGGTCCACAGCCAGTACTTAAACTGCTAAGCCACCGAGTTTGGTACGTGTGTGACAATATACACGTATGTCTATAATGTACACTTGTCACACACACGAATCATGGTCTGCTTACATTAAGCATTTCTTCCCTTCACAAATTGCATAAAGGAAAACCTATGCTGCATTCTGTGTGGTCATTACTCTGATTTCCATGTACAAAGCTCTTTCTGTATTAAAAATGTCATAGCGATTGAGAGCTTTTTAAAACACTTATTAGCAAATCCTGTTTTAAGCCTGACATCTGCAAAATTGTTGCAATGCAGGATATATGCCCAATTATAATAATAAAACATATATTTAGAAAAAGAGTGATTGAAGGGAAATGTGCCTTTTAAAGTCACAAGTAAACAGTAAAACTCTCTCTCTCTCTCTCTCTCCTCTCTCTAATATATATATATATATAATTAATATATTCCATGGATTTGGTTTGCATCCTCTCCAATTCTCAAAGCCCTGTTATTAAAGTTTTTTTTGAGCAAGCATGTGTAATATCTTTGTAACTTATTAACTCTGATACGGTAATTTGCCCCCCCACCAAATGAACCTTTGGGTGTTTTTCTGAACTCTGAGAGTCGATAACTAAACAGGCTGCCCTTCTCTTTTGAAATCCCATCAAGCCCATGTAGCAGTACTGGCTCAGTCCCAGGCCTGCTGAATGAAAACAACCCTGCCCTTATGTAACGCCATATAAACAGACTTGAGAATTACACTTGGAAACCTCAGAGTCGGAGCATCTGACATTGAACCACGGTGGTGTTTGACCTTAAACAGCCCAGACCGCTTCGGTTTGATCTGCTTCATTTGGTAGATTTGCATGTGGACCATCTGGCAGTAAGCACGTTGAATCCTCTGCATATTGCTGTTACTCTCCGACTCTCTGGTGAATGTCTTTGCTCTCCCTCTCTCTCTGTGGGGGCGTTGCTGTTATGGCTTTATGCACTCAGTATTTTGCCGCTGTGGGGCAGGGCTCAGCACACGGGCTGCAGGCCCTAGATGCCCCCTGGTGGCCACATGAACGGACTCATTTCTGTTTTTCTCTTTTGTGACCTTTGCTTGAATTTGACACCCGTACGTGTCCACATGTCAGGGCTAATTCTCATCTCCTCAGGCTGACAGGCGAAAGGAGGGAGGGGATGACATTTCTCAGTATCACAGCAAATGAGTTTCTTTAATGATTTGTTCAAATGACATAACCTGCAGTGAATGTTTAGATGAATATCAGAGTTACTCTGGAGGATGAAAAGTTTCATTGCACGTTTTAAAAGAATACTTCTCTTCCATTCACATTGTACGGTGCATTTTCTAATGTTTTCAGGGGAGCATTCTTGACGGCCACAATTCATTGCATCTTTAATGCACATGCTTTTAGTCATTGTGAGACTGCTACTGGAAATAAATGAATTATTATTACATACATTTACATTTACAGCATTTAGCAGACGCCCTTATCCAGAACGATTTACAATTGGTACAGTCTTACAATCCAAGCAATTGTGGGTTAAGGGTCTTGCTCAAGGACCCAACAGTGGCAGCTTGGCAGAGGTGGGATTTGAACCCTGAACCTTTTGGTCCATAGTCCAGTACCTTACCCGCTAAGCTACCACAGTCCAAAGATGATGAGGCAGAAGACATTACCTTTGTCATTTAGCAGACGTCCTTATCCAGAGCAACTTACAATTAATACAATCGTACAATCATGGGTTAAGGGCCCAGCTCAAGGTCCCAACAGTGGCAGCCTGACAGGGGTGGGTTTTGAACCCTGGACCTTCTGGTCCATAGTCCAGCACCTTAGCCGCTAGGTCACCACAGTAGTGGTGCAGTGGTTAGCACTGCTGCCTCACAGCTCCAAGATCCCCGGTTCGATCCCGACCCCGGGCTTCGCCTGTGTGGCTTCGCCAGTTTACATGTTCTCCCAGTGTTTGCATGGGTACTCCGGTTTCCTTTCACATTCCAAAGACGTATGTTTGGTTAATTGCTGTTTCCAAAGTGCCACTTAGAGTGTGTGTGTGTACGTGCCCCACGATGGATTGGCACCCTGTCTAGGGTTGTTCCTGCCTTGTGGCCCGTGTTGCCGGCCAGGCACTGGTTGTCCCACGACCCTGGCTAGTACAAGTCAGGTTTATTTTTACAATGGAACATTGTCTGAAAGCGACTTTACTATTTTACATTATCTTCTAATATCTACGTCCAATCCCAAATTGAGTAAATCTAGGGCGACAGTGGCAAGGAAAAACTCCCTAAACCATTGGGAGAACCAAGACTCAAAAAGGGGTATAACCTCCTTAGATGGCGTTGGGTCCCTTTTTGAGTCTTGGTCTTCCCAAGGTTTCTTCCTAAGGATAAGTGGATAAGACATGAATGAGTCGTTAGATACATGCTCACCAGAAATACATGGTCAGTGGAAGGACCTCACAAACATTAAGTGATGCAATTCTCTTTCTCTCTTTGTGTGTGTGTGTGTGTGTGTGTGTGTGTGTGTGTGTGTGTGTGTGTGTGTGTTGGCTCCACAAACAGGACTGATACCAACACTGCCACATCCTCCGGCACAGGGAAGTCGAGTGGCGCCATACACAAAGTCTGCCTGGTGTGTTCAGATGAGGCTTCGGGTTGCCACTATGGCGTGCTCACCTGCGGCAGCTGCAAGGTCTTCTTCAAAAGGGCTGTGGAAGGTAAAGGGCTCTCAAACACACTTTGAGGGAGGACCGGACACACTTCCATCATTCACTCTAATTTTCTTCCTATAGGTCTCTCTTATTTATTTATTTTTTACTGGGTTTCATTTGCCCTTCCTTTTCTCATGTAGGGATTCTATTGTTGCTTTTTTATTACAATGAGGTATTTGACTACTACAGTGACAGGAAGACTGTACTAGGCTCTGTCCAACGTTTGTGGACAGGTTCATGTCTATTCCGTGTACTGATGAAGGACATCGCTGAAGGCACAGATGGTGACTAAACACCGTTAATGCTACTGATGCCCACCTCTGCTTCTCTCTGCACCTTATGTTAAGGACAGATTATCGACATGGTGTGATGACCACTGAATCAGCTGTTCTGGTCTTTTCTGTTAGGTGCAAAATGCACCTCGGCACCACTATAACAGGGTGTGTGTAAGTCCTTAGGAAAGCTGAAGGTCAATTACAACCTTAATTAATTCAAGTTAATATTGGCTATTGCTCCTCGAACTATTATAGCTGCTATGCATACGTATTGTTTCACACACAAGGGCATGCTTAGTAGCTGGTATTATTTATATTTACAGCATTTAGCAGACGCCCTTATCCAGAGCGACTTACAATTGATACAGTCTTACAATCCAAGCAATTGTGGGTTAAGGGTCTTGCTCAAGGACCCAACAGTGGCAGCCTGGCAGAAGTGGGATTTTAACCCTGGACCTTGTGGTCCATAGTCCAGTACCTTAACCGCTAGTCCACCACAGTCGCATTTCTGCTTTCTCGCATGCAATTCTGTTAGGTTTCTCATCCACCACACGACCAGCAGCAGAGATTAAACCTTCACTATCAACACTGATTGGTGGGGCTCACAGATATTTTCTTGCAGCTTGGCCCGGGGCAGGGGACACAACTTTTGTTGTTCCTCCAATATCCAAAAGGACTTTCATTCCTGGGAATGAGGGACTCAGCCAGGTAACTCTGAATCTAAGAAAAACAGAAGAGAGCTCAGGGAAGCCAAACCCAATGCAGTGATGTAGTCAGTCTGTTGAGGCTAGACTGCATTTTATATGCTTGTTTACTGAGAGACAGAACTATAGACTTAAAATCAGCTTCAGTTTCATTTATTTGTGTGACTGATAGCCTATGAAATGTGCTGAAGTTACAGGAAGCTCACCTGTACGGTTGCTGGACTTTGTTCTTCTTCGAATGAACTGTTTTCCTGAAATAATTTCATTGTGCATGTCCAGCAAGGAATTCCTGTCTGACCTGGTTCTTGTGCTGTATCACCGACAGAGTCGCTACGACCAGCAGCAGCGTCATGCTCATTGAGATCAGTCAAACATCCCACCTGTTCTCGCAACACTTCTATTGCTTTCGGTTTTGTTTTGGAGTCAAAGTAGCGATCCTTATACTTAGGATCCAGTACCGTTGCAAGCAGATACAAAGGTTCTGTACCAATGTGTCGCAATCGTTCATTTACTGCTAGCAGCATCTGACGCTAGGGCCGTTGATGCGCTGGTTTCTCGTGTCAAATGCCCGAATGGTTCCAGAACAGTCACCACGTTAATAAGCATCAACTGATTCAGTGAAAGACTCACCGGTATCTGCTAGCACCTGCTTCTGTTCCAACAAGCTCCGCATCATATAAAACGTGCAGTTCCACCTCGTGGAAATATCTTGTTGAAATGCCGTAGTTTTCGTCCCCAATTGTATTTGCACTTCTTTGAGACGGGAGCTAGCAAGATGAGAGTGCTTAAAATGACCCACTAGCTTTCTCCCGATGGACACGCGGTCCGAAATGCTTCGTTGGCTTAGTACACCTTAGTAGGGACTGTGGTGGCCTAGTGGTTAAGGTACTGGACCAAGAGGTCCAGGGTTCAAATCCCACCTCTGCCAAGCTGCCACTGTTGGGTCCTTCAGCAAGACCCTTAACCCACAATTGCTTGGATTGTAAGATTGTATTGAAGTCGCTCTGGATTCGCTCTGCTAAATGCTGTAAATGTAAATGTACACCTTCGTTAACAGCCAGCTGCAGGGTATGTGCCATGCAGCCCAAGCTAGCAAGCTCTCCTCCATAGCCTTTGCCATATTGCTAGCATTATCTCTGATAACAACGTGCACCATTTCCTTCGTTATGTTCCACTTGCCAAGCATCTCATCACAAGCAGCGGAGACTGACGCTGCCGTATGTGAAGTACAGAACTCCTGTGCGTGCAACAGTGCCTTTTTCATTTGAAAATCTTCATCGAGCCACTGAACGGTTAAGCTTAACATGCTTATTGGACTAACATCCGAAGTCCATATGTCAGTGGTAAAGCTAAGTCTCTGACATTAGCTTTGATTAGGTCGTGTGTGTGTGTGTGAGGCAACGACATCGTAGAGAGCCGGCGGAGCAACGTCTGAAAAATAACGCCGGCTTGGGAGGGTATAACGGGGTTCCAGAAATTCAATCAGTCAGCAAAATCCCTGATCCTCCACAACGGAAAATGGTTGGTCATCAAGAGCCATAAATTGAATGATTCTGTCTGCGATGGCTTTAGCTTTCGGACTATCTTTAGCAAATTTCATGCCACTTTCAAATGCCTGTTTTATAGGCACAACTTGTTGCTGCTGTTCCTGTTTTCTTGCAAATGATAGCTGCCTCATATTCTTTATATAAATCAGTGGAATGATGGCTTCTCAAATGACTGACTAGATTAGTGGTATTGAAAGCCCTTACTTTATTTCCTCCTCGTTGTACTTCAGTCGCACATTTATTGCAAATTGCAGTTCTGTTGTTCTCGGCTGAAACTGCGAAGAACTTCCACACAGCAGACATTTTCACTGTGCAGCGCAGGAGCCCGAGTATATGTGCGTCAGTGCGCATGCGCAATCAAGATAAAGGCAGAAAGTTATCGGTTGTAATATCGGCTCACATTCTAATATCGGACCGATGCCAATAATTGAAAAAAATCCATATATCGGCCAATAATATATTGGCCGATATTATCGTGCATCACTACTTAAAACTAAAATCCATCCATGGGCTGGAGAAGAAAGAAAATACTGTGAGAAGAGGTAGGTTTTGATGTAGGAAAGTGAGGAACAGTCACAAATAGATGGTGGTAATATATTCATCGGTTCGGGGCCATGACACCAACATGTCACATTCTTTAAACCATTCCTGAAAAGTCTTTGTAGTGTGGCAAGGCACATTGTCAGGCAACTGACAAAGGGGGCAACTGCCATTGGGGAATACTGTTGCCATGAAGGGGTGTACTTGGTGTACAACAGATTTTTTGGTAAATGTCAATGTAACATCCACATGAATGCCAGCACTCAGGGATGGAGGGCAGCCTGGTGGTGCAAGTGATTAGCACCACATATCCAAGGTTTGATTCCAACCTCGTACTCTAGCCTCTGTGGAGTTTATGTCCTCCCTATGTCCAGGGGCTTTCACAAGGGAGCCTGATTTATTCCCACATTCCAAAGACATGCATTAGATTAATTACGTCTTGATGCATGCTCAATGATCCAGGTAAGAAAATCCAAGAAGTTGAATCTGTTCATCTGGACCTAGATTTTGTTGGAGAAACATTTCGTCACTCATCTAAGTGACTTCTTCAGTCTCAGCAGTTGGAAAACTTCCCCAATCTTATATACAGCACCTTTGCATAACGACTGGTACCAGCACCATTAGTAAAAAGGGAACGTCCATCCCTGGACCGAGGAGGGGGCCTCAGAGTACACCTCTCACCATCTTACAACGCCGCTATCGCAGCCCTTCCCCAATCCTGTGTGAATGGCACATGTGGCCATTGTCGTTAATGGCTATGTCAATCTGCATATTAAAACTGATCACCGGTCCCATTGTTATGCAGTGGTGCTGGTACCAGTCGTTATGCAACGTGCTGTATATAAGATTGGGGAAGTTTTCCAACTGCTGAGACTGAAGAAGTCACTTAGATGAGTGACGAAACGTTTCTCCAACAACATCTGTGTCCAGATGAACAGATTCAACTTCTTGGATTAGATTAATTAGTTGCTGTAAATTGCCCCAGTGTATCTGTGTGTGTTTAACAAGTGTCATTACAACCCTGCTTGTGTGTGTGTGCATGCTCTTTTGATATCCATAGCTAGCGTATGTTGCTTCTTGTGAACTGTGCACTGGGGCCTTTCCAAAGCAAAGTATTCATTTTTGATGAATAGAGATGAAGTTGGAAAAGTGTCTTCATTGCTAATGGGGAGAATTGTGTGTCTCACACATGCAGCAATCTCCTAACACACTTTAAGCAATCCAACCTAAGATGTTACACAATCAGTGCTATCTTGACTGACTATTTCCTGCCTGCAAAGAATTCAGGAAACTGAGACAGCAGCGGCCTGTCCAGCAAAGCTTATTTTGACCTAAACATTTAAAAAAGTTCCATTTCCCTCATGTCGGATTACACAGAAACTCTTAACAAGAATAAAACCAGGTAGTGGTGTCTGTTGTTTTCGAAGAAGAATACAAAGCACTTCTGAAAGTCGGTTTGAATGATGTGCAAGTAATACTGGTAAGAGAGTGTCGGGTTTAGCATGCACCACTCCTTTCCGAAGAAGAAGAGTGTCATGGCAAATGATTTAAACCTCTAAGTGTCTGGTTTGACTGTGGTCAGAAGAGCATGCAAAAACTGAACACAGAAACCACAATGACAGAAAAGCAGTGGGTGGCCGACTTTGTAAGCTTTCTAGCAGATAACAGATTCAACTTTTTGCCTTTTTATTACTGATTCAAGAACCGCAGGCAGATAAGCTCACCGGACAAAATGAGTCACCTGTGACCGAAACGTACCTAATAACATGTAATACCTCCTCGAGCACGGAAAACAGCTGAGATTTGATTTGGCATGGACTGGACACGTTTCTGGATGAGGGCAACATCAGTGTTCAGACATATGTTGGTGTTTAAAAAGAACACTGAGTAACAATGCTGTAAAGGTTTTCCTGTACTTTTGTGTCTCTATCAGACATGGAGACTCCAGTCTTGCACTAATTTACTGACTCATGGTTTGACTCAGACTCACATGCTAGAGACTTGAGGCTCAACTCGAACTCTCATGAAGTGACACATGAATAGGGTTGGTAGGTCTGTCACAATTATTTCGTAATCGTCTAATCACAATTAATTGAAATAATCGCAATTATGTAGGACTACAGTAATTTTCCACAGTTGGTAAATTTCTGCAACAACCATGTGATTTGGGAGTCCTGGGTTGTGGTTTGAATTATAGGGGTTAATGAAAACATAAAAGGTTGAACTTCTAGCTTGGTTCTGTAACATATTCAGAGGGCAGCGCTGAGTGACGGTGGTGTATTTGTTAGCAGTGTAGTTCATTCTATATTGTTGGATTGTATACATGCAGACTGATATTTTCACTTTTGTTATGCTTTGCATTTTTAGTTTCATATACATGGGACTGTGGTGGCCTAGCAGGTAAGGTACTGGACTACAGACCAAAAGGTCCAGGGTTCAAATCCCACCTCTGCCAAGCTGCCACTGTTGGGTCCTTGAGCAAGACCCTTAACCCACAATTGCTGGGATTGTAAGATTGTATCAATTGTAAGTCACTCTGGATAAGGGCGTCTGCTAAATGCTGTACATGTACATGTGTGACTTTTGGGCTACATCATTTTGACAGTAATCAGTATTGACTGCTAATCAAACATGGCTAGTAAGCAAGATCAGTCACTTTAGGCTTGTACTTCATTAGTTGCATTCAATGAACAGACTTTAAATCGTTAATTGCAATTATTTATATGACAGCTAATCACCAGCTAAAGTTTCACAATTGCGACAGGCCTAAGGGTTAGGTATCGAAACCCGGTTAAAGTAAAAGCTTAAAGTAAAAATGATTTCTCTTTTCAAGACAGCTAAAGGTTTAGCTAGCTATAGTTAAATATATTTTAATATACAAGTATACAAGTATTATTATTAAGTAATTTAATATACAGATTTTTTCCGGTGAGTGTGTTATTTTAATTTGATTTACCATGTTCAAATTGTATTTTGACAAACTCCATGCCTGGACCCCATGTTGGGAACTATAGATGTTTATAATGAAGGCTTTCATTACTGTAAGGTTTACTTTTGCATCCAAAATTACACATAATATATGAAGGAAAAAAAATGTGGAATGTGTGTGTGTGTGTGTGTGTGTGTGTGTGTGTGTGTGTGTGTGTGTGTGTGTGTGTGTGTGTATATATATATATATATATATATATATATATATATATATATATATATATATAGATAGATAGATAGATAGATAGATAGATAGATAGATAGATAGATAGATAGATCTATCTATATCTGTAATTTTCATCATAGCTACACTTCAACTATGAGAGACAAAATGAGAAAAAAAAATCCAGAAAATCACATTATAGGATTTTTTAAGAATTTAATTGTAAATTATGGTGGAAAACAAGTTATTTGGTCAATACCAAAAGTTCAACTCAATACTTTGTAACATAAAGTGGATTCCTCCATGCAGATCTCCTCTAGAGCAGTGATGTTTTGGGGCAACACGGACTTTCAACTCCCTCCACACATTTTCTATGGGGCTGAGGTCTGGAGACTGGCTAGGCCACTCCAGGACCTTGAAATGCTTTTTACGGAGCCACTCCTTCGTTGCCTGAGCGGTGTGTTTGGGATCATTGTCATGCTGGAAGACCCAGCCACGTTCCATCTTCAATGCTCTCACTGATGAAGGAGATTTTGGCTTAAAATCTCCGATACAAATGGCCCGTTCATTTTTCCCTTAACACGGAATCAGTCGTCCTGTCCCCTCTTGCAGAAAAACAGTCCAAAGCATGATGTTTCCACCCCCATGCTTCACAGTAGGTATGGTGTTCTTTGGATGCAAACTCAGCATCCAAACACGGCACGAGTTGAGTTTTTACCAAAAAGTTCCTATTTTGGGTTTCATCTGACCACATGATATTCTCCCAATCCCTCTTCTGGATCATCCGTATGCTCTCTGGCAAACTTCAAGACGGGCCTGGACATGTACTGGCTTACAGCAGGGGGACAACGCCTGGCACTGCAGGATCTGAGTCCCTCTCGGTGTAGTGGTTTACTTGATGGTAGCCTTGTTACTACTTGGTCCCAGCTCTCTGCAGGTTCATTCATCAGGTTCCTCCGTGTAGTTTTGCTGGGATTTTTGCTCATCGTTCTCATGATCATTTTGACCCCACGGGATGAGATCTTGCGTGGAGCCCCAGATCGAGGGAGATTATCAATGGTCCTGGTGTGTGTCTTCCATTTTCTTACAATTGCTCCCACAGTTGATTTATATTCACACCAAACCTGCTTGCCTATTGTAGATTCACTCTTCCTAGCCTCGTGCAGGTCTACGATTTTCTTCCTGGTGTCCTTCAACAGCTCTTTGGTCTTGGCCATGGTTGAGTTTGGAGTCCCCTGACTGTTTGAGGCTGTGGACAGGTGTTCTTTCCATACAGATAACGGAGGTCAAACAGGTGTCATAATACAGGTAACGAGTGGAGGGAGGACAGAAGAGCTTCTTAAAAGAAGTTTTTGTTACAGGTCTGTGAGAGCCAGAAAACTTTTGCTTGTTTGTGGGAAAGCAAATACACTGCTCAAAAAAATAAAGGTAACACTCCAAATAACACATCCTAGATCTGAATGAATGAAATATTCTCATTGAATACTTTTGTTCTGTACAAAGTTGAATGTGCAGACAAAAAATCACACAAAAATCATCAATGGAAATCAAATTTATTAACCAATGGAGACCTTGGATTTGGAGTCACACACAAAGTTAAAGTGGAAAAACACACACTACAGGCTGATCCAACTTTGATGTAATGTCCTTAAAACAAGTCTAAATGAGGCCTCAGTATTGTGTGTGTGGCCTCCACATGCCTGTATGACCTCCCTACAACGCCTGGGCATGCTCCTGATGAGGTGGCCAATGATGTCTTCCTGAGGGATCTCCTGCCAGACCTGGACTAAAGCATCCACCAACTCCCTGGACAGTCTGTGGTGCAATGTGTGACGTTGGTGGATGGAGCGAGACATGATGTCCCAGATGTGCTCAATCGGAATTCAGGTCTGGGGAACGGGCGGGCCAGTCCATAGCTTCAATATGGCCTTCATCTTGCAGGAACTGCTGACAACACTCCAGCCACATGAGGTCTAGCATTGTCCTGCATTAGGAGGAACCCAGGGCCCAACCGCACCATATGGTCTCATGAGGGGTCTGAGGATCTCATCTCAGTACCTAATGGCAGTCAGGCTACCTCTGGCGAGCACATGGAGGGCTGTGTGGCCCTCCAAAGAAATGCCACCCCACACCATTACTGACCCACTGCCAAAACCGGTCATGCTGAAGGATGTTGCAGGCAGCAGATCGCTCTCCACTGCGTCCTCCAGACTCTGTCACATGTTGCTCAGTGTGAACCTGCTTTCATGCAGGCACCAGTGGCGAATTTGCAATCCTTGTGTTCTCTGGCAAAAATGCCAAGCGTCCCTGCACAGGTGTTTGGGTTGTGAGCACACCCCCATCAGTGAACGTCAGGGCCCCTCATACCATCCTCATGGAGTCGGTTTCTTAACCGTTTTGTGCAGACACATTCACATTTTTGGCCTGCTGGAGGTCATTTTTTGCAGGACTCCTCCCTGTTCCTCCTTGCACAAAGGTGGAGGTAGCGGTCCTGCTTGGGGACTGGGTTGTTTGGCCTCCTCCTAACCAAAAGCTCCTCTACGTCTCCTGGTAGCGCCTTCAGCCTCTGGACCTACGCTGACAGACACAGCAAACCTTCTTGCCACAGCTCGCACATTGAGTTCCATCATGATTAGCTGCAGTACCTGAGCCACTTGTGTGGTGTTGTAAGAGTCCGTCTCATGCTATTTACCCCGCAGTACTGAAGCACAGCCTGCTGCTGGGTTGTTGGCCTCCTACGGCCTCCTCTACGTCTCCTGGTAGCGCCTTCAGCCTCTGGACACTACGCTGACAGACACAGCAAACCTTCTTGCCACAGCTCACATTGATGTTCCATCATGGATGAGCTGCAGTACCTGAGCCACTTGTGTGGGTTGTAGAGTCCGTCTCATGCTACCGCGAGTGTGAAAGCACCACCAACATTCAAAAGTGACCAAAACATCAGCCAGAAAGCATAGGTACTGAGAAGTGGTCTGTGGTTCCCACCTGCAGAACCACTCCTTTATTGAGTGTGTCTTGCTAATTGCCAATAATTTCCACCTGTTGTCTATTCCATGTGCACAACAGCATGTGAAACTGATTGTCAGTCAGTTTAGCTTCCTAAGTGGACAGTTTGATTTCACAGAAGTTTGATTTACTTGGAGTTATATTGTGTTGTTTAAGTGTTCCCTTTATTTTTTTATTTTCCACCTGATTTACAATTAAATACTTTGATTTCCTGGATTTTGTTTTTTGTCATTTTGTCTCTCATAGTTGGTGTACCTATGGTGAAAATTACAGACCTCTCTTTCTAAGTAAGAGAACTTGCGCAATCACTGACTAAATATTTTTTTGCCCCACTGTGTGTGTGTGTGTGTGTGTGTGTGTGTGTGTGTGTTTGTGTGTGTGTGTGTGTGTAGGCATGCCTTTTTTTGTTGTTTTTGGCTGAAGTATTTTCACTGGGAAATTACAACGTTATACCGGATAAACCAGTATACCACCAAGCACTACTTGTGATGCACCGAAATAGAAAGCCTTGGCTAAACTGAAATTTTAAACATGCACCAAGCCAAAACTTTTTTTTCATTGTTATTTGTGTTTTTGGATGTTTTTTGAATGACTTAAAAGTAAAAAATAGTGTTATTACTGATAGCTTGTTACTATCGTATAGTGATTACATGTAATTTGTGTAGTGTGTCTGGAAGTGGTCACCATTTTCATTGTTCACCTGCAACTTTCAAACTGAACATGGTTGCACTGAAGGAAACATTGTTTTTAATTACATACATTATTATAAAATTTTTTATGAAATGTTAGATATTCACAATTGATTTTAAGTAGCGATGCTACCACTGACACTGAAGCTTGGAAATGTGTGTCAATAAGAGCGACACAGTGGTTTTAGAAGCACTGTATCAATGCTCGACTTTTTATTTATTTATTTTTTTCCCAAATTATCAGCGCAAACCCTTCTCCCAAGTAATGGGAGAGGTCAGGCATGGTTAAGTGCAAAATCGCCAGATTTGTGTATACTCTAGTAGTTTTGTAGCATAGACACAGTTTGTACAACTTCATTTTTATCAAGTAAATGACACCAAACTAAGCATTGTTATTAGTATTGTGAATTTAATTCACTTGTCTTTAAGAGACAATGGAAATGAGTTGTTGTTATTTTTTTGTTAGATTGAACTTGAATAACTGGTTCAGCATAAGTTCTGGTTCAGTTGATGGGTGAAATGGATGTAGTTTTTCGGCTACCAGATGTCACAAGCTCTTTTGGAAAAGTAAGAGTAAGGAACCCTTTATTTTCACAACTGACTGGAAAGCCTTGTTGCCTCAAAAAGATTTTTTACCATCACTAATTTAAAGATTGTTAACCAGTCATGCCTGCCACCTCTGTTTCCACCATCATGGATTCCATCCCAGAGATTCTCATGCTCTCACATGCCCTGACCCAACCCGACGCTTCTGGCAGTTGGGAGATTCCCCTCACCGGTCTTGCATTTTTTTAACCCCATTCTGTGCTATTTAAACCCTCCAGACTTTCAGAGTTTGTCTGTGTGCTGATTTCAAGCCTTTCTTACCAAAGCTCTGTTTGTTTGCTAGCTCTATTCATGTGTGCTCTTTGATGTTAATCTTTTTAGGTCAGAAGTCATGCTCTGTTTCTGTATTTCTGCCATTTTCAGTGGCCAAAATGTTGGTACAGCTCTACATATAATACTTTAAAAGACGTTACTTGTAGGGACCCTACTGATCAGAAAACTTGGGTGCCTGTGAGCTTCTGTGCAGGAGGAGGCATGTAAGGCCTTCCTCCAAGCATGTTGGTCTTCCCAGTGATGCTTAATGAGCCATAGTTCGGAAAAAAGACTGGGGGTTATCATCTCATTCTCCCCAGATTTAGTGTCAAATGTCGTGATACAAGACTAGAAAACAAGGACATACACAACATAGTAATGACAAACATTCCCACACTGCAGACTGTGTACCTTTACATTTATGTCACTTAGCACATAGCCTTATCCAGAGCGACTTGCAACTGATACAGTCTTACAGTTTAAGCTGTTGTGGGTTAATGGTCTTGTTCAGGGACCCAACGTTGGCAGCTTTGGCAGAGGTGGGATTTGAACCCTGGGCATTCTGGTCCATTGTCCAGTACCTTGACCACTAAGCCATCAAGTCCCACACTGTGTGGAAGCCTTTTTTATGGGATGTATCTACTACAATATAGTTATAGTTGATGGATGATGGTTCCTGTCTTGTCTGTTGTTTCCATAATGTGAAATGGCATTAGCATTTAAACCCCCTGTTTTCTTGTGATGACTGACAGTACCAGTAAAGTTGTCTCTCTGGAACAAGTGTTACTGGGTTTGTTGACTAAATGTACTGGAATTTGCTCTGTCCTGTCTCCTTACAGGGCAACACAACTATCTCTGTGCGGGGCGGAACGACTGCATCATCGACAAAATACGCAGGAAGAACTGTCCTGCCTGCCGCTTCCGCAAGTGTCTGATGGCCGGCATGAACCTGGAAGGTAAAAAAAAGAAGTGCATTGGTGATAGAATATAGATTATGTAGACTCAAGGCTTCACATCGACTCACAATATAGTGCATACATTTTAAAAAGCAGACGTTTCCCATTTGTTTGGTCTCAGGTCTTTGTTAAAATGTCCATTAAGTCGATCCATGTCATTTTGAATCAAATAAATTATTTGCTTGTTGTATGATGTAGGTAAGACGTAATGTTTTTGACTGAAATGGTACATAGTGTTCATGTACAAAACGATAAAATCATGAAAATAATCAAATACATGTCTAGATGTTCAGAATGTTCCAAAATGTCTTCGGTCTTTTTTTATTTCTTAAGATTAGTTGTTAGATGGTAATCTGCTACACCTAATGCAGCCCATAACAGTACAATACATAATATCTCACCTGATGTGAGACCAAGTATTATCTATAGGTATTGATGCATGCTCAATGATCCAGGTAAGAAAATCCAAGAAGTTGAATCTGTTCATCTGGACCTAGATTTTGTTGGAGAAACATTTCATCACTCATCTAAGTGGCTTCTTCAGTCTCAGCAGTTGGAAAACTTCCCCAATCTTATATACAGCACCTTTGCATAATGACTGGTACCAGCACCATTACATAACAATGGGACCGGTGATCAGTTTAATATGCAGATTGACATAGCCATTAACGACAATGGCCACGTGTGCCATTCACATGTGTGCCATTCATATTCTCTATAGGGTTCAAATTTGGGCAACATTTTTCAGCTACTCATCAAGTGTTTGAGCCATTACCACTGAGTGGAGCAACAATGGCTCTGCGTTTTTGTAAAAAGCTTTTGTAAAAGTTTACACAAGACTTCAGCGTTTAAGGAATTTCAAAGGGAAGGGTCATCCCATACTAAATTACTTTATCTGTTTGTTTATTTCTTGCTCATTTCCTGACCAGTTATTACTGTTGAGACCATTACAGGCTTAATATTTTACAATTTTGGGTTTGGCTCTTTTATTTGCCCAGTATTGTTTTCCATGTGTGTGAGAATCTGCAATAAGAATGTTTTTCTTGTGACTGAAAAGAATCTGTGCCTGTAAAGTATAGAGCTGGTATTGGAAAGGACTTCTCGATACGATACATGGGTCACGATGTGATTATAACAAGATGCGTTGTGATATGATAGGTCACTGAATATGCAAAAACAGCTGAAAAAGGTTAGTGCACAAACCAAGTCACCTTAATAGTTTATACCCTATTTAAAATGTCTTATTTCTTTAAAAAAAATCAATATTTTGGGCTGAAAATCAACTGAAGAAAAAATCCCTAGAGCCAGACCACTGAAATAGTGCTTATGATATAACACATTAGTGCAACAATCTTCAGCCATTAAGAGAATGGCCTAGAAGTCTGTGAAAACGATTATATTTCAGAAGGTGTATTTAATGAGATTACAGATTCAAATAGCTCAAGCGTTGGCTGACTTGAACAAATAGGTTTGTAATCTTTAAAACACTTATAGAGTTTTCTAAAGCATCTAGAGTTTAGGGATTTTACAGAATCATCTTCCACCGGCTGAGCTGCGACTGATCCTGGTGATTAATGGAAGGCCTGCCTGGGCTGAAAGAAGTGCTTGGGATTTAGACGATTTAAGGCTTTACAGCCACATTAGAGTTCTGTCTTTTGGTTGTTTATGTGTATGTATATGACCCTTTTGTTGAAGTGTCTTTGGGAAAGTCTTATACTTATGTACTTTAGGGAAAGTCATTATAGTAATGCAGAATGTTCATTCAGAAGGTGTCTTTGCAGTGCACCTGGATAGGCCTGTCGATATTAAAAGCAAAATCATTTAAAAAGGTTGTTCCTAACTTGTATTTTCACTGATAATGATATCAGTAACATTGCACCTTAGTCCTGGGTGGTTGCTTCCACTTTTATCTGCTTGAATGATCAAATGTCTGTTTACTAATGTAGTACCATTTACATTTACAGCATTTAGCAGACGCCCTTATCCAGAGCGACTTACAATATTACAATCCAAGCAATTGTGGGTTAAGGGCCTTGCTCAAGGACCCAACAGTGGCAGTTTTGGCAGAGGTGGGATTTGAACCCTGGACCTTTTGGTCTTTAGTCCAGTACCTTAACCACTAGGCTACCCATTTAGCTTTACTAAAATTGATAATCCTTAATTTATACTTCCATTTGTCAGGTAATGGTTAGGTTGGTGATATGCAGGGTCAAAGCATGTGAGACAAATCACTCTCTATAACCAATGTCTGCAATCAGCACCCTTCTCCACAGGTGTTGATAGTAAAGTTAGGCATTTGGTGGAGCTTTGGTTCCCGTCTGCTCTGGTGACAGCATGAGGTTCTGCATAAGTACAACCACAAAATGGTGTACTAGATTAATGCACCATCATTACTGTTGGTAGTATGGCTGTTGGCCCTAAAGTAATGTTTGTTTTTTCCATTAAAATAACACTATACAGCCATACAAGAAGACTATACAGTATAAAGTTTAACGATATTCATTAATTATATTTAAAAGCCTGATGTTGATCATTATGAAGCATGATGTTCACTCATGATCTGAAGTGTTGGTTTACGTTTTGGCAGTACTCCTAAAAACATCTGGGAAAGTATAACCCAGGGTTCAGACATCAGTTTTAACAGATTTTAAGGCCTTTTCACACAAAATATGTTTTTTTTTCTCTCAACAGAAAATGGATGCGATGTTTAACATACTGGGATCTTCACACCTAGTGTACCTTTTTTTGTCTAAACACACTGAAAACTCCATGTCTGCTTTTGCTTTCTTTAATTTCCCTTATCTTAATGTGTCACAAAGATGTTTCCATGTCTTAAAAAAACCCCAAAGAAACAAGTGAAGATTAGTGAGGGGAAGCTGTAGTTTGTGTTTTTTGTGGGCATGAACAGAGTAAAATGCACTTAGATAAAGAAGAAAAGCTTCCATACAGTCACTGTGAGGTTTATCCCCAAAATTCTCCAGCCTTTGTTATATTCTACCGGATATATAGTTTTTATAGTCTGTGTGTTGCTTGTCCTATAAGCTCTTGTGCTCTGCTACTAGCAGGATGATCTGTTCTGCCTGACAACCGAGCTCTGATTGGTCAGCCTGATTTTAATACAGCCAATCAACGTTGGAGTCCATATGAAAGACGGCATTAATAAATGTGTGTTCTTTTTCAAAACTTAGTGTGCATTTTTTCCGTCCGTAAAAATCGGACTCTGTGTGAAAAGGCCTTTAGCATTACTGTTTTTTTCTGCCATTTTGTTAGCAAACCTAAACGTAATGATATGTAGGATGCATCTTGAACATACTTCAAGTATTGTTACAATGTGCCTTACCCCACACCTCTAGCAATTACACAGTTATACACTGTGACTCACAATTTTAACACATACCTTTTGCTGTATCTCTGCATTTCTCATCCCCAGCACGTAAGGCCAAGAAGATGAGCCGCTTAAAGGGCATACAGCAAGCAAACATAACTGAGATGAACCTTACTCCTGTGCCTGAGGCACGGGCTCTGGTGCCCAAGGCCATGCCCCAGCTGGTACCCACCATGCTGTCTCTGCTTAAAGCCATCGAGCCGGAGACTATTTACTCTGGATACGACAGCACACTGACTGACACCTCCACGAGGCTTATGACCACCCTGAACAGACTGGGAGGACGCCAGTTCATCTCCGCTGTAAAGTGGGCCAAAGCTCTGCCTGGTACATACATCAATTGCATTTATCATTTAGATCAGTAGTTCTTCACCAGGGGGCCTCATTAAGCTTCTAGAGGGAACACAAGGTGATGTGAATTACATTAAATATACAGAGTACCTGATACAATAATGTAAAGACTACAGTGGTGCTTGAAAGTTTGTGATTTTTTTTTAATTTTCTATATATCTGCATAAATATGACCTAAAACATCGTCAGATTTTCACACAAGTCCTAAAAGTAGATAAAGAGAACCCAGTTACACAAATGAGACAAAAATATTATACTTGGTCATTTATTTATTGAGGAAAATGATCCAATATTACATATTAGTGAGTGGCAAAAGTATGTGAACCTTTGCTTTCAGTATCTGGTGTGAGCGCCCCCCCCCCCCTATACGTTTCCTGTAAATGTTGATCAGTCCTGCCACACCGGCTTGGAGGAATTTTAGCCCATTTCCTCCGTACAGAAACAGCTTCAGCTCTGGGATGTTGGTGGGTTTCCTCACATTAGCTGCTTGCTTCAGGTCCTTCCACAACATTTAGGTTGGATTAAGGTCAGGACTTTGACTTGGCCATTCCAAAACATGAACTTTATTCTTCTTTAACCATTCTTTGGTAGAACAAATTTGTGTGCTTAGGGTCGTTGTCTTGCTGCATGACCCACCTTCTCTTGAGATTCAGTTCATGGACAGATGTCCTGATATTTTCCTTTAGAATTTCTCTGATATCATTCAGAATTCATGGCCCAGATGAGGACACAAAACAGGCGCGAACCATGATACTACCACCACCATGTTTCACAGATGGAATAAGGTTCTTATGCTGGAAGCAGTGTTTTCCTTTCTCCAAACATATAACACTTTTCTTTTAAACCAAGAAGTTCTATTTTGGTCAATTCACCCGTCCACAAAACATTCTTCCACAAATAGCCTTGTGGCTTGTCCACATGATCTTTAGCAAAAACTGCAGACGAAAGCCACAATGTAGTTTTTTTAGAGCAGTGGCTTTCTCCTTGCAAACCCTTGCCATGCACACCATTGTTGTTCAGTGTTTCTTCCTGATGGTGGACTCATGAACATTATAACATTAGCCAATGTGAGAGAGGCCTTCAGTTGCTTAGAAGTTACCTGGGGTCCTTTGTGACCTCACCAACTATTTACACACCTTGCTCTTGGAGTGATCTTTGTTTGGTCGACCACTCCTGGGGAGGGTTAACAATGGTCTTGAATTTCCTCCATTTTTGTACACAATCTGTCTGACTGTGGATTGGTGGAGTCCAAACTCTTTAGAGATGGTTTTGTAACCTTTTCCAGCCTGATGAGCATCAACAACTCTTTTTCTGAGCTCCTCAGAAATCTCCTTTGTTCGTGCCATGATACACTTCCACAAACATGTGCTGTGAAGAGCAGACTTTGATAGATCTCTGTTCTTTAAATAAAACAGGGTGCCCACTCACACCTGATTGTCATTGATTGAAAACACCTGACTCTAATTTCACTTTCACCTGACTTCTAATTTCACCTAGGTTCACATACTTTTGCCACTCACTGATATGTAATATTGGGTCATTTTCCTCAATAAATAAATGACCAAGTATAATATGTTTGTCTCGTTTGTTTAACTGGGTTCTCTTTATCTACTTTTAGGACTTGTGTGAAAATCTGATGATGTTTTAGCTCATATTTATGCAGAAATATAGAACATTCTAAAGGGTTCACAAACTTTCAAGCACCACTGTATATCGACTAATAGACGAACCACTTTTAAATCGTTACATATAGATAAAATAACACTTTACACACCACATTGTCTCATTCACTCCATCAGAATTCATGGGGTAACCTAGTAATGGAGTGCAAGTGAAAGCAAAGCACTTATTGTATTGGTGAACTCAGGGTGCTAAAATAGCTGCTAATGCTAACTGCAGCCGTATTCCACAAGACTCGGTTCCTTTCGGTTGGCTGTAATCACTAACCATTTTAGGACCCTTGGGGTCTTATTTGCACTAAGGATGCAGTACTGTAGATGTAAAAATAAAGAAAACAGAAACACAGCGGAGACTGCACTAAGCATGAGCTATTGTGTATCTGAATCACTGCGTACTGAATCAGGAATCGAGTTCCGGCTGTAATGAGTCGTGAGTCGCAAGTTAAAGCAAGTGCGCCAAGTACCGAGCAAACGATGAGAACCGAGACAAATTATTCTAGTCGTAACGTGTCAAGAAGCGAAATAGACAAGTTCCGAGGTACTGCTGTATTATAGTACTGAAAATAGTACAAGTACACAAGTAGTGTTAAATCTTGTTGGTGCCAAAGCCCACAGAGCCAAAACCTTTGGTACTGGATCAGTGATGAAGAGGACAATCCTCATCATTTTATTATGTCAATTTTAATGTATTCCTTGTGCACTTTTTCTATAATAGAAATTGTCTGACAGTTGTACAAAGCTGAGTTTGGGCTCCAAATGAGAAGACCATAGGTAATAGTGGAAAGGAAAATGCCCCCAAGATGATGCTCATCTCACACTGAATACCACTAACCTACTGTTTTGGTCATATGTAGGTTTCCGGAACCTTCACCTGGATGATCAGATGACTCTGCTGCAGTCCTCCTGGCTCTTCCTCATGTCTTTTGGTCTGGGCTGGAGGTCCTATCAGCAGTGCAATGGCAGCATGCTGTGTTTCGCTCCAGACCTGGTGATCAATGAGTATGTACCACAACACAACACACTGTTATAGGGATAATATCAAAGGAAATTCAAACCATTGTTACCCTCCCCAGGAGTGGTCGACCAACAAAGATCACTCCAAGAGCAAGGCATGTAATAGTTGGCGAGGTCACAAAGGACCCCAGGGTAACTTCTAAGCAACTGAAGGCCTCTCTCACATTGGCTAATGTTAATGTTCATGAGTCCACCTTCAGAAGAATACTGAACAACAATGGTGTGCATGGCAGGGTTGCAAGGAGAAAGCCACTGCTCTCCAAAAAGAACATTTGCTGCTCATCTGCAGTTTGCTAAAGATCATGTGGACAAGCCAGAAAGCTATTGGAAGAATGTTTTATGGATGGATGAGACCAAAACAGAATTTTTTGGTTTAAAACAAAAGTGTTATGTTTGGAGAAAGGAAAACACTGTGTTCCAGCATACGAACCTTATCCCATCTATGAAACATGGTGGTGGTAGTATCATGGTTTGGGCCTGTTTTGCTGCATCTGGGCCAGGACGGCTTGCCATCATTGATGGAACAATAAATTCTGAATGATATCAGAGAATTCTAAAGGAAAATTTCATGGCATCTGTCCATGAACTGAATCTCAAGAGAAGGTGGGTCATACAGCAAGACAATGACCCTAAGCACACAAGTCGTTCTACCAAAGAATGGTTAAAGAAGAATAAAGTTCATGTTTTGGAATGGCCAAGTCAAAGTCCTGACCTTAATCCAATGTAAATGTTGTGGAAGGACCTGAAGTGAGCAGTTAATGTGTGGAAACCCACCAACATCCCAGAGCTGAAGCTGTTCTGTACGGAGGAATGGGCTAAAATTCCTCCCAAGCCGGTGTGCAGGACTGATCAACAGTTACAGGAAACGTTTAGTTACAGTTATTGCTGCACAGGGGGGTCACAGCAGATACTGAAAGCAAAGGCTCACATACTTTTGCCACTCACTAATATGTAATATTGTATCATTTTCCTTAATAAATAAACAACCAAGTATAATATATTTGTCTCATTTCTTTAACTGGGTTCTCTTTATCTACTAGGACTTGTGTGGAAATCTGTTGATGTTTTAGGTCATATTTATGCAGGAATATAGAAAACTCTAAAGGGTTTTATATATATTGGGTCAATTGGTGTCTTAAATGTGTCCCAGAGTGTGTGTGTGTGTTGGATGTGCCCTGTGATGGACTGGCGCCCTGTCTATAGCTGATTCCTGCCTTGCATTTGGTCTACTGGTTAAAAACTGGCACCTCCCGCAACCTTGAACCAAATTTACTGAAAGTACTTTATAACGAATAGACTCGCTCACTTTCCATAGCCACTTAAACCACTCGAGTGTCCCGTGGGAGCCGAGGTCTGACCGGGAGCAGTGGTGCAGTAGATGTGACGCGATTGATGGAGCATTCCTATAAATGGGTCATACCCAGCAGAGAATAACTGCTGTGATCTGAACGTGTGTGTGCAGGGAGAGGATGAAGATGCCCTACATGGGTGACCAGTGTGCACAGATGCTGAAGATCTCAAATGAGTTCGTGAGACTGCAGGTGTCAAATGAAGAATACCTGTGCATGAAGGTCCTCCTTCTGCTCAGCACAGGTGAGAAAGGCCTGCACGCATTCATTACGCATACAGTAGACGCCTTCCGTCTCTGTGCAGAGTGGCAGTAATATGTTTGTCACACTTGTGTTTCTCAGTGCCAAAGGAAGGTCTGAAGAGCCAGGCTGTGTTCGATGAGATCAGAATGTCCTACATTAAAGAACTGGGTAAAGCCATTGTGAGGAGAGAGGAGAACTCCAGCCAGAACTGGCAACGATTCTACCAGCTCACTAAGCTATTGGACTCCATGCATGATGTAAGTTTTTGAGGTTTTATTTTGATAAATCGGGCTGTGACTTTTGACTTAAAGCTTTCACCGAAACGGGCACCCACTTTTTAAACCCCTATACATTGTAGTGCTTAATGTTTAATACAATAACCAATGGTCAGGCGTCTTTGCTCCTCACCAAGGCCTGGATGATCAGATCGAAATCAATCGTCGGTTTGCATCCAGCACTGTCTCGCTGTGAGCTGCATTAGCATACATGTTATTCTTTCTCACTCCATCATTCTCCGCTCGTCTCTGCAGTTGGTGGGGGGACTGATGAACTTCTGCTTCTACACGTTCGTGAACAAGTCTCTGAGCGTGGAGTTTCCCGAGATGCTTGCCGAGATAATCAGCAACCAGCTACCAAAAATCAAAGCCGGGAGCGTGAAGCCGCTGCTCTTTCACCAGAAATGAGTCTTTCTGGTAGCAGCAGGACAGCATGCCTTAAAGCTCCACCACATCACCGAGCGTTCCTTTAACCACGCAGAGGGACGGAGAGACAAAGTGGATGGAAGTCTTGTTGGAGGTTGGGGGGGGGGGGTCTAAAGAGGGAGGGTTTGTTGGTGATGGACAGTGATGGACAACTGGTGAGTTTAAAGTTTAAAGACGGGTAAAGAAAAGAAGAAAAAAAGATGGTAATTAAGATCAGATAAAAAATATACTATATATGTTGTCTCAGGTGTTTGATTCTCAACATTACAATAAGTAGTAAAGCTATTTCTGAGATCGTGATTTGTATTTTCACACAGCGTCTGGTTTTTTTCTTTCGGGCAGACGCACCACGATAGCACTTACTGTCCGATATGCTCAGTCGTACGATTGTTTTATTTCCCCCCCCCAGATTTTTAGATTTGCGTTCGTGAAAAAGTTTATTACTTCATCTGATATGCATCTTGTTTGACTTTAATTTCAGTAATATGTACAGCGATTCAGCTTTGGCGTCGTTTAAAGTTGGCTGGAGAAATGGAGTACTTACATAGAACATATCTTTTCTATTTTACAATTTGCTAACTGCTAACTGAGTTACACGGTTCTAGCAAAAGGGAAAAATATGTGCCTTTTTTGAGCTCGTCAGATTTTAGCTGTTTTCTGTAACAGAGCGTAATGCATTCTGCATCCATAACATTAGATATTGTACTTGATTGTATTTTTATACCCACTTGCACTGTTGAGTTTCTCTCTCTCTCGCTCTCTCCTTTTTAACGTGGCCTCTTTTGTGTTCCTGGCAGCTCCATGATGACGTAGTGTGAACTTCAGTCCCTTCGCTATGGTATTGAAATTAGGAGTCTGTTCCGTAATTCGCATACTTTCCTCACATCGCTCTGTCTAAAATGCAATTTGAGCACTTTCACTCCTATTAAAACGGCTTTAACGAAACGTGAGGTGGCAGAAAGCTGGTTAATGTGCGGGCGGCAGAGGTAGTATTTGTGTGTGTGTGTGTGTGTGTGTGTGATCCTTTAATCACCACAAAAAAGAGAAGAGTGAAAGGACTAGAGTACAATCATATGTATAAATAAGCGAATTAATAGATAGATAGATATACAAATTCCACTTAATCACAGTTCATGCCCTGCAGTAGCTCACAAGCTTGCCGTATGTATCCACACACTGCAGTTTAATCAGTCCAGCCAACGTTTATGGTTGTAATAACCCAGCTGTTTGTTTCTCAGATAAACCGCAACATGCTAGCCTCATACTCACTTCTCGGGGAATTTCTAAAGGCCTGAATTGTCTAGTCTTTCTGTGCCAAAATGTATATTAATTTCTGATTTTTAGTCTCGCAAAGGCGTGCTTGTCTTAACAGTTGTAAGAGTTCTGCTGAGCAGAAAACGGAGACGCACAAGATAGACTATTTTCATTTTCCTCTGTTAAAGCTTACATCTTTAATACATGAATAAAAAGACCAGATTATATCTAGTCATCATTTGCTGTCCTTCTGTTTGTCATGCAGTGTTTGTCCCGTACATGCTGTATTATCTCACACTTAGTTCCTACCCCACAGTTTGATTGGCTGAGAGACATACTGGGAGTGCCAGCATAGCATGGTAATGGCACTCTGACGGAAGCTCTTCAAGTATTACTCCACCACGTACACACGTATTGTGCAAATGATACCGGTCATAACAAAGCAGCGATGTTATAGTTATAGGAGTAAAAGACTGACGACATAAATTGAGTTTATAAGATCTATTGGCTTTGAAAACAGTTTTTCAGTTTGGAAGATGCAGCTAATGATGACCAGCCTCATGCTGCCAGTGAGCCATGGTCATGCTGTAGAACTCTGTCTGAACATTTGTGATCGATAACCATTAAATCGTCCAAATTTATAATCACTAGTAAAAACATTATAAGAGGATCCTAGACTTTTGTTTACACCAGGAGCTCGCTCAGATTTTCTTCTCTTAGTAACAGCCTGCCATATAAATTGGACCCATTTTATTTGCTGAATGTAAAGTTTCTTTTCAATAAATTAAAACTTATCATTCAATATATTTGTGTTTATTGTCTGTATGATAAACAGTCATTGGTAAGTTATTGACTGACTGAAGGGCATTAGATGATGAAGTTCTAGCAGCGGGGTCTCTGGTAGAGTGGAACTATTTTACCTCGTGGAATTCTCTATCCTAAAAAAAGCAATAAATGGAGATAATGGAACTGTTTTATAATTGCAATACTACAGTCAAGGTTCATGCTATAACGAGAGGTATTGGTACTGGTGTATGGATCTATGGCCGCAGTACACCAGTGCCAATATCTCTGTGGACTGTGGTGGCCTAGTGGTTAAGGTGCAGGGCTATGAACCAGAAGGTCCAGGGTTCAAATCCCACCTCAGCCAAAGCTGCCACTGTTGGGTCCTTGAGCAAGACCCTTTACCCACAATTGCTTGGATTGTAAGACTGTATCAGTTGTAAGTCGCTCTGGATAAGGGTGTCTGCTAAATGCTGTAAATGTAAATCTCACAATGTATTATTGCTCACGTATGACCTTGCATAACTCCTATAGGTCACATTATTCTTGTTTTGCAGTCTCATCCAGAGGAGGTTGGATTCCCATTTTAAGCCTGATTTCCCTTGAGGTGTTCTATGGAGTTTTTCCTTGCCACTGTCCCCTCTGGTTTTGGGGTTTGTAAAGCTGTTTTCTGTTAATGTCTGCTGTTGAAAACACTCTCAAACCCTGTTATCTGAACATACTTCGTTCCAGAAAATGGTTTGAGGAATGAATATTTGGACAACAGGAGTCCAATTTCTATTATTTCCTATGGGAAAGTTCATATCTTTCAGTTCTGTCAGCGCACTAGGGTGTCACTGCCTGATTGGTCCTCTTGCCAGCATGTTATCTGAGGATCGAGTGGGGCTTCATCTCTCTCTACTTCATCCTTCTCTACTGTTCTGTAGCTGGTTACATAAACACCCGTTTTCTCATAATAAACCACAGAATAAAACAAAAGGGGCAGGTGTAGGTGGAAGTAATATGTCGCTTCTGTTATTCTTGGGATTGTCATTGGTTATTTTGGGTTAGCGCGGGGTGGCACCACGCCTCAAAGTGGTGGGGCAAAATGTATGCTAGTGAAATCTGGAATCATGTACCTGTTGGCATGAATGGTTTGAAACGAGCTATTTTGACTGCATTCACACAGCAGGCAAAAGTGGTCCAGTGGTTTGTTTGGGTTTTTTTGTCTCTTTCTTTGACACTTTTTAATGTGACCTATATCTAACATTCGTCTGAACAATGTTTCACATGACCCGCTTATCCAAAGGAAATGGAGTCAGCAGTAACAAGCCTTCTTTAATGGTCATGTTAAACGGGACAACATTCAGCTTTTGTCTTTTAAACTTTAACCTTCACTTTTAAACGTTTTATTCTCCTTAGACACTGCAGCGCACACACGTCCTCCGTTAGCTGTGTTTGGCCAGGTGTTTTTGAGGCCTGAGGACATTTCCTCAAACATGGAGCAGATGTTGATATGTGCCTTCTAACTTTGTTTGCTGCACAGAGACATCACCCCAAATATTTGAGGTATGTTACCTCACTATCTTAGATTTATCATCTACGCCACCCAAGGAGGTTGGGTCCCTTTTTGAGTCTTGGTCCTCCCAAGGTTTCTTCCTCATAACACTCAGGGAGTTTTTCCTTGCCACTGTCGCCCTAGGCTTGCTCAATTTGGGAATGGACGTAGTTATTAGGAGATAATCTAAACTTGTAAAGTTGCTTTGAGACAATGCTCCATTGTAAAAAGCGCTATATAAATAGATCTGACTTGACTTGACTATTCCATTACTGAAAACCCCCCTTGCTGCTTTCGTCCATTTTCCTCAGCGCGTATTTATGACGGATGTCGATTTGGAATTGTGTAAAACTGAAAAATGTCAGATTCAATACGTTTTCAGGCTGTTCATACTGCCCCAAAGAAAACACATTAGTGTCACATGTGACGGAAAACATCGGATTTGTAGCAATTTTGCCTTTTACACGTTTAAAAGTGATCTCATGTTTCCAGTTCTTTCTGTATACCTAAAACACAGGACAATTGGAAATACACTTGTGGTTTTGGATTATAAATAAATATTTCTATATTTGTAGTGTAGACATAGCGAGCCCTTCTTCCAGTCATCACCACTGCAGATAGTTTGCTGTTAGACCTTTTCTCTTAGCCATGGTTACACTTTTTGTGATATAACAGACCTTCAGCGGCAACGGCTACACACGGGCTGAATGGAAAAAGAAAATAAAATCGTATATATTTAAACCTTTCGCTCCTCTTATTTGGGGGAAAAATACTTGAGCACCGACTCATTAAGGAGTGTTGGCGCGAATTTGGTTTCAGCAGGCTAACAACAGACCAACATACCTGCCCAGACCACCAGAGGGGGCTGCTCGGTCGTCTCTATCGTCTCGTTCTCTGATTTACAAAAAATAATGGTTATTATCTGTAGTACCAGCTGAATATCTGACTAAAACCTTACTTTTAGTACTACATGTAGCCTATGTTCCAAGTGTAGCCTAATAACATGTCCCAGTAAACCTTTTCACAAACACTGACAGAGTTTTTTGCTTCACTCGCTCCATTATGCTGCCCTTTCAAGAAGCAAGTAGCAACAGAGTAAAAAATAATGCTCCAGACCCGACATTTACCAAATATAACGTGTCCTAACATAAATTGTGACCATTAGTTAGTGCTTCACATTTAAACCATTTACTGGAATAGGCTCCAGGACCCTGATTACGATAAACACCGTAGCAAATGAGTGAGAAATGAATATATGTAGCGGCAGCCCTCTCACTCCTTAGTTTTCGAAATGCACCTCCAATGTCCCGCCTCCAAACTGAAATGAAGATTTTAATTGGTTCTTCATCTCGGCCGGTTCGTGCCTATAGGTCAGTGTGACGAGCGGTTCAGGGGAGTTTTCCTTTTCCTTTTACCAGTTTACGAAGAACCAGAAAGATGTGCAGGTGTCGCCCCAGTACTGCAGAAAGTGGTGGGTCACATGCCAGCTCACCCCCGTTGTTCCGCCGGCCCTGGGTTAACGGTTTATATAGTGTGTTCAGGGACTCACATTTGTAAACACTTGGTATTCATATAACTATATTAATTAAATTAGTTAGGGAGATAGTCAGTTGTCTCTTGTGAATGTGGAGCAGGTTATTAATGCTATAGCTTGCAGACTGACTCTGTCCAACTTTAATAAGTGTAAATAGCAGTGACACATTTACATTCACAGCATTTAGCAGACGCCCTTATCCAGAGCGACTTACAATTGACACAGTCTTACAATCTAAGCAACTGAGAGTTAAGGGCCTTGCTCAAGGACCCAACAGTGGCAGCTTGGCAGAGGTGGGATTGGAACCCTGGACCTTCTGGTCCATAGTCCAGTAACTTACCCACTAGGCCACCACAGACACAAATGTAGACTAAAACAAAAGGTGGACGCTAGCAGGTTAATAATGGAGTTTTAAACTGCTGTTTTCATCTTGAAGCATTTTGGGAAACACACTTTAAGTAACAAATGAACGTAAAAAGGAATTTGCATTCTGTAAGTTCTTAGTGTTAAGGACATTCACCTGTTTTTGAAATGTTTGATTGATGCGGACCCAAAATCAGGTGAGTAGGCTGTGAGTGATCCTGATGTGATGGGAGGTGAAACCAGTTTTTGATTCTCACTGCATTTTAAGCTGCATTTCAATTATTGTTGCCTTTTAGTCATTTTAAATGATGCTAACACTAAGTAATTCCTCCATGTTTTACAATACGAGACCCCAATCCCTGTGCTCTTATGAGATTAGCAAAAAAAAAATCGAAATTTGAAAGGGTGGCTTCGAAACTATCAGAAGCCATTGTTGTTATGGCCTTACAACTGAGTCAAAGTAACACCAAGACCTTTGGGGTGTCTTGATGTGGTATTGGCACCCCCACACTCATGGGTGCATGACAGTAATCCTATCTCATCTGCAGGGCTACTGTGGTCACAGAAATGTTTAATGTTGGATACAGGAGGAATGTGTCATAGCACACAGTGCAAGTATGGTCCTGTGCTGACCATGATAACTCCTGTCCACCATCAAAATCCCTACAATGGGCATGCAAGTCTGATAACTGGACCTTGCAGCAATAGATAAAGGTTGTCTGGTCTGAAGAGTCAGGTTTTCCATCACATGTACGGATGGGTACACATGCACCGCTTACCGGGGGCAGTAACTGAATCAGGTGAACTTAAGTCACTAAAGAAGATACTAAATTTACAAAGGGGTCCGTCATCTCAAACAGATTAAGAATTACTGGTTGGGGCAAAGAATGAGGTCTTTTTTTAACCACCAAACTGTTCTGCATGCTTTGCATTCTTACATAGTGTTGTCTATGTATTGGTGTGTGGTTTTTAAATGTGTTGTGTTGCAGTACGTTGTACAAGTTGACTGTGCTACCTCCTCAGAACTCAACAAGAAACAGGTAAGAAGCTTTCACAAACATTTCTTAAAATCTTTGAGGCCCCAACCTGTCCCCTAATCTTGTGAGAGTTAATGCACAAATACTATAGGAGGCATTTAAAACATCCTAACACAGCACCAAACAATGTAAGTAGGTCAATACACACGTGCACGTTTCATCAACTTGGGAGACCCCCACATTTATTACTACTTAAAATGTCTAAAATTAAAATCAGGTGCACCACATTGGCTGCAAATGATTAGGCCGTCGTTAGAGAGGACGTTGGAGGCTGTCTTATTAAACCTCAGACATTAGTTGGGTTTGCCCTTGATTGTTGAAGTGAGTGGTATCACCTTGGAAAAATCAAGAGAGCTCAGAGGCCTTCAGAAAGAATGTTGTAGATGCATATTTAAAAAGATCTCAAAACTTTATTTACAAATCTGCCATCCCACTGTCCGGAAAATCATGTAAAACACATGCCAACATGTCCAGCTCAGCCCATCCTAGCAAGTTCAGCCCAAGAACAGGTCGCAAGATGTGTAAAGAAGTCTCCAAGAATCCTAACATGTCATCACAGAACCTACAGGTTGCCACAGTTGATGTCAAGGTACACGTGTCAGAAAGAGATGCACAAGTTTGATTTTCATGGGAGGTGTGCAACGAGGAAACCCTTACTATCAAAAAAAAATCAGGGCAAGACTAAAGTTTGCCAGAAAATACCTAGACAAAGACCAGGACGTCTGGAACAATGTGCTTTAGACCGATGACTCCAAAGTTGAATTATTTGTGCGCAGTAACAGAAGACGTGTTTGGTGCAAACCAAACCTAGCATTTGAGCACAAGAACCTCATACCAACTGTGAAGCTACTTTGCTGCAGCAGGGCCTGACAAGCTCTCCATCATAGAATCTACTATGAATTCTTCACTGTTAGACTGTACTTGAGGAAAATGTGAGACCATCTGTCCAAAAACTGAAGCTGAAGAAGAGGTGGACCATACAACATGACAATGACCCATTTCCATTTACAGCATTTAGCAGACGCCCTTATCCAGAGTGGCTTACAATTGATACAGTCTTAAAATCCAAGCAATTGTGGGTTAAGGGTCTTGCTCAAGGACCCAACAGTGGCAGCTTGGCAAAGATGGGATTTGAACCCTGGACCTTTTGGTCCATAGTCCAGTACCTTACCCGCTAGGCTACCACAGTCCTTCAAAGTACTTTTGACCCAAAACATTCCAGTAAATCTATCAAGGAATGGCTCAGAAGAAGGGAATGGAGAGTTCTGGAATGGCCAGGTCAAGGTCTGGCTGTTAAGCCTATTGAAATGCTGTGGGGTGACTTGAAATGGGCAAGAAACCCCTCAAACATCACACAGATGAAATAATTCAGCGTAGAGGTTCTCCCAGTCATTGTCAGAGACTGGTAAATGGGTATAGGAAATGTTTGAGGTTATTTCAGGAAAAGGGGGGAATACCAGCTATTAGGGGTTAGGGTGTCCTAACTTTTTCCCCACAATAAATTTTTGTTACAAAATTATGTAATTTTGTCAGTTTTATTTGTTTCGTTATATAAGCTCCATCTCTCAGTACTGTTCAAATGAAACACAAATGTGCATGTGTTAAAACATGTTCAAAAAGGTTTTCATGGGGTGTCCAAATTTTTCCATGACATGACTAAATTCTTACGAATATCATCTAGGCTACTATCTAGGCCCTTCTAAAGCTTCTTCCTTAAACCATTTAGGGAGTTTTTCTTTGGCAGTGTCACCCCAGGCTTGCTCAATTAGGGCTTTGGGCCGAGATATTTGTAAAGCTGAAAAAAGTGCTATTTTTAATAACTGTGACTTTTGACTTTGACACTGACTTGTCTTAGCTGTCAGTCAGACACAGCTACAGTCTGTGGAACCTAAATAAAGGCAAAAATGTTAAGAACAATGACTTTGTGGCTAGTTACCAGAGATGGGGGCTCGTGTCTAAGACTAGCACTTGAATTGCGTTGATCCAAAAATTCCAGACTTGACGCAAGAAAGAATGAAGTGACTCGTGAACATAAAAATGGTTGGCTAGCATGTAGTGTGGATAACATCCAGACTAGTTAGCATGAATGGGAATTAACTGAACTTGTCAACTAATCTAGTTTAAGTTTAAAGTGCTTGTTAGCATACCTGCTGTACAAACTACAGGTTAATCTAAGATTGGCCAATGTGTTTATAAGGAAAGGTTTGGTTTTTTGAAAAAAAAAAAATCCAGGAAATCACATTGTAGGATTTTTAAAGAATTTATTTGTTAATCATGGTGGAATATAACAAATAACAAAAGTTCAACTCAATACTTTTTTGGCAATGACAGAGGTCAAACATTTCCTGTAAGTCTTCACCAGGTTGGCACACACTGTAGCTGGTATTTTGGCCCATTCCTCCATGCAGATCTCCTCTAGAGCAGTGATGTTTTGGGGCAACACGGACTTTCAACTCCCTCCACAAATTTTCTATGGGGTTGAGGTCTGGAGACAGGCTAGGCCACTCCAGGACCTTGAAATGCTTTTTACGGAGCCACTCCTTCATTGCCTGAGCGGTGTGTTTGGGATCATTGTCATGCAGGAAGCCCCAGCCACGTTCTATCTTCAATGCTCTCACTGATGGAAGGAGGTTTTGGCTTAAAATCTCACCATACATGGCCCCGTTCATTCTTCCCTTAGCACGGATCAGTCGTCCTGTCCCCTCTGCAGAAAAACAGCCCCAAAGCATGATGTTTTTTCACCCCCATGCTTCACAGTAGGTATGGTGTTCTTGGGATGTAACTCGACAGTCTTTTTCCTCCAAACACAATGAGTTGAGTTTTTACCAAAAAGTTCTATTTTGGTTTCATCTGACCACACGATGATTCCTCCCAAATTTCTCTTCTGGATCATCCTTATGTTCTCTCTGGCAAACTTCAGACGGGCCTGGACAGCCTTGTTCTGGCTTAAGCCAGGGGGACACGCCTGGCACTGCAGGATCTGAGAGTCCATCTCGGCGTAGTGTGTTACTGATGGTAGCCTTTGTTTACTTTGGTCCCAGCTCTCTGCAGTGTCATTCATCAGGTCCCTCTGTGTAGTTCTGGGAATTGTGTTCATTGTTCTCATGATCATTTTGACCCTACGGGAGATGAGATCTTGCGTGGAGCCCCAGATCGTGGGAGATTATTCAATGGTCTTGGTGTCTTCCATTTTCTTACAATTGCTCCCACAGTTGATTTATTCACAACCAACCTGCTTGCTATAGTAGAGATTCACTCTTCCCAGCCTGGTGCAGGTCTACAATTTTCTTCCTGGTGTCCTTCAACAGCTCTTTGGTCTTGGCCATGGTTGAGTTTGGAGTCTGACTGCATGAGGCTGTGGACAGGTGTCTTTTATACAGATAACGAGGTCAAACAGGTGTCATTAATACAGGTAACGAGTGGAGGACAGAAGAGCTTCTTAAAGAAGAAGTTACAGGTCTGTGAGAGCCAGAAATCTTGCTTGTTTGTGGGTGACCAAATACTTATTTTCCACCATGATTTACAATTAAATTCTTTAAAAATCCTACAATATGATTTCCTAGATTTTTTTTTGTTCTCATTGTGTCTCTCATAGTTGAAGTGTACCTATGATGGAAATTACAGACCTCTCTCATCTTTCTAAGTAGGAGAACTTGCACAGTCAGTGGCTGACTAAATACTTTTTTGCCCCACTGTAAAAATCACAATTTCACTGCTCAATGGTGTGAAGGATTCACTTGTCCTTACATTCCACATAGTATAGGGCATTATTAGCTGATAGGGACAGAATTGGCAGGATCAGTAAACCATTTTGGATACATACAACATCATTTTACAACATTTTTGTAACAGGACTCTTTGCTTAATCAAGTAATTTTAGATGAAAATGCTAGTGTCACTCTTGGTACACAAATCTTTTAACAGAATGTCATTAATTAGTCCAACAGGTCAAAACTATTTCAAAACACAGTGCACACTGTACCCTGATTGGTGTGCTTGCTTCTCGCTTCTTTCGCTTTTATATGTAGTGTTTTTATGCACGCATAAGCCAAAAGGAACAACAGAAATGTAAAATTACATTTACTTCATTACTGTTCACCACTGTTTTGTTCTTTACTGTGCGACTGCAGATTCTGCCCCATAGCACATGAGATAACAGCTTGCACTTGCTTCTTCCTCCAGAAATAGTTAATAAAACGAGTATACTGTATCAAAAAGATATTGTTCTGGTAATTGTGTTGCCTCAACTGAACCCCCATCAGAGAAGTTGCCATGAAATGTTGAAATGTAGCAAACAAGATGTGATGGAAAATAATGTTATTGAGTTATTTATGGACTTGTTGTTGTTCTTCTTGGTTTGGCTGCTCCTGTTAGCTTTGAACCTGATTCTTTGATTTACCTACTGTACCACCAGAGTTGCACTCATATGGCTGGGTAGTGCTTTTTACTGGAAAACAGGAGCGAGCAAAAAATGTGATTAATTATAATTTAAAAAATCATGTGATTAACACAAATATTTTCACTAGACACCAAAGACAACGGCGAACAAAGGCTTGAACTGTGGGAGGGTTGGTGGGTGGGGGGGACTCTGAAACCATGTGGCTTCACTCTGCCTGCTATAGTAACTGCTGATCTACAGGGATTTTCACGCACCGTCATCTCCAGGGTTTACAGAGAACAGTCTGAAAGAGAAAATATCCAGTGAGCAGCAGGTTTCTGGGTGAAAATGCCTTGTTGTTGCCAGAGGTCAGAGGAGAATGACCAGACTGGTTAGAGCTAATAGAAAGGCAACAATAACTCAAAATAACCACTCATTACAACTGAAGTAGAAGAGTATCTGTGAATACGTGACATGTCAAACTTTGAAAAAGCAGCAGATCACACCCGGTGCCACTCCTGTCATCAAAGAGCAGCCAGCTGAGGCTACAGCTCTCACAGGCTAACAACAACTGGACAATAGAAGGTTGGAAAAATGTTGTCTGATCTGATCAGTCTTGATTTTTGCTGACATTTGGATGGTAGGCATAAACAACATGAAGGCATGGTTCCATTCTGCCTTGTATCACCGGTTCAGGCCACATGCCAATGTCTCATGTGATCCCTCTTGGCTGTGTTTCCTACCAGTTCTCCTCTTTCCAGCTATGCTGCTATAGCTAATGCTGCCGGGGTCTCATGCTACACATGGCATCAGTGATTGTTCATATACACTGTGCTCTTAATCAGTAACTAATTACATTTTCTGTTTTCTCTCCGAGCTGTGTTCCGGTACCAGTTCCAGCCCCACACATGATGTTCATCCACTGCAGCTTCACTCAAGCTGCTTCCGTCATCAGCTTCAGTTTCACCATACCCGGGCCACTTAATGCCAATGTGCATATTTCACATTTTATTTGAACTATGACTCCATGACTTTAGTTTCATTCTTAGATTTATCATCTACGCCGCCCAAGAAGGTTGGGTCCCTTTTGAGTCTTGGTCCTCCCAAGGTTTCTTCCTATAACACTTAGGGAGTTTTTCCTTGCCACTGTCGCTCTAGGCTTGCTCAATTTGGGATTGGACGTAGATATTAGGAAATAATCTAAACTTGTAAAGTTGCTTTGAGACAATGCTCCATTGTAAAAAGCACTATATAAATAGATCTGACTTGACAGCTTACCTGAGGAACATTGCTGGCCATGTCCATCTCTTTATGACAGTGTACCCATCTTCTGACTGCTACTTCCAGCAGGATAACACGCTGGTTTCTTGAACATGACAGCGAGTTCACCAACAGAGTCCCGTTCGGATGTGGTGGAACGAAGATTGACATCATGGCCATACAGACGACAAATATGCAGCACTTGTGTGATGCTATCATGTTAATACCGAACCAAAACGTCTGAGAAATGTTCCCAGCCCCTTGTTGAATTTATGCCACGAAGATTTAAGGTCATTGTGAAGGTAAAGTGGAGTCCAACTCGGGACTAGTGACCAGTGAGTGTATGCTGGGGAAAAACGTTATTCTGCGCCCCTTGTCCCTCTGCTGAGGTTTACTAATGAAAGTATATACCTCAGGAACAGAGAATGAAGAAATGAAGTTTAAAATCATCCCGATTCGGTAAGAATCGTGTGTTAAAAACTACAGTAACCAAATGACAAAACCCTTTTGTTATTATTCGATAGTATTATTTTCCATGGTAGGTCTGCTTAACGGTTGAAACCCATAGCAGAAAGCTAGGTTATATCGATTTTACAATCGCTTTTAACTCGTTATTGCAGCACTTTATATGATGGAATAGTAATTGCATAATGTTTCTCTCTTATCGGACTGTATTTCGTATCGTTAGAGCAGTAAAACAAATCACAGACTAATCCGTTACGAAGCTTGTTGACACGTTCCGGATCAGGTGGCTAAAGTCAGTGTGTCGTTCCTGAGCCATGTTCTGTGGTGCAGGGTGAGAGGAGCTCGTCCCAGCCCCCACATACCGGACATTTCTGCAGCTCACAGGCAGTGTCTCAGGCTGAGTTTGAACGCGCTTGCTGCAGTAATGGATGAAATAACGTGCGCTTCGGATCGTCCGAGTTTCAGTGGGACGCAGGACAGAAAGCTGCTTCGACTGTACTGCATGAATGGCGGCCATCACCTGCAGCTTCTCCCGGATGGCACAGTGAGTGGAAGCAGGCAGGAAAACCAATATAGTAAGACTTTTGTAGCTGCTTTACTGTAACGGATGTTCTAATAAACGTAACTGCTTTATAGCTGTGGTAGCCTAGTGGTTAAGGTGCTGGACTAGGAACCAGAAGGTCCAGGGTTCAAATCCCACCTCTGCCAAGCTGCCACTGTTGGGTCCTTGAGCAAAGCCCTTAACCCACAATTGCTTGGACTGTAAAACTGTACCAATTGTAAGTCGCTCTGGATAAGGGCGTCTGCTAAATGCTGTAAATGTAAATGTAAATAGCTCATACTGCATGATGGGTGGCAGATTTGTTTCTTGCACAAACGTTGGCATAGGGCACTACAGATTGGCCAGTTTATCAGATGCACATATCTTGGGGTAAACCCATCGGTCATTTACTAAATGCACCTACCATTTAGTTATCGGGCTTCCTCCAACATCCCAAACACCTGTATTTGCTCAATTGGTGTCTCTAAAGAGTCCCGCTGTGAGTGTGCGCTCATGTGCCCTGGCTCTGGCCCAGTGTGATCCTGAATTGGATTAAGTGCCTATAGAAAGTGGCTGACTGACCTACCATAGAGGAGAACTTTGTAAACAGTAACAGCTATGCACAATGCGTTAGCCATCCATGGAAACGAACCACCAAAGGGCCACATCTGACCAGACATTCATTGGTGGTGGTGCAGTTTCAGCACTGACACAGCAGTGTGTGGACTGTTGGTGGGAGTTTATCAGACATAAGTGTCGCTGTGGTTTGAACCACTTTATTAAACACAGTTATGTCATCAGTGTGGTGGTGCTGAAAAGATTTTCACAAGTTCTTAAAGCAGATAAAGAGAACCAGGTTAAAGAAATTAGGCAAAAATCTTACACTTGGACATTTATTTATTGAGGAAAAAATTTCATATAATCACATATATGGGTGACAAAAGTATGTGAACCTTTGCTTGCAGGATCTGGTGTGACTCCCTTGTGTGTGTTTAGCAATAACGAAACATTTCCAGTAACTGTCGGAGTCCTGCACGTCGGCTTGGAGGAATTTTAGCTCATTCCTCCCTACAGAGCAGCTTCAGCTCTGGGATGTTGGTGGGTTTTGGTGAACCTCCTCCAGAACATTTCTATGGGATTGAGGGCAGAACTTTGATATGGCCATTCCAAAACCTTAACTTTAGATTTCTTATTTAAGTATTTTCTTAAGTATTTTTAGGCAGCACTACTTGTTTTGTGTCTTTGTCTTGCTGCGTGACCCACAGGCTCTTGATATTCAGTTCACTAACAGATGTCCTGATATTTTCCTTTATAATTCACTGTCATAATTCATAATTCATCATTACAGAAATGATACCATTCCATACCATTGTATTACCATCACCACGCCTCACAGGTAGTGTTTTATTTTCTATACATAATGCTTCTAATTTAAACCAAAACTTCTATTTCAGACTGATCTGTCCACAAAATGTTTTTCCAGTGGCCTTCTGGATTGTCCATGTACATTTACATTTACAGCATTTAGCAGACGCCCTTATCCAGAGCGACTTACAATTGATACAGTCTTACAATCCAAGCAATTGTGGGTTAAGGGCCTTGCTCAAGGACCCAACAGTGGCAGCTTGGCAGAGGTTGGGATTTGAACCCTGGACCTTCTGGTCCAGAGTCCCAGTACCCTAACCGCTAGGCCACCACAGGTCGAATGTGCCTTCTCCTTGCAACCCTTACTGTGCACACCATTGTTGTTCACAGTGCTTTTGATGGTGGACTCATGAATGTTAACATTAACCAGCATGAGAGAGGTGGTTAGTTTGCTTATTTTCACCTTCAATTGAAAAATTGAGTGCTAATTCTAGCGGTTCACATACTTTTTGACAATCACAGACAATGTAATATTGGATCATATCTTCATTGAATAAATGATTGTGTTTTTGTCCATTTGTTTAATTGGGTTTCTTTTTAACTACTTTTAGGATGTGTGAAAATGGAAGGTGAACCGGATTGGCACTGTATTTGTAATATTACACTGATATATTCAAGCATTGGTTCATTTGATTCATCACAGTTTGGTGTTTTTTAAAATAGATTTCTGACTTTAAAGGTTGGCTGCACACTACTCGTAATAGGATTGCGAAAGTCATGCAATATCATATCCAGATAATTCAGGTTTAGTTAAAGCTTCAAGTTTTCCAGAGTGATTAATATGTTGTTACTAAAGGCAAAAGGTCACGTCTCTATAAGCAGGTGTTGTTTATCAGGTGAACTTAAATCCAGTGTTTGAGTGAAGTTTCACTCTGCTGTTGTTCTTAGATACTGCTCTCAGGAACAAACTTCTATTCTACTTGTGTGGTAACAGCTCTTGTTGTGTCTGCTGTGTTTTTTAAAGGTGTATTGCGAAACTGCAGCTGTGAGTGTTTTGGAGTGGTGGTCATCGAGGGCACAGAGGCAAAACGGTTCCTGGCTAGAGTGGATGAAGGCAAGCTGTACGGCTCAGTGAGTCTAATCTTATTATTTATATAGATAGAGAGAGAGAGAGGTAATGTAATGTGTAACTACAACACCCAGGAACACGAGAGTTTCATGACGTTTATTCACCATGCCATGGCCGAAAGTATGTAGACACCTCTTCTAATTAGTGAGCTCTGCTATTTCAGCAGCCCTCACAAACAGTTCATAATGGTTCAGTGGTTCCACAGTTCTCGACCACCTTGGAACTCATCAATCTCGGATCTCGACACATTTTAACTACAAAAATTTGTCTCGGCTCACACAGTTTGCTTTAAACTTTTTGGAGTCAAGCTGCTCGTTTCATCCAAAACTCGATTCACGATTCGGTACAGTGATCTATTGTACTGTATTCTTAGTGCAAACACGTCTCCACGGGTCCTAAGAAGATCATCAGAGCCAACTGAAAGGAAATCAGTAATGCTAGTACCCAGAGTTCACCAATAGATCAAGTGTTTTGCTTTTACTTTTCACTTTCAATCCGTTACTCAGTAGATTTTTCAACACTTTATTATAAAATGGGCTTTGTGTTAATGATTTTGGCCATCTATAAGTTAATATAAGTGTTAGTGTGTAATATTCTCTGCTCTGCAGGGAGTTTTTCCTTTCCACTGTCGCCCTAGGCTTGCTCAATTTGGGATTGGACGTAGTTATTAGGAGATAATCTAAACTTGTACAGTTGCTTTAAGACAATGCTCCATTGTAAAAAGTGCTATGTAAATAAATCTGACTTGACTTGACTTGCTATGATAGAGTATGACCTATATATTGGGGGGCACCTGTACAATACATCTCCATTAATGCATGTAATTCCTTATACAGTGTGGATTTTCTGGGGGTCTGAAACAGATTTATTCAATTTACATTATTTATTATGGGCAAAACTCACTCAGTTTTCGGTTCACGACAATCCTTCTGGAATGAATTAATGACGAGAACCGAGGTACCATTGCAAAAAGCATAGAGACGTGAAAGCTTCATAGACAAACCGTGGCAGTAGAGACCAGCCCAGCTGCTCTCAGTACGACACCTTTATAAGTTTCTATCCCAAACATGTTAAAACATGAACTTTGTCTTGCCCTCCTAAAACAAATTCCATAAATCAATGGTCTTGACCAATTTTGAAGCAGACGTTCCCTGGTTTGCACAGATTCCTTATCTTTAAACATCTCTGAGGTGAACTGCAATGCCAAGTTAGTCAGGCCTCAGTGTCCCAACATCTGTGCCAGACCTCAAAGTCATGTTCCATAATCTAGTGGAAAGCCTTTTCAAAAGAGTTAAGGCTGTTGTAGCAGCAAACTTTATGGTCTACGCACTATGCTGAAAGATCTTGCTGTAGCCTTCCAGTTTCATGGATCCTCATTCTCTCTCCTGCACTTGTCTGAACAGTGTTCCGGGACTGTGGTAGCCTAGCGGTTAAAGTACTGGACTATGGACCAGAAGGTCCAGGGTTCAAAATCCACCTCTGCCAAGCTGCCACTGTTGGGTCCTTGAGCAAGGCCCTTAACCCACAATTGCTTAGATTGTAAGACTGTACCAATTGTAAGTCGCTCTGGATAAGGGCATCTGCTAAATGCTGTAAATGTAAATGTTCCCCTCATATCTTGTTCGTTCACGTGTACAGACTTTTGTCTTGTCATTATTCCCTAAACATTACAGTTCAACATTTACATTGTATTAGGTATTATAATCTAGAGATGATTTACTGTATATGCAAAACTTTGCAGGTGTCCACAAACTTTGGGCTACATAGTGTATATGGAAACCTGTTCAACTTGTGTTTGTATTGTACAGTTATCAGTAACAGAAGAGAACTACTTTCTGGAGAAGTTGGAGGAGAATCACTACAACACATACCAGTCCCAAAAGTACGGGCCAAACTGGTATGTAGGACTCAAAAAGAATGGGCAACCCAAACGAGGCCCGAGGACACACATCGGACAGCAGGCCATTTTCTTCCTCCCTCGGCAAGTGGATTAAGCAAGAGGCTAAAACGTACCAGTTATCTGTTATTAAATATGATCACCTGAACTTTATTAACCTCAGTCACGCCTCACATAGAGCACCAACCGACTATGTCACTGCTGAATCAGCATGCTGTAGCAAGTCACCACATCATGTAAACACAAGAAGTGAAGGTGAGAGCAGTTTTTAGTTTTGCTACAGTGTAAAGTGTTATGCAGTGTAAATCTTTTCAACGTGATGTTCTAAATGACAAGAAGTTAACCTTTGCATGGAGCAAACTTACATTTATCTTTCAGCAACATTTAACACGTTGGAGGGGAAAAATGAAACCTATAATTCGGATTTTGTGCAAAAGTCTGTGCACCCTTCCACTAATGCTTTTGTTAGGTCTCAAAATTTAACTCCCTAAAGTTCCTGTGGCCCGGATACACGCTACTCTTCAGGGCTGGGTGGTATGGCAGTATTCAGGGATACTGTGGTATTTTAAAAATGGTGACGCACCAAATTTCTGCTTCACCTGCTGGATTTATCTACTTAAAGAACCGCTAGAGCAGCCAAAAGACAGCAGGGTCTTCAGACAAGTACGCTGTTACAGACACATAACCAAATAGATGAACGGTTTTTGTCCCTTCCATCTTTCAGCATAATGTTCTGATTATTAATACGTTTGTGGAAACCATGTTTCAAAGGCATCCATCATGAACCCACTATAAAGCGGACTCGAGTGCTTTCAGTGGTGCTGGAAAAGTAGATACAAAGGGTAGGTTGAATGGAATAGAAATGGAAACTAGGATAGCATAGACTAGTCCATGACTTGTTTCAACTCTTAACCGTCAGATTGAAATGCTATTGTGAATATACTGATCCACAACCATGCCTTCACATTCCCTTTACTCGACTCCCAATTAACCTGAAGTAATATTATATTAAACATCATTCCAATAAATGCGCACCCTAAACCCCCTCCCAATATACTCACATGTTACTCCTTGTTAAGGACTGCTATTTGTTGCCTGTTGTGTGTAGAAAGTGGTCAGTGAGAGTTGTGCGAAGTTCTGATTGACTTAGGCTTTGTAATAAAACATGTAAATACTGTCATTTGTACACTGTAAAGTTTACAGTGTCAATACTGCCCAACCCTTCTATTCTGTGCTGGTATGTCGCCTCTGTTAATAATTGAAAATGAGACCGTTTAACTATTATAAATAGGCTATTCCATGACTTGTTTCATCTCTTAACATCATAATTTCACATAAGCTTTATCAATGATATATAATGTATAGCTCTCGATGTCTCAGAAATGCTATTGTGAGTACACTGATTATAACAGCAACATCCATGCCTTCACATCACCTTTAATGTGATATGGTGATGGTATGAACTTAAATGAACACATTTAATTGGTGTTTCAAAGACTCTCTGCTGCTCACTGGATATTTGCTATATTTCAGCCCATTCTCGAGTTGGCTGTGTGTGAACATCCCAGTAAATCAGCAGTTCCTGAATATACAGTACCAGTCAAAAGTTTGGACACATCTTCTCAGTCAATGTTGTAATTTTTTTTCTTACATTGTGAACTAATACTGAAGTCATCCAGACTATGAAGGAACACATAAGGAATCATGTAGTAAACTTAACTGTTAAACAAACTAAACGTGTTTTAGATTCTTCAAAGACACATCTTGCTTTGCCCAGTCTTGGCATTCTCTCAATCAGCTTCATGAGGTAATCACCTGAAATGGTTTTCTAACAGTCTTGCAGGAGTTCCCAGAGGTGCTGAGCACTTGGTGGCTGCTTTGCCTTCACTCTGCGGTCCAACTCATCCCAAACCATCTCAGTTGGGTTTAGATCAGGTGATTGTGGAGGCCAGGTCTTCTGATGCAGCACTCCATCACCCTCTTTCTTGGTCAAATAGCCCTTACATAACCTGGAGGTGTGTTTGGGGTCATTGTCAAACCAGAAGGGACGGCATGTCGCTGCAGGATGCTGTGGTTGCCATGCTGGTTACGTGGGCCTTGGATTTTGAATAAATCACCAAGCGTCACCAGCAAAGCATCCCCGTACCATCATACTTACTCCTCCATACTTCACGGTGGGAACTACACATGTAGGAACCATCCGCTCACCTTTTCTGCGTCTTTTGCATTTGGAACCAAAAATCTCAAATTTGGACTCATCAGACCAAAGGACAGATTTCCTTGTGTTACTTGGCCCAAGCCATTCTCTTCCTCTTGTTGTTCTTCCTTAGAAGTGGCTTCTTTGCAGCAATGTGACCATAATGTCCAGATTCACACAGTCTACTCTGGACAGTTGATGTTTAGTTGCTGTCGACTTGTGGTTTCTGAAGCTGGTAACTCTGATGAACTCATCCTGTGCAACAGAGGTAACTCTTGGTCTTCCTTCCCTGGGGCGGTCCTGATGAGCCACTTTCATCATAACGTTTGATGGTCTTTGTGACTGCACTTGAGGATACTTTCAAAGTTCTTGAAGTTTTTCGGATTGACTGACCTTCATTTCTTAAAGTAATGATGGGGTCTTTACTTAGTTGTAGTTCTTGCCATAATATGCCATAACATAACATTACTCAAATAGGGCTATTCACTGTATATCAACTCTACCTCTTCACAACACAACTGATGGTCTCAAACACATTAAGAGGTCAGGACATTCAAGAAATTAACTCCTGACAAGGCACAGCTGTTAACTGAATGTGACATCTCATAAAGCTGTCTGAAAAAATGCCAACATGTGCAAAGCTGTCAACTAAGCAAAGATTTGAAGACTACTTTGAAGAATCTAAAATATAAAACATATTCTGGTTTGTTTAACTGTTTTGTTTACTAAATAACTTCATATGCATTTCTTCATAGTGTGAATGACTTTAGTATTAATCTACAATGCAGAAATAATGATAAACCACTGAATTTGAAGCTGTCCCCAAACTTTTGACTTGTACTGTAAATGTAAACATTACAAAGGCATGGCTGTGGAAGCTGAGGCTATAGCTACTGGACTGACCCGCCTGAGTTGTCCTTAATAGAGAATATGTGTAGAATTTTGAAATGAAATATGTGATGACAACCTTTCACTGTTGCACACCGTATGGTGTGTTTGCAGCAAGAATGGAACAAAATAACATGAAACATTTACTCGATTGGAATCCTCTGTGGCAAATCAAGTGTCGTGAGAAAAAATGGCAACACTGCAAAGTGGTAAATGCTTTAATGTCCCAACTTCCTTTTCCCCAATATCATGGAAACAATGGAGTTACCGAGGAGTCGAGTCCCATCCAGCCATCACACAGTCTGTGTCTGAGAGAGGGGAGGCTGGACAGGACAGTGTGGTGACTTTGGTCAAATTACTGTTTAGCACTTACCAAGCTGTTGGCTTGGATTATCCAATGTAAGTTTGTATTAATGTCACTCTAGATCAGAGCCTCTGCTAAATATAAATGACCCTTCTGAGTCCTGCGTGTTGGCCTGGCACCGCTCCAGGGTATATGGTCACGATGTACATATCCCCTAAATCTGGGATTTGTCTTATTGTTAATGATTTATATATAGTCATATATAGTATAGTTGAGTGATGACCAGAATACATTTTATGAATGAGACAGATGCACTGAGAAGGGAACAAAAGAACAATTTTTGACCAAAAAAAGAAACAGCATAGACAACAAAGGCTTGAACTTGACACAAACTCTGAAAGCACATGACATTGTCTGCTTCAGACAAGGGGTTTAAATAGCAGGGGATGTGAAATGCAAGAGAGGTGAGAATATTCAATTCACTGGCGACTGGAATCACTGGGAGCTTGAGGCTGGGATGGGGGTCATACAAGGGTTTGAACTGGGATGGAACCAAGAATGCTGGGCCGTTTCTCAATATGTACTTTTCTGCACTGCCGTTCTTGTGTCCTTGTGGAACGTCATCAGTGGCAGCCCAAGTACTGCTCCATTTCTAAGCTTGCTTCTAACCAAGTACGCTCCAAATCCCCTAATGTGTTCTTGCTCCGCCCATATTACCGAGGACGCATCGGAGCAGACTTGTGCGTACTTGAACAGCGAAATATCCCACAATGCATTGCCAGCTCGGTAAAGGTGGATGAGAGAACTCCCAACTGGATGTATAATTTCCAAAGTAATACTGTTACTGTGTCACGGAATAAAGTTATAAGACTTTTTTAGGCGAGAATTCTTTAAAATTCAACTATGCAGTCAAAATAAAGCTTTCATAAAAAATGCTCAGACGATTTCGGAAATGTGACGTAAAGATATTAACGTATTTATTATGCATTATATGTGTTATTTGTTCAGCCTGTATTCTAAATATGAGTTGTCTGATATAAATTGAAGTTCAGAATTGAATCCCCTTCTAAAATCAGACTTGTTTGGTGCTGGCTTATGTTTGGGAAGGTTTTTATTTATGCTTAAATGCGATCGGTCCGTTGTTACACGCAGATTAAACTATTCAATGGAAAGTAAGAGATCGGAGCACTTCTTCCACCACTGACAGGCTTTATACAACATGTTTTAGGATTTTATCTAGGTGTAAAAAGCAAACCGTGTTGTCGCCATAGCCAAGTACGCTGCTGTTCCAATTGTAGAATAACCGAACTGCGTCCTCTCGTCATCAGGCGAATGTGTACGCAAGTCCGAACTTCACGTACTTGATATTGAGAAACGGCCCAGAAATGGAGGAGGCAGGCAAATAACGTGACAAAAGAAATGGTCAAAATCGAACCCATCAGACAAGTACTCCAATCGCATCATGTGTCATTAATAATACTTTGTACTGTCAGTTTTGTTCAATATTTTGGTGTGAGGTTAAGAATTTTTATTTTGATGCATCAGTAATGAATAATTAATACAGAAAGGCATAGAATTCACAAATGTTTCCTTGCAACTTTGCACACAGAGCCACAAAACACCGGTGACTCACTGCAGAAGCAAGGTTTATTAAGTTATTTTTGCACAAGTGTAAACACACGCATGACAATACCACACTACCTGATTAATATGCTTATCAAGGAAACCTTTAATAAGAAAATCAACAAGCCAGTGGAAACCTACCCCTACTTTTGGCATCGTAGATTACTTTTGCTCATCAGAGAACTGAAGAAATGATAGCCGTTTTCAGATGCATGATTAATCAGTCTGCAACAGCCTGGAAAACGTCGCAGCTCCTTTTGAATTTTGGTCCTGATCATGGTAATGAAATATGTGAGTCTGAAGCCTGCTAGAGAAATCATTCAGAGAATCTGAGTTCAGGTGTAAAACCATGTCTAACAACTGCTAACCTTTCTATTTCCAAAGTGCATGTGTAAGCGACGGCTGATATTACACTACTCCTAATACATCTTTACATTTCACAAAGATTTTAATATATAATACTTACAAAGTAAAACAACAATTTCCCCAACACTATTAAATGAGAAACCCAACAGACAGATTGCATCCAGGATATTGAGTGTGTACACTGAATTATGCAAGGCATTCATTGGCTATATGTCTGCTTATAATAACCATCAGTGTGCTAATTCAGAAGTATTAAAAACGCTGCACGGCTGTTTGCACGGGATGTTAGTCACCGATGAACGCATGATTATTAACATCTTTCTAAATATACAGAAATCGATCTAAACATTTTGCCATTAAACTGCAGTATGAAGTGTGTCTGCATTCCTCTTTACACTCGCTTTGTGATGATTGAGAGCCCAGTTTTGCAGATGTCCTAATAGTCCTGAGGTGCAAAATCTACACACAAACAGAGCGTCAGTTTAACATGGAGCAGCGAATCGTTATCACTTAGAACCCTTACACACCCACATCCGTGGCGTTTTACAGTAAATATGTCATGGCAGATTTACCTCTAATAGATAAAAAGGACTCTCGTGCGAGGGAGAGAAGAGAAGGAATGATCAGCCATGTTGCGCACTCTAGAGTAATTGATGAAGCCTCTAAGGAACAGCAGGAACCCTGAGCAAAAGAGACGCAGACGATTTTTACACTTTTCCACAAAGATTAAAAACGTGATTTGTTCCTTGTTAATACGCGTTAAAAACAGACACATACCTACAACCAGGAACACCCACCACAGCCAGTACTGCCCATCAAAGTAGCCAGGAAAGTATGTGGAAAACTGGTTTAACAAATACAAGAAAACGTCACTGCCATTACATACAGGAACAAAATGCCTCAGACTACTACATCAGCACATTTCAAATAATTAATCATCATCTTTAAAAAATATTCGCTGTACATGGTCCATCATCTTAACTAATATGCTTCAAATATATACTGAAACATTCACTGCCTGGCCAAAACATGGTCACCTGGATTTAGCTAAGCGAATAGTTAAATGGTTAAAGAAAAGAGAGTCCTGCATGGGTGATTATGTTACAGCTGGCAACACGTTCTTTAACTCTAACTGATGCAGTGAGTAGCTTCTCATTTGTGCGACAACCATTTCAAAAGACTCATCCTGTGGTCATGGAAAAGATGCTCATCTGTTTCAGAAGGGTTAAATTGTGAAGGAGTGGTTTAGGGAGCATGAGACATCATTTTCACACACAGATTTGCCACCACAGAGTCCAGACCTGAACCCCATTGAAAATCTTTGGGATGTGCTGGAGAAGACTTTGTGCAGTGGTCCAGATCTCCCATCATCAATACAAGATCTTGGTGAAAAATGAATGCATATGAAAGGAAACATTGCCGAAGCTCGTGGAAATGATGCCACAGTGAACGTGTGCCATAATCAAAGCTAAAGGCTGTCCAACCAAATATTAGGGTGTGTGACCTTTTTTTGGCCAGGCAGTGTAGATCTCAAGTTGCTCAGACAGAAGGATGATAATTGCTGGCCCACCACCACAGTGACCTAGGTCTGAGTTCAGGACCTACATTTCTGGGTCGGTGTCACAGGCACCGCATCCCTTCTAGCACCAAGTGATGGACTGGCGTCCAGATTACTTTGTTCATCTACGCATGGGAATTGCAGGATAGTTCCCAGAACACTTATCATAGAACTTTAGAAATGCTGTGTCTGAAATTTTCTTTAATAATATCAGTTCAATTTATATAATACCTTATAGAATAAAGTATATCAATTTACCATCACGTTACATGTACGCACCATTTAACAGCCGTTCGCTTTAATGACTGAGACCTTCATTGTAACAAATAACACTAATAACTGGCTTACGGAATTCTTTTAAGATTGATATTCAAGTACTACTACTGCTTTTTAAAGCTTTACATCGATTGGCTCCATCATACACTATGGACAATCTCAGTATGGTCCAACTTTGAGATCCAACACTGCAAATTTACTTTAAGTACCAAAAGTTAAGAACAAGAGAAGTGGTGAAGCAGCGTTTTGTTTTTTATAGCTACAACTTTTTGTATTTTCTATTTTTATCTTTTCACTTTTAATTTTATGGCTTTTCTTAATTGTGTTTGCACTGCCAGTTTTCAATGCATAATTTTGTTTGTGGGTACATCTGTTTATACCTGTTTTTCTTCTAAAACATTCTGTGATGCAGTCTGAGCTCCATTTATGTATGAAAGGTGCTATATACATAAAGATTATTAATCATAATACTGTCTATCGATGCATTTTTGGCTTCTGTCAAACAGGTCCATCATACTATCCTCTTAAGTGTTACAGCTTTCCCTTACACAGGGTCATAACAGTACCTGTTTTGTTTTCATGTGATATCTCTGACGTTTCCGTATCGTTTGCACGCAGTTTTCTCGTGAATATACCTTATATATTTACATTACAGTAGGCAAAAAGACTACATGACTATGGTAATGGCTGTTTGTGTGAAATGGAGCGTCTCTGTATTTAACCATGGGTTCATGCAAAAATATTTCTTCATTTATTGGTTATAATGCCCACGACACTTAGCCTCCAAAGGGTTTGCACAGAATCACTTTCAATAAAGGGACTTACCCTGACAATCATGACCCACTTTACCAGGGAGAGGCCGAAACCAGAGACGGCTCCATAGCGTCCTGCTGCTGAGGTGGTCAGGCAGAAAGACAGGAAGAAGCCAATCCAATTGAAAAGGAAAGCCACTAGAAACGAAAGACCAAACAAGGACATCAATTTTCACATGCATCAAGTCAATCAAGCTCAGGAGTAACAGTACAGCTTGTGCTACACAAGTCATTCCTAGTGTACTGGGTGATGTTATTCTCCAAGTCATGGCTTACTGAAAAACGTGAGCATGAATATGCCATCATTCCCCACGTTCAGCTGGTCAACATCGTCAAAGTCGTCTCTGGACACAAACTCGTCCTATGATGGAACAAGATTTAAAAGCATGAGGTTATAAGTACCACGGAAACAAAAACACACAGCTAGCATCTCGACTAAGACCGCTTCCTCACCCCAGCTGTCATAAGGGGAACAGCAGACTCAGCCTTTGTTCTCTCCGCTTCATCATAGGAGGGTAAGGATGTGGCGACATTGTATGAAGGGGGTTTAGGGTAACTCCCATCTTCTTTATAATCAAAGAAAGCTGTTAAAATAGAACAATCAGAGTAAATAAACCAGCCTTTCCTATATTCGCTTGTTAAACAATGAGTGAAGAATTGTTGATTAATGATTAGTTTAAGTTAGTGATGAGCACAAGCAGTCAGACTAATCGAGTACCTATGTAACCACATGACTGATTAGTAAAGCATTACTGAAATCAGCTTTTTTGCTTGACCCAACATATAAGCTAAATGCATTTATTTTCCCATTGCCATGGAAATCCACATTGCAGTGGTGGTGCTGCACGTCTTCTGCAGATGTCCGAACCCCTAAGGGAAGCCAAGGGCGACATTTCAGTCTCACTGAAAACAGAATGTTGAGTGCAGAAGTGATGCACCAATCCAACAGTGACCTTTTAAACAGGTCTGATATCAACCAGACATGGTTAACACACATTTGATACCACTGGCTGCTCTTCGCTTGAAGCGTATTATTCCAACAGAAGAGAAAGCTCAGACAGGATTTTAAAAAAGGAAGTTTATCCTACACTCTCTTCAGACCTCCAGTGGGTCTAGGTTGGTCCCTGTATCATGTCTAGCCTTTTTGATGAGCTTGTTCAGTCTCCTGGAGTGTCCTGCCTTACATCACCTACCTCACCTAAGTGGAACCTGTGCAGCATCTTGTTGCACACCCAATCTTCTTCATAAAGTTTAGACTGCCTGAAGATTTTAGATTCTGATTTTCTCTTGTGTGTCCAGTTCTGAACAAATCTGTGATCCAAGAGCACCCCCAGGGACATACACAGAGCCACCTCCGGCTCCTCACCCAGGACAAAGGCAGAGGTCAGAAGGGTCTTGTTTTTCCCTAAAATCTACCACCACCATCTTAGTCTTGGCCACATTTAGTTATATTAAGAAAAAGGGGGCTGGCTCAAAGGTTTGTAACATTTACATAAGACACCAGTGTTGGATGCACCAAACAGCCATTATCATTCATTTGATTGTCATATTTGAAGTATGAAGCACTGGTTTGGTTATGTAATTTCATTATGCCAACTTCCATATGCGTTACATGAAAGAAAAATGTAGTATGTGCAGGTATTAAATCAGACCAAATTTCTTTATGCATGTGTCAGACATTCTTGTGGAATAACTAGTAATTGTTTGCTCTTTTCGCAATGAGTACACGACTATATAATTACTCAAACTGTCCATCACACTTGGTTAAGTCTTTGGATGTGTTGTGAATTACTTAAATTTATTAAGATATGGAAACTGTTTCTGACAAAGTTTGTTTTCAAACTGTAACACAGACAAAAATAAATAAATAAAACTACAATCCATTTCTACAACCTTGTTTTATCCATGAAAGAGGCTTTTACCTGCGTCTGCTGCAATGCTGTTGTATGGAGGAGGAGCATCTGCTGCCTGCTGGGCCACCTCAGGTGTCTCTGTTTCCTCCTCATTGGCTAACTGCAGAAGAAACAACAGAGTATGCAATGCAGAAAAAATATCTCTAGATATTGTGTGTCCATCAAGATCAATTCTCTTTTACATAAACCATCCTGTAATTAGCAGGTTAAGTCAGATTTGTTTCTATAGCGCTTTTTACAATGGAGCATTGTCTCAAAGCAACTGTACAAGTTTAGATTATCTCCTAACATCTACGTCCAATCCCAAATTGAGCAAGCCTAGGGCGACAGTGGCAAGGAAGTGTTATGAGGAAGAAACTTTGGGAGGACCAAGACTCAAAAAGGGACCCAACCTCTCTGGGTGGCGTAGATGATAAATCTTAGAATGAAACTAAAGTCATGGAGTCATAGTTCAAATAAAATGTGAAGTATGCACATCAGCATTAAGTAGTCAGATACACAGAGTCACTGTAGGATCAAGCAGGCTAAGCTTATGCATAATATCTGACATTCAGAAATGGTATGCAGCTTTTCTTTTTATTCTGAATCACACTAATTTGCAGACATTGCTACTGTTCCGAGTTGGTTTCACACACGGAGCAGCAGTAATTATATCTTACAGGGTATCTGAATTTAGTATACTACAGCAATGTCTGCATCTGGAAAGATTACAGTATTTTGCCTATAAAACTATTGGTGGACATAATTCCAGCTACTTTGCTTATCTTGTTACAACTGTGCAATTCAGGGTACGGGATACATAAGCAACCAATGTTAAGTGAACAGTCGGTTTGGGTATGTTGGAAGAAATGGACAGAAGTAAAGGCCAAAATGACATCCAAATCATTATGGCCAGATAACTGGTTGTAGCATCACTAAAACAGCACTAAAGCAGCACTGTTGATTCAACTTATCGGTTCCTACTAACACACTGTATTTTATAAATTCACGGGTTGCAATTAATGCAAAAATATGTCTGTAAAAAGGAGCCATTTACTATGGGGCAAAAAAGTATTTAGTCAGCCACTGATTGTGCAAGTTCTCCTACTTAGAAAGATGAGAGAGGTCTGTAATTTTCAGCATAGGTACACTTCAACTATGAGAGACAAAATGAGAAAAAAACAATCTGTGGTATATAGTGTACCATATCATTGCTAAGTAGAGCTGTTGAAACACACCAGGAAGAAAATTGTAGACCTGCACCAGGCTGGGAAGAGTGAATCTACATTAGGGAAGCAGGTTGGTGTGAATAAATCAACTGTGGGAGCAATTGTACGACATACAAGACCATTGATAATCTCCCTCGATCTGGGACTCCACGCAAGATCTCATCCCGTGGGGTCAAAATGATCATGATAATGGTGAGCAACAATCCCAGAACTACACGGAGGGACCTGATGAATGACCTGCAGAGAGCTGGGACCAAAGTAACAAAGGCTACCATCAGTAACACACTACACCGAGAGGGACTCAGATCCTGCAGTGCCAGGCGTGTCCCCCTGCTTAAGCCAGTACATGTCCAGGCCCGTCTGAAGTTTGCCAGAGAGCATATGGATGATCCAGAAGAGGATTGGGAGAATATCATGTGGTCAGATGAAACCAAAATAGAACTTTTTTGGTAAAACTCAACTCGTCGTGTTTGGAGGAAGAAGAATGCTGAGTTTGCATCCCAAGAACACCATACCTACTGTGAAGCATGGGGGTGGAAACATCATGCTTTGAGGCCTGTTTTTCTGCAAAAGGGGACAGGACGACTGATCCGTATTAAGGGAAGAATGAACGTGGCCATGTATCGTGAGATTTTAAAGCCAAAACCTCCTTCCATCAGTGAAGAGCATTGAAGATAGAACGTGGCTGGGGCTTCCAGCATGACACTGTTCCCAAACACACACCGCTTCAGGCAACGAACGAAGGAGTGGCTCCGTAAAAAGCATTTTTCAAGCTCCTGGAGTGGCCTAGCCAGTCTCCAGACCTCAACCCCATAGAAAATGTGTGGAGGGAGTTGAAAGTCCGTGTTGCCCCAAAACATCACTGCTCTAGAGGAGATCTGCATGGAGGAATGGGCCAAAATACCAGCTACAGTGTGTGCCAACCTGGTGAAGACTTACAGGAAACGTTTGACCTCTGTCATTGCCAACAAAGGTTATGTTACAAAGTATTGAGTTGAACCAAGTGTATTGACCAAATACTTATTTTCCACTATGATTAACAATTACAGACCTCTCTCATCTTTCTAGGTAGGAGAACTTACACAATCAGTGGCTGACTAAATACTTTTTTGCCCCACTGTATCTATCAAGACCAGACATCAAGCTTTTTTCTTGAAATAAAAGGTAAACAGAGCGGTCACAATGACTACATAATCTTCTAATCGCAATTATTTGAGATAATCACATTTTGAATTATCGCCATTATGTAGGACTACAGTAATTTTCCACAGTTGGTAGATTTCAGTTTGAATAAAAGAAAGCAGTAAATGCACTCATCAATACATAATGGGGTTAACGAAAACAAAAATGTTTGAACTTACAACTTGGTGGTGGTTTAGAGGGCAGCGCTGAGTAATGTTGTTGTGTTGTATATTTTGACATGTATGCTAGCAGAAATGAGCTTTATTGCTGATACTGTCACTTTTGTCATGCTTTGCATTTTTATTTTTGTGCAGGTGTGTGTATGCACATGCAGTGCATCATTCTGACAGTAATCAGTATTAGCTGCTAATCAAACATAGCTAGTAAGCAACATGGCTGCTCAGTCACCTTAGACTTGTACTTCATTAGTTGCATTCAATGATCAGACTTTAAATTCTTAAGTGCAATTATTTATATGACAACTAATCTTCAGTTAAAGGTTCATTATTGTGACAGGCCTACTTGCAACTATTAACTATTATAAGTATGTATAAAAATGTAATTAATTTATATAGCTTTATAAATGCATTGTTCAATAAATTGATGTTGTTTACCATAACAGTGTGTGCACATTATGACACCATTATTAAGCACACAGACCTACTAAAATAGTTGGGGTATAAAAACAATTAAATCGTTAATCACAATTCCCTTGTTGTGTCGTTCACTGCTACCCTATATAGTATATATTCAATTATTTGTATGACAATTAATAGTCAGCTACAATTTCATGATAGTGACAGCCCTACATAATTAATGATTATTTTTCCTTTGGACATGATGTTTTTATTCCCATTTAAACCTATTTCACTTATGTCCGTCATTTCAGCAGTAGAGATTACATACGAACAGTAGTAGACGTTTGGTGTTCTTAGGTCAACGCTTTAGTAAACTAAGCCACGTTAAGCTTTTTACTTATAATAGGTTTAAATGGGAAGAAAAAGCTTAACATAACATGATTACTTCTGAAGTTGAAATAGAAAAAAAAAACCTCAAACATTTGGCAAGTTTCTTTCACCATTTTGGAATTGAAACTGATAAGAACCAGAATCGACAATCAGAATCAATAGAAGCAAACAATACCCAGCCCTACTCCAGGGTGACACAATCTTACAAGGGACCAATCCAAGTACTAGAGGATTAAATTGGACTGTGGTAGCCTAGCGGTTAAGGTACCGGACTATGGACCAGAATGTCCCAGGTTCAAATCCCACCTCTGCCAAGCTGCCACTGTTGGGTCCTTGAGCAAGACCCTTAACCCACAATTGCTTGGATTGTATCAATTGTAAGTCGCTCTGGATAAGAGCGTCTGCTAAATGCTATTAAAGACTTTGTTCAAGAGGCCACAGTGGCAGCTTTTGGCAGGGGAGGGACTTGAACAGTGTTGTGCCAGTTCACAGCTTTTCTGAACTAGTTCAAGTTCAGTTCATACATGCTCAAAGTAAACAGTTCACGTTCAAAGTTCACAATTTTAATTCTGAACAAGTTCAAAGTTCAGTTGATTTTACTTTTTTCGTGAGATATTCAAATAAATACTTTTTCTCACACTACAAGCTAGAAATCACTATACGTTCTTTGAAACTGCTCATTGTAGACATTTGCTCATGACACTGCAATTGTGTACGCGGCGTTGCTATGGCTACCCCGCTCTGCTGCAATTCATCACGGGTAACGTCGTGCGGAAGCCAGTATGTTATTAACTAGCCAGTATGTTAACTATTCTCAGCCGGACACTACGTTGCCCGCAAAGGCATTGCGCACACAATGTCAAACCATTTCAGTTCTGTCTGGTGATACATGATTTTAAGCGGCAACCAGCGAGATACAGGAGGGAGGAACTTTCTCTCGTTGCGTTCAAAAGAGAAAACAGATGTCACTCAGTTTACAATGGAAAACAAATTCCAACGTTCATTTACAGTGATGTCTGCCGTTCATGACACATAATGTGAACTAATTCACGTTCAAGTTCTTTATTAAAAAATGTGTTGCGTTCAGTTCAACGTTCACGAAAAAATGAGCGTGTTCAATGAACGTGTTCTTTTGAACTCGTTCACGCACAACACTGGACTTGAACCCTCTGTAATCTACATCATTAATAATGTGTGTAATTATTATAGGCATCTGCATCGGATGCTACTTAAAAAAACCCATGTCTGTAAACTGATCCCACAGAGTAGCTAACTTTAAAGCCTATAATCTGCTGTCTCATCAGAATGCCTTAAACCACCCGTCTCAGGGCATCTATGTGCATCTTTTGTTCAAACAAGAGCCGACCCAGTAATTGCCTGGCAATTGTAGTAACCGAGCACAGTGTCGCGTGACATTTCCAGAAGTTCATCTCTGAGTGTGTTCCCACATAACTACTAACTGATAAATAACAAATTCTGCATTAAATGTACAAAGAGGTTACATAATGTTGTTGGATCATATTTTGATGATATTCACCCATATGTTTAATGCAATCTTCTAGAGATGGGCCTGATCCGATCCTATATCGGTAGCGTGTCCGATATTTACTCATCGGATATCGGACGGACAGGGCCGTTACATTTACCGATCCAGATTCTATTCCACATCTGACCATGAGCACACAGCTTCAGTCTGCAATTGAGTGAGCAAACAGTATTGGCTGTTGGTTTAACTAAAATTTAATTTCTTAACGGGTACCTGTTAAGAAAATAGAATTTCGATTCAACTTATCGTTTCTTACAAATGCATTTTAGGATTTAAGAACACGGCCAGGATTAGAGCAAACATACTTCCGTATTGAGTGAGCGCCTCTGCCAGGACGGTGTGCTCCATTAATGTATGTCGTATGTGTGGAAATCTGTCGCAAAGGACGTTTCACCTCTAAAATGGCAAAGCATCTGAAGCACCGGCATGGAATGCTTCAGTATTGTACTGTGCTTGACTGCGGTCTCCTAGCGCAAGTGCTGCATAAAGCCGGGACAGTCTAAAATAACATGAACAAAGCTTTACGTGGCTTAATCTACTCAAACAAGGACCTAGGAAAACAAAACTTCTACATTTACAACATTTAGCAGACGCCCTTATCCAGAGCGACTTACAATATTACAATCCAAGCAACTGTGGGTTAAGGACCTTGCTCAAGGACCCAACAGTGGCAGCTTGGCAGAGGTGGGATTTAAACCCTGGACCTTCTGGTCCATAGTCCTGTACCATGACCACTAGGCTACCCATCTCAGATGCTACTGCTGATAAGTACTCTCTGCTGCTGAAACAATAAACCTGTGATGTAAAAAGGAAGGCAATCTTTTTTTACATTAAGCTTTTTTTATTCCCAATTAAACCTTTCACTCATGTTTGTCAATGCAGCAGTAGAGATGACTTATAAGTTTGGTTTTCTACTTTAGAACATTAAGATTTTGTTTAATACTTCAGCAGTCCTCCATTTACTATGTATCGACTGAATTAACAGAATCTCCTGAGAAGAGTACCCAAGCTTATGTAACAACAGGGCAGTGCTGTACAAGTGCCGGCCCATGGGCAAACTGAGAACCGCTCCTTTATGGTGTCACAGATATTTTTACTCGGTTGTAATTAAGAAAGTGTAAATGTCAAATTGCTTAGGGATCTAGGGAAATAAATACAGTTAACCAAAAGACACCTCACGTTGAATCAGACCATACACACAACCTAAGTCCAATCTGAGCTCAATTTTGATGTGCTATTCTTCCAGTACCAGCTCCACTTAAGATGTGCTTACATCACCAGTTCCAGTCCTCATACTGTTATTCAGACCACATCAGACGTCAATAACCCCTCCTCTGACTGACTGATTATGCCACGCCTACAAAACTTTCCTACTGAAGACACGATGACTCAACTAAATAATGCAGATACACGTCTTCTATGGTATTATAGTCGATATATTATTTATATATACACAATACTATTGTCTTATATTCTATAATTTTATATTCACAGTTTTATTATCCTCTTCATAATACTGTAATCTCATTAACTTACTACAGTGTATATATTATATTTATGTTATAATACTTTCTTGTAATCTGTTCACTCTTTTAACTGTTATATTTAGCTTACCATAAACGTATTAATTACATAACTTAGTTTTAACTCTTACATATACCATCTAAACTGCCCAAGGAGGCTGGGTCCCTTTTTAAGTCTTGGTCCTTCCATGGTTTCTTCCTTATAACATTTAGGGAGTTTTTCCATTGCACTGATGCCCCAGGCGTGCTCAATTTGGGCTTTGGAAATTTGTAAAGCTGCTTTGTGACAATGTTCCATTGTAAAAAGCCCTATACAATTAAATTGTACTTTGACTTGACCTGGACAGCTCCAAACCACATGGAATCGTGGTCCAATTGGATTCAAGCCATGTGGTATGGGGTTGAAAATCCGATCTGACTGGTCAGTTGGGTTTTGACGCTTATTGATGTCAGAGATTTGTGACAATGACAACAACAATAATACGAACATCAATAAGCTTCAGCATGATATAATAACTCAGCCTTTAGCAATGGAAATGTGACACGTCGTCCGTCTTTGTGGAAGGTGCATCAGTTCAACCCAAATTAAGCTTACAGAAAAATATATAGACATATAAAGAAACATGCTGCTCAATGTGGTAATGTCGGCACAAAATAACAGAACTGTGACTGTACATTGTCTTCATACAAATTACAATCCATTCTGGAACATCCATGTTTATACCACTAACTGACTATCTTGATTTGGCTACACCGTATTCAGTACAGACACGTCGATATCATTACTAAAGCAACCAGCCTGTATATGATGGTGAAAGTGACTACAGTCAAATAGATAAATCAACTTTGGTCTCTTGTAGCTTGCAGTGTTGGAACTTCGGAGTTGATCTGCAGTCTGAACACAGCCTGAAGGTGAAATTAGAGTCAGGTGTTTTCAGTCAATGGGATGACAATCAGGTGTGAGTGGGCACCATGTTTTATTTAAAGAACAGGGATCTATCAAAGTCTGCTCTTCACAGCACATTTCTGGAAATGTATCATGGCACGAACAAAGGAGATTTCTGAGGATCTCAGAAATAGAGTTGTTGGTGCTCATCAGGCTGGAAAAGGTTATAAAACCATCTCTAAAGAGTTTGGACTCCACCAATCCACAGTCAGACAGATTGTGTACAAATGGAGGAATTTCAAGACCATTGTTACCCTCCACAGGAGTGGTCGACCAACAAAGATCACTCCAAGAGCAAGGTGTGTAATAGTTGGCGAGGTCACAAAGGACCCCAGCGTAACTTCTAAGCAACTGAAGGCCTCTCTCACATTGGCTAATGTTAATGTTCATGAGTCCACCATCAGAAGAACACTGAACAACAATGGTGTGCATGGCAGGGTTGCAAGGAGAAAGCCACTGCTCTCCAAAAAGGACATTGCTGCTCGTCTGTAGTTTGCTAAAGATTATGTGGACAAGCCAGAAGGCTATTGGAAGAATGTTTTGTGGACAGATGAGACCAAAATATAGAACTTTTTGGTTTAAAAGAAAAGTGTTATGTTTGGAGAAAGGAAAACACTGCATTCCAGCATAAGAACCTTATCCCATCTGTGAAACATGGTGGTGGTAGTATCATGGTTTGGGCCTGTTTTGCTGCATCTGGGCCAGGACGGCTTGCCATTATTGATGGAACAATGAATTCTGAATGATATCAGAGAATTCTAAAGGAAAATGTCAGGACATCTGTCCATGAACTGAATCTCAAGAGAAGGTTTGTTTTACCAAAGAATGGTTAAAGAAGAATAAAGTTCATGGTTTGGAATGGCCAAGTCAAATTCCTGACCTTAATCCAATGGAAATGTTGTGGAAGGACCTGAAGCGAGCAGCTAATGTAAAGAAACCCACCAACATCCCAGAGCTGAAGCTGTTCTGTACGGAGGAATGGGCTAAAATTCCTCCAAGCCGGTGTGCAGGACTGATCAACAGTTACAGGAAACGTTTAGTTGCAGTTATTGCTGCACAGGGGGGTCACACCAGATACTGAAAGCAAAGGTTCACATACTTTTGTCACTCACTAATATGTAATATTGGATCATTTTCCTCAATAAATAAACGACTAAGTCTAATATTTGTCTCATTTGTTTAACTGGGTTCTGTTTATCTACTTTTAGGACTTTTTATGAAAATCTGATGATGTTTTAGGTCATATTTATGCAGAAATATAGAAAATTCTAAAGGGTTCACAAACTTAACCACCACTGTATTAGTCATACAAACAAACTGCATGACATTTTGCAGATTCAGCCCTACTCAATGAACTGACTTTGAGAAACTGAGGCTTATGGGATAGGAAAAGAAATTCTGAGTGTGCAAAGTGCTCTGACATGCAGCAGACACAATGCACACGTGAGTGCACACACAGCACAAACTGGCAACACAAAGTTAGGGAGCATTAACTTGTAGGTCATTGTACATAGCTTGTTCCTCTTTCCATATAAAAATCCTGTTTCATCCTGTTTTATCCCTGCTTATTCTGAGATTCTGTAATCTCAACCTTCACAGTGCAAGCCTGGTGCTCTCACAGCAATCGGTTCCTAACTCAACTTTGTCTTTTGTGTGTTATAAAAGTAGACCTAGTGTGTCTAAGTAAATAATCAGCAGGTCATGTTAGTTGCTAAATCAAACAAGTTGTGCCAGGAACAGACACCATCAGTTTTGCAGTCTAAATCATTAAACTGAATTGCTAGACGTGGCACAGCTTTGAAAAGATGGAGGTTGCTTAAAAGAATTCGGCTGCCATTAAAAACAGTTCGACATCTCACTTATTTCACCATCTGCAAACTACCCACCATGACACCCTCCGTTACTCAGCTGTCCGTGACGGGTTTAAACCAGCCAAAATACGAGCCAAAAAAAAAAAAAAAATAAATACACACTCAGCAAACCTTAGTGAAATCATTCTGCAAAAAAGTGCCTTATGACAAGAATAGCAACAGATGGCAAGACATTCCAAATGCTGTCACCACCTACATCATGAAATATGCTTGGATTTAAACAACCTTTAAATCCTTTAGACACAAGATATACATTGCCAAAGTGTTCTCTCATTTTCCGTTACCAATAAAATCCCAAAAACTAGTCCTTAAAGACAAAAACGTTCTTAAGACTTTTCTTCCCTTTAATTTATTATATAGTATGTAATACATTTTCTTTATATTCTCTATTTTAAGCATTGTATTAGGTGTCCATGTATTTAAAACATTTGCATTTACAGCATTTAGCAGACGCCCTTATCCAGAGCGACTTACAATTGATAGTCTTACAATCCAAGCAAATGTGGGTTAAGGGTCTTGCTCAAGGACCCAACAGTGGCAGCTTGGCAGAGGTGGGATTTGAACCCTGGACCTTCTAGTCCATAGTCCAGTACCTTACCCACTAGGCTACCCCAGTCCCAACATTATTTTAAAACATTATTACAACTGTATTATTTAGGTCATTTACATAACATCTAGGGTGCCCAAACAGGTTGAGTCCCTTTTTCTCATCACCTTGGGAGTTTTTCCTTTCCACTGTCGGGTAAGCCTGCTCAGTTGTGGCTTTGGGCCTAGTTAAAGCTGCTTTGAGACAATGCTTTATTGTAGAGAGCCCTACAGAAATACATTTTACTTAACATTTCTGTCCGGGTGCACAGCATTATTGTGCACAGAATATTTTCAGGGTAGCAGGGTGTGGATAAGAGTTTTGAGAAAATGAAATAATACTTTTAATACTACAGCAGATCTTGGAAGTATAAAATGTCTCATTTAGAGGTAAATAAACACATATTAAAGTGCGTAAACATGATAAGGCCTATTTCTATGTGGTTGACCTGGAATTTAGTAGCTGAAGTCCTGTTTAAGAGGAAATGAACATCATTGTAACTGTTAAACAACACTTAATAGATTAAGGTTATTCCAGACTGAAAATATATTCTGATGCTCGGCACTGACCCATTTTCTCATTTCTCTACGATTACTAACTTTCTACCATTCTAGGGCCAATGCCTTCAAACCGCAGTATGGAAAAACATAAGAAAAGTCGCATCACATGATTACGCTTAGCTCGGTTAGCCATGTTTATGAACAATACTTATTAGTTAGTCGTTTTTAGTATCAATTACGCCCTCCTGTCAAACACAGCTACATTTAAACAGCTAATACTTCAAAAACACATTCAGATAAAGAGAAAATGGCGAATAGCGAGAGCTGGTTACTAAGCTAACTAGCTAGCACGCTGGCTGTTCCGTACCTGCCGATATCCGTTTCTCTGCTCCGCCATTTTTGGTTGGTATTAAACCGCAGTCACTTCTTCATACGAGTTACTAGATAAATGAATTATCCAGTAACACGCTGTTAAATCCCAAGTCCTCCTTTTAAAGTAGTTTATATGAACTCCTCTTTACACTCTCGAGCTGGGCGTACTGGTTCCCCGTCAAACGGAAAAACTGTCACTGCGCATGCGCACGCTCACTGCTCTAGGCCTACGCCGAACTCGGTCAAAGATTAACGATACATTTTATTACACGTACTATAAATTACATAACTATAGAACAGTCAAACGTTAAACCACTTTCTCCTTTGTAACCTTCTGCTATGGTACCATGAAATATTGCGTAACGTCATTATAGTAAAACAGGCTACAAGAAAAGCAAGTTATGCGTGTTACGCAGTAAACAACACTGTGGTTTATTACACAAACATACAGTACTGCTGTGTTGTTTGTACCTTGAGGAGTTTTTATACGCTATATTTTTGGACACCCCTGGCTTGTGTGATATTTCTGTGATGAGATTATCTTCATAGAATTTCATAGTTACAACTGAAAGTATCACGTTTAGTGCAACCAATAACACAACGTCTTTATTGTTGTAAAAGTCTGGGTGGCTGAATGGAGGCATCAGGATTAGACCACACCTGTGTTTTGGATAGTACATGAGACATTCTAAACAACTGAGGCAGGAGTCTACATGTGCAAGTGGAAAATCATACACAGAGAACCTCTACCACAAGATGAGGTTCAGCAACTCCATACATCTGAATGGAAAATCATGAATCTTACAAAACAATAGAATACTGGTACATGCTGTATACTGGTCTTGTACTATTATACAGTAGTATTCAAAGTTGATCCATTCATTTAATATATATTTTAAAACGTCAATCTTAAAAATGTGATAGTCTAAATATAAAACACATCTTCAGTACACTAATGTAACTTGAAACATATGTGAGAATAGGACTGCTTAACCAGTCTTTCCAGTTCTATGTGTGTGACGTCGTCTCTCCTCCTCTTAGCATCCCAACTAAAGTTCCTCCACCAGCTTGTTGTGAACATGCATCATGCCTACAAAATAAAATAAAATACAGATCAACCGCTGTGTTGAGAAATACCTTTTCCTCATTATAAATCAGCATATGTTAAATACAGATTATTGCACCACAAGCCATATTAGAGTCCAAGTCAAATTAATTTCTTTAGCGTTTTTAGCGCGGTCTCAAAGCAGCTTTATGAATACAGTGGTGCTTGAACGTTTGTGAACCCTTTAGAATGTTTTATATTTCTGCATAAATATGAGCTAAGGCATCATCAGATTTTCACACAAGTCCTAAAAGTAGATAAAGAGAACCCAGTTAAACAAATGAGACAAAAATATTATGATTGGTCATTTGTTCATTGAGGAAAATGATCCAATATTACATATTAGTAAGTGGCCTTTTACCTTTGAAGTATTTCACAGTCTTAACCCGCAGCTCTTGTGTCGCATCCTCATCACACACGAAGATGGTTTGAGGGTGTTGCTGGAAGGCTGAGACTGTCCACATGTGGTTCACACCTTCCTCTATGGCCTTATAAAGGGCAAAGGCTTTGTGTGCCCCAGTGATTAGGACCATCACCTAATAAATGTTACAAAAATACATTTAACAGATCCAGATTCATTTACATACCTGCTTAATCCAATTCAGCGACATAACATTATAGCATAACATTATTTGGTAACGCTAAATTACAGGTTTCCCTGTCAAAGTGTAACAACATTCAGACTACACAAAACCCCAGCAAGGTTAGCATACCTCACGGGCATCCATCACTGTGCCAACACCAACGGTAAGAGCCATGGTAGGAACTTTGGAAAGATCGCCGTTAAAGAAACGTGCATTGGCCAGGATGGTGTCCATAGCCAAGGTCTTCACCCGGGTTCGAGATACAAGGCTAGAGCCAGGCTCATTGAAAGCAACGTGACCATCGGGTCCAATACCTGCAACAAGAGTTCAGAGACTTTTCAACCAATTAATTTAACCAATTGAGAAAAAAACAACATTTTTAGCATGCACTATATATACATGATGAGCGATTACCAGGAGCAATCATTTCTATCCCGTTCACGGACTTGGAAAAAAAACCCTCACTTACAATGAAAGTCTAAGGACAAATAAAGAAGTAAGCCCATGAACAATTAAAATACAGGTGTGCGCCATTTAACATCTGCGTTATGCTCTGTGAAACAGGAAGACCAGACATTGAGCGATGAGCAAAAATCCCAGAACTACATGGAGGGACCTGATGAATGACCTGCAGAGAGCTGGGACCAAAGCAACAACGGCTACCATCAGTAACCCACTACGCCGAGAGGGACTCAGATCCTGCAGTGCCAGGCGTGTCCTCCTGCTTAAGCCAGTACATGTCCAGGCCCGTCTGAAGTTTGCCAGAGAGCATATGGATGATCCAGAAGAGGATTGGGAGAATATCATGTGGTCAGGTGAAACCAAAATAGAACTTTTTGGTAAAAGCTCAACTTGTTATGCTTGGAGGAAGAAGAATGCTGAGTTGCATCCCAAGAACACCATACCTACTGTGAAGCATGGGGGTGGAAACAACATGCTTTGGGGTTGTTTTTCTGCAGAGGGGACAGGACGACTGATCCATGTTGAGGGAAGAATGAACGGGGCCATGTATCGTGAGATTTTAAGCCAAAACCTCCTTCCATCAGTGAGAGCATTGAAGATGGAACGTGGCTGGGTCTTCCAGCATGACAATGATCCCAAACACACCGCTCAGGCAACAAAGGAGTGGCTCCGTAAAAACCATTTCAAGCTCCTGGAGTGGCCTAGCCAGTCTCCAGACCTCAACCCCACAGAAAATGTGTGGAGGGAGTTGAAAGTTCGTTTTGCCCAGTGCCAGCCCCAAAACATCACTGCTCTAGAGGAGATCTGCATGGAGGAATGGGCCAAAATACCAGCTACAGTGTGTGCAAACCTGGTGAAGACTTACAGGAAACGTTTGACCTCTGTCATTGTAACATAGCCTTTGTTGGCAAAGTATTGAGTAGTAACTTTTGTTATTGACCAAATACTTATTTTCCACCATAATTTACAATTAAATTATTTAAAAATCCTACAATGTGATTTCCTGAATTTTTTTTCTCATAGTTGAAGTGTACCTATGATGAAAATTACAGACCTCTCTCATCTTTCTAAGTGAGAGAACTTGCACAATCAGTGGCTGACTAAATACTTTTTTGCCCCACTATAGTGATACAGTAGTTTAGATACTTTGCACATAGTTTTTTATTTTAACCAATAACATTAATTCAAATACAATATGAAATCATTAAGTACATTACTGTACTGTACAATAAAGTATTTTTTAAATCTTTCTATCTATTGTCAAATTTGGAACTATTACTAATAACTAAAACAAAAGAAACATTACCACGTTGTTTTCTGCCTTCAGTACTGTGATCCTCTTTTCTGTCAGCAGGTGTTGCAGATTTTTGTTCATACTAGGTTTCTGTCATTCCGATGTGAATTATATTTATATGAGAGAGATTTTTATTTCTTATTATAATACTTAAGACCTTGGGATGTTAAAGCAAACAGATGTTGATCGGATATATAAAGCAGAAAAAAATATGAAATTATACAGCTTAAACAAATGTTTACTAACTGCAATAACAACTCTAGACATATATGTAATTGTATTTTGTTTAAATTTGTAAGCAGTTGTCCATGGTAATCACTCATATATATCACTATACAGATGTGCTAGACAGAGTGGTTAAATCTATGCTTGAGTATTTCTTTATTGTGCCACCTGTGGCTAAATGACAAGAGATCAACGGTCACTCTTACCGCCCACGAAGAGATCAATCCCTCCAGCAGCTTTAATCTTATCCTCAAAGTCCTGGCATTCCTTCTCTAGGTCTGGGGCATTGCCATCTAGAATATGTGCATTCTCTGAGCGGATGTCGATGTGCTTGAAGAAGTTGTTCCACATGAAGGAGTGATAACTTTCCGGATGATCTCTGGGCAGTCCTATTTAGAGAAAGATCAGCTCTTGGCATTTACAACTTAAAAGACAAAGGTGGAACTGTCGGTTATGTTCACACTGCAAGCCTGAGTTCTCAGTTCTGATTTACTCTTCATATTCTACTCAAAATATATAGTGCTTTTAACAGCAGAGCATTGTCTCATAGCAGCTTTACAACTATCTAGGCCCTCAGCCCCAACTGAGCAAGACTAGAGCCATAGTGGCAAGAAAAACTCCCTAAATATGACAAAAAAGAAGACTTGGGATGACCAAGACTCAAAAAGGGACCCAAGCCCAGACTACGGCAGCACCTCCTGTTTCCCCTCCTACAGATTCGAGCACTTTTACCTGTACAAGGCACTGCCAGGACTCGAGCCTGGGTAGCCACAGCGGTGGGTTATCGTGTTAGACAACTGTGCCACCCGAGCAGCTCATGCGATGTTCTTGCATTAAATATACTTTCTGATTAGAAGTCCCCTGTTAATATACTACAGAGGGTTCAAGTAGTAGTGGACAATTTAGGCTTTTTAATTACGTTATGTTATGCTCTATAAAGGAAATTCCAGGGGTGGATGTAATCCAAGTTTGTGGAAAACTTTACAAAAACATTACATCCAAAACAGTACATCCAAAAAATAGTTATTGGTATGGACTTTGCTGCAACAACAGCCTTTTTTGGGAACATAACTGTGACTTCAGCTTCTGATTTTAGACAATAAGCCCTGGCTCACTTTTGGCATCCAGTGTCGGTTCAAGGTGTCTTGTGGAGTTGAGGTCAGGGACCTATACAGGTCAGCCAAATTCTCAATCAAATTTAGCAAACCAATTCTCTATGGATGTCTTGATGCATGCTCAATAATCCAGGTAAGAAAATCCCAGAAGTTGAATCTGTTCATCTGGACATAAAGTTTTGTTTTCCGGTAAAACCTTACGTCCAGATGAACAGATTCAACTTCTGGAATTCTCTATGGACTTTGTTTAAGGACAGCAGGACAGAAAGTTGATGAACTGACCTGTTGACAGCAGAAACCTATAAATGTATCACATTGAGAGTCACTGGTGTATCCGTACAGCCCATTCTACTACCACTTTTGTCTACTGAGAATCCAGTAATTTATGTTTTATATTATGGATGTGTTACAATTGAAAGCTTAATAACTAAAATGGGTGTGTATAAACTTTTGTCTATGTAGTGTATATTAAACTGATTGCCAATTATTAGTATATTTTATCAGTACCAGCTAGGAAGAAGCCCATTAGATCATTCGCAGGTGATAATGAGATTTCCAAGCAACAGGAGGAACTAATGGACTTCCAAAGAGGCCAAACAGCAGGTGACATTTACATCATTCAGCCCTTATCCAAAGCGACTTACAATTGATACAGTCTTAGAATACAATGCAATTGGGGGTTAAGGGCCTTGCTCATGGACCCAACAGTGACAGCTTGGAAGAGGTGGGATTTAAACCCTGGACTTTTTAGTCCATAATCCAGTACCTTACCCGCTAGGCTACCACAGTCCAAATTAGAAATGTAAAAGGATGTTTTAAAGGTAACACTCTCAGGCTAAATCAGCTATGGATCAGCCTCCTACAAGCCACTCATACCCTTTGAGACTGCCTGCACCCATTCCATACAACAAAAATAAGACAAACCTCTAGTCGACTCATCTCTGACCTGCACCTAGATGGTGGAACGAACTTCCCCTGTTCCCCTGGGACTGTGGTAGCCCAGTGGGTAAGGTACTGGACTGTGGACCAGACGGGCCAGGGTTCAAATCCCACCTCTGCCAAGCTGCCACTGTTGGGTCCTTGAGCAAGACCCTTAACTCACAATTGCTTGGATTGTAAGACTGTATCAGTTGTAAGTCGCTCTGGATAAGGGTGTCTGCTAAATGCTGTAAATGTAAATTTCTTATTTCTTTACTCCAGCTCCTAACAGGGTTTTATTTAGATGGTGTGTTGTGGCTGCAAGTTGTTCTGGATTAGTGCTGATCCACTATAAATGTAAATGTAACTTTCTTGTGCACTTTGTGATATGTGAGGAAAAAAATAGATCAGAAATAGATTTTACAAGCAGTGTTAATATAGTGACTAAAAGTCACCACACATACCCACATACTCATCCATGTTAAAAGTCTTGACATGCTGAAATGAGATCTCTCCTTTCTTGTAATACTCTATCAGCTTCTTGTAGCATCCAAGTGGAGTGCTGCCTAAAGAAATGAAATCATTGCAAGTATTTAATAACACATTTTGTCATGTCTTCTCCCAATCTGGCATGTACAAGGAGAAGGAAATGCCTTCATACAACTCATGGCTGTCAACCACATGGCTGCTGGTCGCTGCACCACAGAAGCACTCTTAATTTAAATTGTAAATACATAATAATACATGCATGCATAAGAACAGACCATAACCATATAATCATAGCAAGTGTAGATAAGGGCACACTGTTTGGTTTTACCTTCGTGTTACTTTTTATTATTTTAATTTCCCTTCAGGCATTTAAAAAATACCTCACAGCTCCAGAGATCAACAGTTGAAGCCCAACCCTGTGTGAAATTTGCATTGAAAGCAATAAAGGACGTTGCATAGTACAAATTTAAGATACATAATGCATGTCACTTGTAATAGTTCCACTGTAAAGGTGATTTGTCAATTGATATTGTTTTTCTCAATAAGAAGTTTCAGTTTAAATAATGTTTAAAATAAAATCCAGTGGAGTTCGGAAGGAAAGACGTGTCCATGTAAATATCTACAAAAAGTATGCACTGCAAAAAAAAAAAAAATTGTGAACCACTGATTTATAGGGTGCTTTCTATTAGGAGGTGACTGTCACAAACCCTAACCCTTCAATTTTGACTTGTGAAAAGAATACTTTTTTTTTCAGTGTAGTTTTTAAAACATATTTTTGATTTCCTCCAAAGTTAGGTTTACATTTAAAATTAAAAGTGTTCATTAAGAACGTCAATATCAAATCACTAAGAGTTTACAGGCTGAATTTAGATCAGGCAGCATATTAGACGAGGTAACGTGACTGCTTGACTGCCCCTCATGACCACATGGTGAGTAGTAAAATCCTACTGCCTGAAGTAAATGTAACCCAAAGTTAGTATGTACCATTAAGAACTGTCACTGAATTTTGTAAGCAAGTTAGCCTTCTTGTGTTGTAATGAAAAACATGATGATTTTATGTGTGAACAACTATTCAAATCTAATTCAAAAGAGTTCTGAGAGAGTAGACACATGGCAAAAATAAAAAATACAATACTGAAACTGGCTTTAATATAGGGGTATGCATATTTATGAACAGTAGAGCATGTGGGTGGCACAGCGTTCTAACATGCTGGTCCACCACTGCTGGATCTGGGTTTGAGTCCTGGCTGTGCCTTCCGGCTGGGTACAAATGCAGACATGATTAGCTGTGTCTGAGGGAGAGGACAGTAACCCCTGCCCAGCTCTGCACTGGACTGGCATGCTATTCAGGGTGCCTTATGCCTGCATCCTGTCTTTGCCAGAGACCTGGACCAAGGAAAAAAGTGGGTTATGTAGAAAAATCTGTTTATCTCAGACAAGGTCTTGGAACAAGAGCCATACAAATTTCAAAATGTTTTCATGTTGGACTTTGAACGAACCAGGCAGCATACAGGCAGTACAGGTATGCACCATTTAATAACTTCATAATGCTCTGTAAAACAGGTCATGACCAGACATTACCATAGTCACGCAGTCTTTTTATGCAACTCTCGTAAATATAATGGTTCTTTTCACGAGGAAGCTGTGTGCAAACTATACATAAATACGTCAGAGATAAAGCTGAAAACACGAGTGGATCACAAACATCCACACAGCATCCAAAGCCTAAATTGTCAAGTCAAGTCAGATCTATTTATATAGCGCTTTTTACAATGGAGTATTGTCTCAAAGCAACTGTACAAGTTTAGATTATCTCCTAATATCTACGTCCAATCCATAATTGAGCAAGCCTAGGGCGACAGTGGCAAGGAAAAACTCCCTAAGTGTTATGAGGAAGAAACCTTGGGAGGACCAAGACTCAAAAAGGGACCCAACCTCCTTGGGCGGCGTAGATGGTAAATTTGAGAATGAAACTAAAGTCATGGAGTCATACTTCAAATAAAATGTGAAATATGTACATCGGCATTAAGTAGTCCGATACACAGAGTCACTCCAGGATCCTGAGTCTAAGCAGGAAAGTTGTTGGAGGCACATAGACCCCCGACAACCGGAGGAGGGTGATGGTTACCGCCCTCCGGTATGGCCCGGGCATGGTGGGACTGGAGCTGATGACGGAATCAGCTTGAGTGAAGCTGAAGCATCACAAACACACTGTAGAACCAACATATAAACACTCACAATGGAATATAAACATACATAAACATACTTCGCTGGCTGCACACAACCAAAAGGGAATGAGTCCACTTGAAGAAACATTCATTCCCAAAGCAGGTAATGAAATATCCCCTTATAAAACACTTTAAACCTTTAAGTAGGTACATTCAGCGCAGTGCTACAGGTAAGAAGACACAGCAGTGAAATGACCGACGCTCGGCACAACGAGGTATGTGTAGGTCAAGCTGGCAAGCTTAAGCAGAGTACAACTTTTTCATTAGACATCCCTTCTTTGCAGAGAAACTACAATATTCAATATTCATGAAAATGAATAAAACAAAACATCAACGTATGACACATTTATGGCAGTAAAAATACACTTGCTACAACTTTTTTTTTTTATTTGACCAGCTGTTTAAGGCTGCAACGTCCAGAGTCAAAAGAGACGTTTTATTTCCTATAATAATTGGTTATAATTGCTCCGACCTCGGTTGTTAACCGGTGCTTACCTGTAATCATAAAATACCAAAATGCACCATAGCTCTAAGAACTCATGATATATCCAGACTATATGTTTAAACATGGAAAAATAGGATTGTCTCTAGTATTTACACGTTCTCAGTAATAACACAGAATTGCTTCAGTATAGTAGGGAAAATGTGTAGTAAAAACTGAAAAGTGGCATGCCATTTAATAACAAGTTGCAGAAGTTGTAGTAAAAGTGTAGCTGAACTGAAATTACCTGTAGGAAGTCCCAGAGTGAAGAACCTATCCGGACCCGGATTAAAGCGGATTAATTTATTTCGGATGTATTTGGCTGCCCACTCGCTGGCTTCCTCATAGTCTCTCAGTATAATCAGTTTCATGGTCGGTTTGTTGCTTAGGCCAGTGATAAAACAAGTGAAAAATAAAATGGCAGAAAAGAAGCAAAAGCAGCTATGTACCAGACTTTACCCTCATAAAATGACTTAAGTGCGGAAGAAGCTCTTCTTATCAATGCTAGGAGGAGACTGGGAAGGCTAACTGGAAAATCTGATATTGATTTAAATTCATGTAAATATTGATGATAGTCATGTAATTCACCACACGCGTTCTCAATACTGCTTATTATTCGTAGACTAAAATTTATTAAAATGGACCACGTTCTTTGTCGGCTCTACTTTGTAACGGTGCGTAGCATGACAATCATGTGATGGCTAGAGGGACACAATCAGCTGACTAGCTGTTTTTACCACCTCCAACAGGAAAGGCGGCGGTTCAATCCCAAATAGCGTAGTGTTATACCTAGAGTGCACTAAATACGCCACTATTTCCATGTGCTAGGTAGTTCACCATATAGGAACCGAGGAGATATTTGGGATGCAGCCCGAGCAGTTGGTTTTAATGTCATAGCTGTAAGTACTAATTCAGACCGAAACTAGGAAAAGCATAAACGAAGTAGCAGTGAGCTACTTTAAATAAACACGCCAGTGTTTTAAAAATATTTTTCCTCCTAAGCAGTTGTGTAATAATTGACAGGATATGTACCTACAACAGACAACGTATTTATATTTCGAGATGTTCACGTAATGATTAGAAACAACCCCAAGAGAAGTCGAAGGACACGTATTGAGCCAGTCAGTAAATGTTTACAGAGAAAACACTTTCGTCCACTTTACACCAGAGCTGAGCAACAACAACCTGCAGGAGATAAAGGGAGAACAAATGTGTAACCAGATGGCGAAAGTTCGTGGACAAACTTTGAGGTTGGCTTGAAAAAGCGACCTTACCCGTAGGCCCAAAGAGCATCACATGTCAGGGACCAAGCCTTCCAAAATTCGTGGCTGTAGGTCGAAAACTGACCGAGTTACGGTCATTGACACGCCAGGGGAACCAGTGCCCAGCCAAGGTCCAACTGGGTCCCATGGGCATCACGTCACCTCAGATTGCACCCGGGACCAAGCCTGCAGAATTTCATGGCCATAGGTCAAAAACTGTGTTACTGAGTTACGGTGGGGTTTTCACCTGCCAGACTGAAACCCCATTATTTCCTACTGGCCAAAAGCACAAGCACCCCATTCCCATATGGGCTATACATCCATGCCGAATTTTTGACCGTAGCTCAAAAATTGTAACCCGTGAAAACGGTACAAAATCTGGCCAAGAAGAATTAATTAATTAATTAAATATAATAAGATCTAGGAGAACAGCATGTTGGCCTTTTTAAGCCAACCTAATAAAAAATGAATTAGAAAATGAAAGCAGCTGCATTCACTCAAAGCATATCGGTGCCAGAGCCAGATATTTTTCTTTCCGGTGCTTTGGTGGAGCTACGGGGTAACAAAAGAACTACATACTTATACTCACTTTGTTTGAAGTACACCTGTTGAACTGCTCATTAGCCCAAATATCCGATCAGCCAGTCACTCCATGCACTCGATGGTGGACGGGCTGGTCTGGGTACTTCAGATTTTCACACATAGCCATCTGTATGGTTTACAGAGAATGGTCCGAAAAAGAGAAAATGAACTACGTGCCATATCAGAAAACTCAATCTCTGATCAAACCAGTTTCTTGAACATGCCTCATGTTCATCAAATTGCCTCCAGTCACCAGATCTCAACCCAGCAGAGCACCTTTGGGATGTGGGAACGGGAGATTCACATCATGGATATGCACACGAAAAATCGTGATGCCATCATGGCAATACAGACCAAAACCTCTGATGAATATTTCCAGCATGTCCTTGAATCTATGCCACGAAGAATTAAGGAGGTCCTGAAGGCAAAACAGGGGCCAACCCGGTACTATGAAGGTACACCTAATAAAGTGTCCAGTAAGCATGCAGGGTTTCTGAACAGCACCTGCACTAGCAGGTTAATGGGTTTGTCGGTAACACTTTCTGCACCACAACAGTTACATAAAATATACAACAACATGTACAGTGACAATTCGTTCATATTTATTAAAACGACAGCTTCCACAGACTGAAATATTTGAGATTACAGCACATATGTGCGCACACAGCATGAACGGGCAATGAACAGCTTTATTGCATTATGCTCTCTTTCTGTAAGTAAAGAAAGGACATGCACCATGTAGCCACTATTCATTCTGAGTGCCAAAACAACAGTATGGAAGGGAACATGGAATGACTTGGAGTGACTGGGAAACATGACAGGAGAGCACAGTCCTCTTAGTCGAGGTCCATATCAGGTTTGGACTCGGCTGATTCCGCACCATCCGCAGGCGCCTTGTCGCTGGCTCCGGACTCGGACTCGGCTTGTCCGTTGACGGGTCCGTTCTGTTCTGCTGGTTTGTCGTCTTTTGGCGCCTCCACTTTGGGCTTCGGCTTGGTCACAATGGGATTACATGTGGAGAACAGCTCCTGAGGAAGAGCAACCAGTTCATTAGGGAGTTGGATGAAATTATGCCAAACGGCACAATCGCCAAACCATTTGATAACTGCATGGAACAGACAGGTTGTCTAAAACTACTGAGGGTTTCATCACGAGAAATGCCGTTTCAAAGCTGATTTCATCTTATTTACTGCAGGGGTTTTCAAAGTCTAAGACTCCCCCATTATTGCTCATTGCTATTATGTATGCATCATTTATTATGATAGTATGAAACAACATAACAGAACAGTTGGAAGATTATGAACATGTCCATCTGCTCTCAGCGTATTATATTTTGAACACATTTTAAACATTTTCAACATGCTGCCGCATTAAATGGGGCTCTTCATTTTTAAGATCTTATTCAACAGGCTTAAAACGTTGGTCTTATTTTTTGTTGGTCTAAGATTTTAGTTTCGTTTTTAACACTGAACACACTCATCTGTATTTAACGTTTAACACTCCCACCCCTCTGTCAAGTCAAGTCAGATCTATGTATATAGCGCTTTTTACAATGGAGCATTGTCTCAAAGCAACTGTACAAGTTTAGATTATCTCCCAATATCTACATCCAATCCCAAATTGAGCAAGCCTTGGGCGACAGTGGCAAGGAAAAACTCCCTAAGCGTTATGAGGAAGAAACCTTGGGAGGACCAAGACTCAAAAAAGGACCCAACCTCCTTGGGTGGCATAGATGATAAATCTAAGAATGAAACTAATTTATCTAAACTAATAAGTCTTGGAGTGGCATTTCAAATAAAATGTAAAATATGCACATCGGCATTAAGTAGTCCGATACACAGAGTCACTCCAGAATCCTGAGTCTAAGCAGGAAAGTCCTTGGCGGCACTTCGTCCCCAGATAACCGGAGGGACGCCTGTCCATATTTTTCATCGTCCACCTTGTCATGCTCCGATATACGTGCCCCACACTTTAAAAACCACTGATTTACAGTACTCATTTAAAATAGAGATGCACTGAAATTGTGGCTACCAAAAATATTCAAACACACTTCTGGGACACCTGGGGATAACTTGTAAATAACTTACAAGGGCCTTAGATCCTCTCAGTCATCATATGTCAGGTCTCTTCCTTAAAGCTCTACCTGGTACATTTCTCTGTCTGACAGCCTCGTCTTCTTTTTATTTATACGTTTTCTGCTGTTGTTTTTATTTCTGTGTTTCATCATTTTGTTAAATGTTGAAAGTTTGAAATATTGAAATAAAAGTCAGATAACTGCAGAAAATCAGATTTAGTCAGTAATCTGATCAACGAGAATACATACACTGAGTAATGAGAGAATGGCAAACCTCCGGTTTTACATGCCTCGGACAGCAAACATTTCTGTTTTGCAACCAGCCAATAATCTCACAGAAGGATGTGACGTAAACGTCAAACTTTAATTAAATATGAATCATTTCCTCAAGCATATGCACCATCTCAGAGCTTTCCCCAAAAGTGTTTAGTAGCCGTTTCACAGCTGCTGTATTTCGTTCCAGGGTTGCCAGATCCCGCCAGAGAAATAAGCAACCAGGCCTACGATTCCGTAGCCATCTCTGTGACAGCTCCATGCGCATGTATACACTGAGAAACCCAATGCAAATGGAACTACAGGAATATATGCACAGAGAAATGTGATTCCTGAGCTGAAATCCAGCTCTCATTTAATCCGTATTCATAAAGACTCTAAGAATCCTCTTAGAGAGCTCCCAGCTTAGCCTAAAAGCTCCTATCTAGAAGTTTTAGCTTAAGAGTGATTCAGAAGTGATCTAAAAGCAAGAAGCCAAACAACCTTTTATCTCCGTGAGGAGGCGGGGTTGAACTGGTCGCCAGGTATGACACGTTCTTCTGAAGACTGATTGGTTGTCACCCTAGTCACTCACTAAAAAGTCCTCCTCCCTACTCCTAACTGTTTCATCCTAGGAGCTCTTTTAGGGGTTAGGATGCCTTATAAATAACTTTTATCTTTACTGGGATCTACTCCTGACTAAGTGGGAAACACCCACACTAGGAGCTACTGTTAGCACTAAGAATCTTTATGAAGAAGGCCCCTGATTTCTAGATCGGAGTACGCTGATTAGATGACCACTTGAATAATAACTGCACTACTAATAACAGTTTTGGATTATTAAGTGCATATAAACACTGACCGTTCATGTGAGCCATAAAGAACATCATTTTCTATTACACATTAACCAAAAAACACAAAATGAAAGCATACCTTTCAGGTTCAGCCACAGCATCAGTGATTCAAATGATGCAAGAATATGCAGTAGCGGTTAGTTTGGTTTTGGTTAGTTACATAAGAACTCACCCTTGTTTTTGCTGTGATCTCTGCAGCTGTCACCACTGGATCCACTGTTAGACACTGTTTGCTCTGCTGGTTCATTTTGCTGTTCATCCAGATCATGACTTCACTCACCATCTTGTCAACTTTCTGCACCTCTGCCTCATCCAAATGCTCATACTGTTCATCCTTTTGTTTACACGACAGAAACATGTCAGGTACTTCGTAAACAAACGCATTTGCTCAACTCCATTTTCATACAACCGATTTTCATACCTTCATTTTGAAAGCCTCTATAATCTTCAAGTACTGCTGCAGCTGCTTCCCCAGCTCGTCAAAGGCTTTTGGCCGATCCTCAGACTCGGTGTAACGGAGTTGAATGGGTTGGCCCATTTTCTACACAACATGCAAAACAAACACAAGCGTATCCAATACAGCCCCAAACACACAGCACTGAGCTTCATCTAGCACCTGAGGTGGATGTACCTTTAATTCTTCAAGTTTGTCAATGTACACTTGTTTGGATTGATCCTCTCCATCTTCGTACAGCCAGTTCTCTGTGTCCTCCAGTTTTAACGAGAGCGTATCCCTGTCCTTTACCGACCAAAAGAAAGACGCAAAATTCACATCTAATCGGTTACAGAACGGAATTTACTCTGGTTCTCATGAAGAACGTTGGATTAAAAAGAACAGAGAAGAGCACTGAAGTTTAAGATTTAATCAAAAGCTTATTGGTTTTAGATAAAGCTAAAAATCTCAACAACAAATAAGTCAGCCTGCCCTTCAGCGTTTCCTCCAAAGCATGGCCCAAAGGTGCAACTTTAGCTCACTAATTGGTGAGCCTAGGTTTGTAACAATAGTTTGGCAGGTAAAGCAGGCAAACAGAGCATTAGTGTATAAATGTATGATGTGTTCCCTTATAGCAGCACTGGTGGATCAGTTCAATGAGTCAGCGGCTGAAAACAGTTCCTAAGAGCCTGGGTTCAAGTCTCTCTGAAGCTCTGGAGGTGCATTTACAGAACCCTATGACAGACTGGTGCTCAGTCCTCTCCCTGCACCCAGTGAGATCCGGATTAGCCTGATTGGGTAATAGAGGATGCTTTGTATTGATAGTATTCCTTATATTCTGTTATTCAAGGACTCTTTATCCACTTGTCCGCCCTCACCCAGACTAGGATGGCTTTAAGGTCTCTCCTTTGTGTGTTTCCTTGCTCCCATCATCTCTTGGACTGTGGTAGCCTAGCGGTTAAGGTACTGGACTATGGACCAAAAGGTCCAGGCATCAAATCCCACGTCTGCCAAGCTGCCACTGTTGGGTCCTTCACTCACAACTGCTGGGATTGTAAGTATCAATTGTCAGTCGCTCTGGATAAGGGCATCTGCTAAATGACATAAATGTAAATCTCTGGTGGCTCATTTTGGGTCTAATTCCTATGTGAAAATTTGGATTGTTAAAAATAGTGCTGTCGGACACATAACTTATCACATATCTCGTTGCTCCTATTTGACTCTAAAAATAATAAAAAATGCAATACACAGCCATAAGAAAGGATGCACCGATACGATATTAGGATCGGACATCGGTCCCGATATTAACAGAATTAGCTGGATCAGGCTTCGGAAAATTAAGGCGATCCACGGGACCGATCCATTCCCTTTAATTTTGCAACACATGCTACGCTATACACCAGTTACCCCAACAAGTTCAACAGCAACGAGCAACATCTGAAAAACAAAAGGGGTGATGGTAGCACTGCAAAATACCACATATAATATTACTGATTAATAATATATTAATAAAACATAAATACAGTTCAAGATGTCCCGTTAGTATTTCCAGTTAGTGTTTGTGACAGAAACTGCTGTCACAGTCACGAGCACAGCATATAATGAATTGTCTTAATTTGCTCCCTATAGGCTAGTAGTGTTCCATATAGGATGTAGAATGTATAGTGAACAGGGGACCATTTGGGATACAGCCCAGAACTACTTTCCCTTCACAGGGTTAAGCAGTGGAAATATGGCAGTGCAAAACAAATGGCTGCAGTTAATATATTACATGGTACTTGTAATATAAAGAATACTCACCAATGTTCATACCCACTCAGGCCATTACCCATTTGTAGCCAAATGGGTCTAACCAGGGGACACACACAGTTTAGAGACACTAATTGACCTAACCCATTTTGGGAATGTGGGAGGAAACTGGAGTACCCAGATGAAACCCATACAGAACATGATCTATGCTGAGGTACAGAAGAACACTAAGGCCTGATTAGTAAACATCTCTGATCCTAATATTACAAGATCTGGCTGAGGTCAGTTAGACAGCCAAGTTCACCGAGGTACTCACACTTTCGCTGACAAACTTCTCAAACATCCCATGCAGTTTGTCCCTCATGTCGTACACATACTCTTCCAGGTTGTTCTTGGCATCGTTGCGCTCTTTCTCAAGCTTGTCCTGCATAATCATCTTCCCCTATGGGAGAAAAAGCATCACCTGAGAAGTCACCATTTAAAGAGAGAAAAGTGTACAAGCATCCAAAAGCTGCTTTCATGACGCTGTACCTCGTTCTCTACAAACAGATTGAGCATGTCGTTGGCCAGCTGCCACTGAGGATTGTTTTCAATGGGCAGGTCCAGGACTTTTGTTTTCACTTTAGGCTTTTTAGGTTGTGGAGGCTGATTCTTTTCTTGTTTGCCTTCTTCTACCGACGTCTGAGCAAAGAGCAAATCACAAAGATGGCCGGTCAAAACATGGACGGCACATGTTGCTCTTTTCTTTAAAGACATGATATAAATTACCTCCATCTCCTCGGCTTCTGCTTTTTTCTCTCCATTTTCTTTCTCACCATCATCCTGAGCCTTCTGTTGATCTTCATCCACCTGCATTTTGTTCTGTAGGGAGGAAAAAGGTACTACTTTAAAAACTTCATCTGATAAATACCATGATGTTCTTGATAATACTTGATAATCACACTAACTAATAACTGTTTTATCGGCGCATGCAGCTAGGAATATAAAATAGAGAATCTAAAGCTACAGCATGAGACAATAGAGCATATATAATGCATAAAATAATAAATATAATAAAATAGAAAATATGAGTGAGTCTCTCTGCATTTAGTCCATCTCGGTAATGTTTCCTTCCAGTGTGGGAGAAAAAGCCAAGTGCCCAGAGAAAACCCACTTTGACACAGGGAGAACATGCAAACTTCACACAGGAGGAGTCCGGAATTGAGATCAGACCGGTCTCCCGAAGTGAGTCAACAGCTCTAACATCTTACATTTACATTTACAGCATTTAGCAGATGCCCTTATCCAGAGCGACTTACAATTGGTACAGTCTTACAATTGTGGGTTAAGGGTCTTGCTCAAGGACCCAACAGTGGCAGCTTGGCAGAGGTGGGATTTGAACCCTCGACCTTCTGCTCCAAAGTCCAGTATCTTAACCACTAGGCTACCACAGTCCATCTTTCAATCTTTCACCAATGTGCCACCCAAAAAGTTAGAAATCCCCACTAGAAATGAGATGACCATCTGCGAGGATGAGGGCTGTTTTTCCATCAAATGCCTGGAACTGTGTTCAGATGCACTGGATGATGGATTTCATGATGAATATAAAAGCAAACTGAAATTAATTTAGCAACTCAAATGAACATGGCGACTAATATCATATCATACAACAGAAGTGCTGAAAACAACTCCAAATATCCACTTGGCTTGTGAGTAGGGGCATGATGCATGGCGATGCAACAATGGACATGTTCGTGTGTGTGTCGTGCTGATACGAGCAAATCAGGCACAGCAGTGCTGCTGGAGTTTTAAACCACCTGGACTGAACAGTCCACCAGCGACAAATGTCCAGCCACCAGCCTCCTGTGAGCACTGACAAAGGAGGACCAACACAAGCTGTGCAACACCAGATGAGCTACAGTCTATGACTTTGCTTTTCCAAGGTGGAGCAATAATGTGAATGTCTCTAATAAAGTGTACAGTGAGTGAAAAGTGCTTTAAAACTCCAGCAGCACTGCTGTGTCTGATCCAATCGTACCAGCTCCAGGCTTGGTCCTCCCAAGGTTTCTTCCTCATAACACTCAGTTTTTCCTTGCCACTGTCGCCCTAGGCTTGCTCAATTTGGGATTGGACGTAGATATTAGGAGATAATCTAAAATTGTACAGTTGCTTTGAGACAATGCTCCATTGTAAAAAGAGCCATATATATGAATCTGACTTGACTTACCTCATCCTCCTTCTCTGAGCTCTGCGCTTGATTCTGTTCTGTGTCCATGGGCTCCTCGGACTCCTCAGACTTCAGCATCTCCACTAATGAAGCGCTGGACACGCTGAAGATTCCATGGATGTTCATGCGAACTTTTACTTTCACCTTTGAGCTCTCACCTGTGGCTTGCGGCACCACGTTCTGGATCATGTACTGCCCTGATAAAATGAGGGAAGGTAGAATTTGTTAATGAACGATCAGACTAATCACTATCAACATCAATCAATAATAGTGAGTACTGTGATTAATACCAATTGTGGGATCTGGGTATGGTAAGTCCTTGGGATTGTTGTAGTAAGCTTCCAAGGAGAAAGGTTCTTTCCGGTAGAAGGTTAACACTTTGGAGAAAGGAGCAGCGTGGTTCTTTGGGAATACCTCGCATTCACTGAAATCAACCAACATCACATTTAAAATGAAGCCAACAAACGTACCTAATTTTAAAAAGAGGCTACATACAGTGGGGCAAAAAAGTATTTAGTCAGCCACTGATTGTACAAGTTCTCCTACTTAGAAAGATGAGAGAGGTCTGTAATTTTCATCATAGGTACACTTCAACTATGAGAGACACAATGAGAAAAAAAATCCAGGAAATCACATTGTAGGATTTTTAAAGAATTTAATTGAAAATCATGGTGGTGGAAAATAAGTATTTGGTCAATAACAATAGTTCAGCTCAATACTTTGTCAACAAAGGCTATGTTACGATGAAAGAGGTCAAACGTTTCCTGTAAGTCTTCACCAGGTCTGCACACACTGTAGCTGGTATTTTGGTCCATTCCTCCATGCAGATCTCCTCTAGAGCAGTGATGTTTTAGGGCAACACGGACTTTCAACTCCCTCCACACATTTTCTATGGGGTTGAGGTCTGGAGACTGGCTAGGCCACTCCAGGACCTTGAAATGCTTTTTACGGAGCCACTCCTTCGTTGCCCGAGCGGTGTGTTTGGGATCATTGTCATGCTGGAAGACCCAGCCACGTTCCATCTTCAATGCTCTCACTGATGGAAGGAGGTTTTGGCTTAAAATCTCACGATACATGGCCCCATTCGTTCTTCTCTTAACACGGATCCTGTCCCCTCTGCAGAAAAAAAAACAGCCCCAAAGCATGATGTTTCCACCCCCATGCTTCCCAGTAGGTATGGTGGTCTTGGGGATGCAACTCAGCATTCTACCCCTTCTTTTGAGTTTTTTACCAAAACATTCTATTTTGGTTTCACCTGACCACATGATATTCTCCCAATTCTCTTCTGGATCATACATATGCTCTCTGGCAAACTTCAGACAGGCCTGGACATGTACTGGCTTAAGCAGGGGGGCACGCCTGGCACTGCAGGATCTGAGTCCCTCTCAGCGTAGTGTGTTACTGATGGTAGCCTTTGTTACTTTGGTCCCAGCTCTCTGCAGGTCATTCATCAGGTCCCTTCGTGTAGTTCTGGGATTTTTGCTCACCATTCTCATGATCATTCTGACCCCACGGGATGAGATCTTGCGTGGAGCCCCAGATCGAGGGAGATTATCAATGGTCTTGTATGTCTTCCATTTTCTTACAATTGCTCCCACAGTTGATTTATTCACACCAACCTGCTTGCCTATTGTAGATTCACTCTTCCTAGCCTGCTGCAGGTCTACAATTTTCTTCCTGGTGTCCTTCGACAGCTCTCTGGTCTTGGCCATGGTTGAGTTTGGAGTCTGACTGTTTGAGGCTGTGGACAGGTGTCTTTTATACAGATAACGAGGTCAAACAGGCGCCATTAATACAGGTAACGAGTGGAGGACAGAAGAGCTTCTTAAAGAAGAAGATACAGATCTGTGAGAGCCAGAAATCTTGTTTGTTTGTGGGTGACCAAAATACTTATTTTCCACCATGATTTACAATTAAATTCTTTAAACATCCTACAATGTGATTTCCTGAATTTTTTTCTCATTTTGTCTCTCATAGTTGAAGTGTACCTATGATGAAAATTACAGACCTCTCTCATCTTTCTAAGTAGGAGAACTTACACAATCAGTGACTGACTAAATACTTTTTTGCCCACTGTATACTGTAATTTGTACCTTATGCCGTCCTCTGATGCAGTGTTCCATTTCAAAGAGATCGGGTAAGGAACGACCTCTGTTATTGAAAACTCGCGAACTTTAAAGGCAGGAGACAAGATTGCGCACTGTGGAAACACGAGAACATTACTACAAATCTTCCAGGCAATAGTCTACCACTGTACAAAGTCTTATTACTCATTTGTTCCCAATATTTCCTAACAGAAGACCAGTGTTCAACTCCTGGGCAAGACATGCAGACACATTTGGCTGTGACTGAGGGAGAAGAGGCCTGCCAGGGATCATCCCCCGGTGCTGCCACAGAGAACCCTGCCCTGCCCTGTGATAGGTGATGGAACCCCTCTGACCCTGACCAGGGGAAAACAAACTAACAAGAAAAACCAACCAAACAAACTAAAATTACAAAACGGGTGTGGGTGTCTCTTCTATCTTGGGTTTCTTTTTTTTTTTTTAAGATTAGTCGTTAGTCTGCCACAACCCTATTGACAGTATTTGATCTTAAATCACACATAATCTAACTTAGAAACATTTTTCAACTTCTTGTCAATTGTTTAAAGCCAACATGAAACCTACAATGGCCCTGCAACTTCCTCTAAACATATATAACCATACTAACCCATATAATCTATTATAAGCCTACCAAAAAAAATGGTACATCCTAAATTTTTTCAACCATGAGTATAGTGATGACAAAAGTATGTGCTTTCATAGAAAACACAGGATGCTGAGAGCAGCCAGACCTGAAGGGCACATCCTCTGGCCACGGGTTCATCTGCATTCAGGGTCGTGCTCAGTTCCTTCCCAAAGAACTTGCTGATTCGCTCTTTAATTGCTGGTATTCTGGAAGCACCTCCAACTATTTCTACAGCATAAATATCATCATTCTGCAGGTCTGTAACAACACACACACGAACACACACACAGTACAGGATCAGACAAGGAAGCCATAACTGACAAGATCATCATATAGTTACATAAACTCCTTTTACTCACTAGCTTGTTCCATCACGCTGCGCAAGGGGGGCTCGACTCTGGCCAGAACGTCAGTAGACATCTCTTCAAATTGACCTCTGCAAGGGCCAAAAAAAGAAAGCACGGTTTTAGTTATATCCCAAAACACAAAGCTATGTGAGTCCCAGAACACCATGTCAAATGAATAATTAAGTCAACCAAAAACACGCCATTTTTAGGGATTACTAATCAGAGGCTTGCAACCAAGCCCACTACAGAACTAGCAGGAAATCCACACATGAAGAGAGTCACTTTGTATAAGGTAACCCAGAACACATTTCATGACATGTCGCAAACCATTTATCTCAGGAGAATTCAGACAGCTGCAAGCAAGCAAAAAACCGTAATGTTGAAGCTTATAAACTACAAAATATACTCATGGCCACTAGCTTAAATCTTTGTGGCACAGACCCAACAAGTGCTGACAACATTCCTCTGAGATTTTGGTTCACACTGACACGACAGCATCACACAGTTGCTGCAGATTTGTCGCTGCACATCCATGATGTGACTCTCCAGTTCTAACACATCCCAAACGTGCTCTATTGGATTGAGATCTGGTGACTGTGGAGGCCATTTGAGTACAGTGTACTATTGTCACGGTACCCTGCTGGATGTAGCCATCAGAAGATGGTATACTGTGGTCCAACGGGGATGGCACGGCCAGCAACAATAACACGCCACTGTGGTCTTTTTTTTGGTCTCAATCAAAAATATTTGGAGAAGCACTGGATGTCAGCTACGTCAAGTGGCCTCTGTGCTGAGGGACTTCACTTTGTATTTCAATAGTGGAAGATACATGAGGATAAGTGATTCATTTTCATTAGACGATATTTGGTATTAGTGTCAAAACCTACATTTTGAGATTACTCAATGAATGGAGTACGTGTTTAATAACTGAGGCGTTCTAAAGGCGTTAACAGGTCCAAAGTTTTAACAGAATTAACAGGTAGCTATAAACCCCCTTACTTGTAGGTCATGTAAGCCAAACAAGTCTTGGATGGTCAATCACATGTGGTAAATATTTAAATTATATTAATGAAAATGCTCATCTGGTTGTCCGAACACCATATTATACACTGTACTTAGCAATGATATGGTACAGTATATACCACAGATTGTTGTTCTCATTTTGTCTCCCATAGTTGAAGTGTACCTATGATGAAAATGACAGACCCCTCTCATCTTTCTAAGTAGGAGAACTTGCACAATCAGTGGCTGACTAAATACTTTTTTGCTCCACTGTAGTTCCGAACCCGCAATCTGATTGGCTGAGAGAAGTTTATCCCCGAGACATTACTGATGATAGTGGCACTCTGACCGACGCTCTATAAGTATTACTCCGCGGCATACACACGTAACCTAACAATGACGCCCACCCTAAAATCGGCCTAGTTATATTGATACAAGTAAAACACTGCCGAAATGAAAGCTATAAATAGTTTATAAATTAAACTGGTTTTGAAAACGATTTAAATTTGGAAGCAGCAGCCATTAATGACCACCTGAGCCAAAGGATTATCAGCTTTGTTATTTGGAATCTCTGGAAAAGCGAAACAAAGTCAGTCCTTTAAATCAAACGTCCCGGCTCTTAATGGATTCACAGCTCGACTGAAGATCAGTTTTAGTCCCATCAACAAAAATGACCTGAATCAGCTTCATCCCTCACAAGGACGTCGTTTGCTGGAGTTACACTCGGCTCTTTCACTAAACACCATCTGCGGCTGAACGAAACGATTTTACCTCGCGCAAGGCTGATAAACAAAGAGTTTTTTCTGTCCTCTATCTTAAAATCTAACAATAAATGGTGATAACAGAACTGTGGTATAATCACAATAACACACTCGAGAACGTGCTTTAATGTTGGATATTGGGAAGGGTGTGCTGATCTTCTGCCTTGTGTCTACGATAGCATTGCACCCGTGCCAATATCTCACGTTAAAGCACTCCCTCGCGGGGACTACTGCTTAAATGTAGAAGTGACTTAACAGCCAAGATACTGCAGTGTGTCCCATACACTGATTTATTAATATCAACACTGACCCACACGGATTGATTTTCTATTTAAGATGGGCAAAATATCATCTTACTGTAGAGGTGCCTGCAGCACACAACCCCTCCTTACTATGCTCTGTCTCTCTGTGTGTCTCTCTCTCTGTGTCCCTCTCTCTCTCTCTCTCTCGCTGTCTCTCTCTACTACAAGAGCTAATGTATCTGGCAAGGTAACATATGGGTTCAAATAGGTTAATAACAACCTTATTGGTTGTGTACTTGGCGTGTATCTGTAGTTTCATCTCTGGAAAATACAGGAACACATTCTTCCACATGAGATAACTCCTAGAACATGCCGTCTCTTATTAAAGACGTATCATTCTGTGAACCCCAACACCTTGACAGGCGTCCGTCAGAGCAAGGCATGATGAAAACGTTAGTGAATTATTAATAGGCAATACCTGCATTCTGTTAAAAAATTTATACTCTTCCCCTGTACAGCTGTGTACTGCTTTTAAATAAAAATATACATACATCTTAATCGTTTGCAAGATCTAATGAAAACATTTACACTCACAGCATTTAGCAGACGCCCTTATCCAGAGCGACTTACAATTGATACAGTCTTACAATCCAAGCAATTGTGGGTTAAGGGCCTTGCTCAAGGACCCAACAGTGGCAGCTTGGCAGAGGTGGGATTTGAACCCGGGACCTTTTGGTCCATAGTCCAGTACCTTAACCACTAGGCTACCAGAGTCCACATTTCATTTGTTAGGGCTAGTAACTCGATCAATTACACAGCTGCTTTTTATTACATGTCAAATTAAGGTTTATTATGTGTACATTTTGATACAATAACTACACAAAGACAAAGCAATGCTTTCCGCCGGGTTTCATTCAGCACTTAAAATCTTAGATAATCGATGCCGGATGTTTCCATAGCCCACGTGGTTTTGTGCATTACCTGTTGAGACGTGCAGAAACATCGATGTCGTTCATGAAGCATTCAATATTTAGGGGCAGATCAGAAGAGTTGGCACTCATGAGCTTTTTGAGCTTCTCACACTCCTGATAGAGACGAACCAGAGCCCGGGGCTTGGATTTCACATCCAACTTGTACTTCTTTCCAAACTCTTCACAGAAATGGTTTACAAGGGCCTCATCAAAGTATTTTCCTCCCAACTGCGAGTCAAAAGCTGTAGCAAGAACCTGAGTAAGAAAAAAACAATAAGGCCGACCTATAGCCATTACTTACAGACATGATGGCTATTTGCTTATAAAATTGTCTGATATTAAGGTCTCTAATAACGTTTCTTATTTTATTGGAAAACCGCATTCATCATCTTGACACCATTGTCCATTTTTGTCGATTGGCAACATGAATTTCCTGTCGAGATTTGTGTGGAAACAGAAGCCACCTATCACTCAGCAGCAGGGGCGTGTTACGGGTTACACACCCATAATAGTTGGTACCATAAAACAGACACTGGTGACCATCTTCATACTGGCCAAGCCCTATCCAATACTAGTGCGTTTCCATAAATACTAGAGGATTAATGGGATGATGTGCATCATCGAGCTGGATTAAGAGTTCTCCTTTATTACTCCATCTAATGCAGTTGTATTTTTTTAACACCAGAGGGTGCAATAAAACGTCCTGCTCACAGACGTAAATTTCCTCATTTATTCTGATTGCAGAGGGTTAAAGATTCTTTTTGTTTACATTTTTATACAGGAAAAGTGCACAATATTTAGAATTATTATTCTTCAGAAATAAAAAATATGGTGAGGCTACAATAGAGCATTTTGTTTACAATTTTAAACCTCTGTTTCTAGTCATTTCATTTAATTGCGGGGGACTAAAGGCTTTTTGTTTAAAAACTTAGATAAGAAAATATGCACTGCTTTGCATTGTTTACACTTCAGAAACAAAAATAAATGTCTTTTTTATCACATACAAAATCAATAACTGTGAGAAAACTGACTTGCAAGCTCAGCATGGCGAGTACAGTACATCATCACACCCCCCACAACACACTGACGTGAAAAGAAAATGTGCTTTTAGTACGCACCTTGAGCTTGCCCTTGTTGAAAGCGCACACAGAGACCTGGAATCCTGAATGTCCAACATCCACAAACACCACTGTCCTGGGTTTCTCCTCAGGTGCTGGCAGGTCCTGTTTGTAAATCCCATAAGCCAGGGCCACTGAGGAGGACAGACACATCCCATTCATTCCTCGGACTTTTCAAGTACATTGTCAGTGTATGTAGGATTGACTTTACCTGCCGTGGTTTCATTCATGAGCCTCAAACAGTTGAGTCCAGCAATCTGAGCTGCATCCATGACAGATCTCCTCTCAGCATCCGTGTAGTAGCAGGGAACCTTAAATACACCAAAGACATCTTTAAACATGCTACCATGTCATTATGTTGAAGCCATATCCTTACTAAAGAAAGACAGGCAGATCATATTAGCGCAGTCCTTACAGTTTAATCTCGATGCCCTTTGGGCTCTGCACTGACTACTTCCTAACAATGTTTTAAGCTAGAAATTGTTTAACTGAAAGCTTAGATCATGCTGATCACCTCAAGAATGACAGTCCACCTTGAACAATTGGTACAGCTGAAGCAAGGGGTAGTATTAAACCCTAGGAAGACTCACATTTCAGCAAGTGGAACGTTTCCCTTACATCATCCCTAAACTTTGGAATAGTGTTCCTGTGGATATTAGGAATGCACACCCTACAAATACAGTGGGGCAAAAACTTTAGTCAGCCACTGATTGTGCAAGTTCTCCTACATAGAAAGATGAGAGAGGTCTGTAATTTTCATCATAGCTACACTTCAACTATGAGAGACAAAATGAGAAAAAAAAAATTCAGGAAATCACTTTGTAGGACTTTTAAGTAATTTAATTGTAAATCATGGTGGAAAATAAGTATTTGGTCACCCACAAACAAGCAAGAGTTCTGGCTCTCACAGACCTGTAACTTCTTTAAGCTCTTCTGTCCTCCACTCGTTACCTGTATTAATGGCATAATTGATAATCTCCCGATCTGGGGCCCCACGCAAGATCTCATCCCAAGGGGTCAAAATGATCATGAGGACTAGCCAGACCTCAGCCCTATAGAAAATGTGTGGAGGGAGTTGAAAGTCTGTGTTGCCCCAAAACATCACTGCTCTAGAGGAGATCTGCATGGAGGAATGGGCCAAAATACCAGCTACAGTGTGTGCCAACCTGGTGAAGACTTACAGGAAATGTTTGACCTCTGTCATTGGCAACAAAGGTTATGTTACAAAGTTGAACCAAAGAGTTGAACCAAATTTATTGACCAAATACTTATTTTCCACCATGATTTACAATTAAATTCTTTAAAAATCCTACAATGTGATTTCCTGGATTTTTGTTCTCATTTTGTCTCTCATAGTTGAAGTGTAGCTATGATGAAAATTACAGACCTCTCTCATCTTTCTAAGTAGGAGAACAGTGGGTGACTAAATACTTCTTTTCCCCACTGTATGTCCCTGGTCTGACAAGGTTATCATTCGTATTATTAAGGTTATTTACCTAATGAACCCATATACAGTGGTACCTCGGTTCTTGACCACCTCAGAACTTTTCCGGTCCCCAATGCACTTTGATCAGAAGAATGCGTCTTGGTTCTCATCTTTTGGTCAGTAATCGGCGCACTACCTTAAATTTTTACAAGCTGCGTGAATCGTTTTGGCCGAAACTTGATTCACGATTCATGACTCACAATTCAGTTCACAGTGCTTTCACTTTCAATCCATTACTCACTAAATTACATGAGATTCATCAACACTTGTAGGTCAATGTAAGCGTATTAAACTAACTTATTATTTATCATAGGCTCCATAATTACACACTATACACCGCTCTACCAAACACTTGTTAAATTGCCCAGTTCGTGTGACATTTAATTTATGACTAATTTGTTGGAACATATCACCTGTACAATAGAACTCCATTAAAGCATATAATGCCTTCTACAGTACGGATTTTCTTGGTGTCTAGACCATATATATTAAATGTACATTATTCCTTATGGGAACTGAGGTACCACTGTATTACCTTCCAGTTAGATTAACTGTTGTAATGACACACAACAGTGCAGCTTCAGGTGCAGAAGATTTTATTAGGTCAATTACGTGTGCTGGACCTGGGAGAACCTTGTGTGGATCGTGGGACTGTTGTGGATTAGTTTCTGGTAGGGAGTAGTTCCGTGAAAATGATAGTTGGGGTTTATTGTTACATCAGCACGATTACAGCTACAGTAGTGCTTGAAAGTTTGTGAACCCTTTAGAATTTTCTATATTTCTGCATAAATATGACCTAAAACATCATCAGATTTTCACACAAGTCCTAAAAGTAGATAAAGAGAACCCAGTTAAACAAATGAGACAATATTATAATACTTGGTCATTTATTTATTGAGGAAAATGATCCAATATTACATATTAGTGAGTGGCAAACGTATGTGAACCTCTAGGATTAGCAGCTAATTTGAAGGTGAAATTAGAGTCAGGTGTTTTCAATCAGTGGGATGACAATCAGGTGTGAGTGGGCACCCTGTTTTATTTAAAGAACAGGGATCTATCAAAGTCTGCTCTTCACAACACATGTTTGTGGAAGTGTATCATAGCACGAACAAGAGTTGTTGATGCTCATTAGGCTGGAAAAGGTCACAAAAGCATCTCTAAAGAGTTTGGACTCCACCAATCAACAGATTGTGTACAAAAGGAGAAAATTCAAGACCACTGTTACCCTCCCCAGGAGTGGTCGACCAACAAGGATCACTCCAAGAGCAAGGTGTGTAATAGATCGCGAGGTCACAAAGGACCCCAGGGTAACTTCTAAGCAACTGAAGGCCTCTCTCTAATGTTAATGTTCATGAGTCCACCATCAGAAGAACTCTGAACAACAATGGTGTGCATGGCAGGGGTGCAAGGAGAAAGCCACTGCTCTCCAAAAAGAACATTGCTGCTCGTCTGCAGTTTGCTAAAGATCACGTGGACAAGCCAGAAGGTTATTGGAAGAATGTTTTGTGGACGGATGAGACCAAAATAGAACTTTTTGGTTTAAAAGAAAAGTGTTATGTTTGGAGAAAGGAAAACACTGCATTCCAGCATAAGAACCTTATCCCATCTGTGAAACATGGTGGTGGTAGTATCATGGTTTGGGCCTGTTTTGCTGCATCTGGGCCAGGACGGCTTGCCATCACTGATGGAACAATGAATTCTGAATTATATCAGAGAATTCTAAAAGAAAATATCAGGACATCTGTCCATGAACTGAATCTCAAGAGAAGGTGGGTCATGCAACAAGACAACGACCCTAAGCACCCAAGCTGTTCTACCAAAGAATGGTTAGAGAAGAATAAAGTTCATGTTTTGGAATGGCCAAGTCAAAGTCCTGACCTTAATCCAATGTAAATGGTGTGGAAGGACCTGAAGTGAGCAGCTAATGTAAAGAAACCCACCAACATCCCAGAGCTGAAGCTGTTCTGTACGGAGGAATGGGATAAAATTCCTCCAAGCCGGTGTGCAGGACTGATCAACAGTTACAGGAAACGTTTAGTTACAGTTATTGCGAAACAGGGGGGTCACAGCAGATACTGAAACAAAGGCTCACATACTTTTGCTACACACTAATATGTAATATTGGATCATTTTCCTCAATAAATAAATGACCAAGTATAATATTTTTGTCTCTCATTTAACTGGGTTCTCTTTATCTACTTTTAGAACTTGTGTAAAAATCTGATGAAGTTTTAGCTCATATTTATGCAGAAATATAGAACATTCTAAAGGGTTCACAAACTTCCAAGCACCACTGCATGTGTGGCGCGTGTCAAGGTTCTGGTTCATATAATGGTGATGATGTTTTTAGAGGACGAGGTGCAGCTTGGCTCTCCCATCATTTGTGGCTGCAGGGTGAGGGTAGTACTGCATCTTTACAACACAGCCAGCAGGATTAAAGGCACCCATTTCTAACATCTTCTGCATGTTTCTCAATCAGTTCCTTGCACTATTCTGAAATAAATGTTTGCACTGTCAAAAAAGACAGTTTCAAATTCCTTAAAGGTGTGTGTGTGGGGGGGGGGGGAGCGATCTACATCCGGGACCAAGATCTGTGGACGTCGTGCAACATGTTGACGCATAGATTTGTACTAGCTATAGCGGAGGAAGGACTGGGGAAGCACTCCGAAGTGTGGCTCCTCATACAAAGTGCAATATACACTCCATTAGGTATATCTGTCCAGCTGCTATACGCAAATACCTAATGAGTCAATCACACGGCAGCAGCTCAATGCACTTAGGCATGTAGACATCGTAAACCAACCTGCTGAAATTCAAACTGAGCAGCAGAATGGGGAAGAAAGAGAACTTACAGTTGTTGATCCTTGTCATTTAGGTAGGCAAAGTGTAAGATTTTTTTTTTAAACCAAAAGATACATTTCTCTTTACTGCCAAATGGTAGATGCTGCATTTTGCAAGAATTTGACACAATTGATCAAAAAGAGACTGTCACTGTTGATGATGCTGTAACCATAGATGTGGCAATAAACAGGCTGCAATTAATGAACCACACAGTTGAGACACAAAAAAGATATTCTTTATATTTAATAATTCACCATCTTTTTCCACCATACTGGAAGTGAAACTTGCAATTTCATAAGAAGAATCTGAATTGATAAAGTGCACACACCACTCATCCCTAGAAATGAGCCACATTTACCTGCAATGCGAACACAGCCAAAGGCAGCCATCCATCTCTACAGTGACAGCCAACATCACATCTCACAAAATATAATTTGCTGGTGGAAAACCAAAAACAGACTCACTGATATGACACAGTCCGCCACTGGCTTTTTCAGAGCGCTTTCAGCAGTCTCCTTCAGTTTGGTAAGAAGCATTGCTGTAATTTGCTCAATGCTGAACACTTTCTCCTCTTCCATGTAAGTAACCTGGGAAGAAAGGTACAGCTGACCAAAGCATGTCACCAACAATTCATTAAGCTCCCAGAACTTGTGGAGAAAAGGTTTATTCCCCCTTCATTCCCTCACACCCAGTCTTGCACTACCAGCAAGAACATTGAGAACCACCCAGCGTGGACTGTGGTAGCCTAGCGGTTAAGGTACTGGACTATAGACCAACAGGTTCAGGGTTCAAATCCCGTCTCTGCCAAGCTGCCACTGTCCTTGAGCAAGGCCCTTTAACCCACAATTGCTTGGATTGTAAGACTGTATAAATTGTAAGTTGCTCTGGATAAGGGTTTCTGCTAAATGTTGTAAACGTAAATTAAGCGGGACTAGCGGGTGGTGGCCTAGCAGGTAAAATACTGGACTATGAACAGACTATGGGTTCAAATCCCACCTCTGCCAAGCTGCCACTGTTGGGTCCTTGAGCAAGACCCTTAACCCACAACTGCTTGGATTGTAAGACTGTACCAATTGTAAGTCGCTCTGGATAAGAGTGTCTGCTAAATGCTGTAAATGTAAACTTCCATTTGGAAGCACTAAGCAGTGTAGTGGACACTTTTCTCCCTCACTGACACAAGCTGACTTCGGAGACGGTTGTTCAGGGATAAGAGGAATGCCTTGTGGTGATTTTCAGCCAAGGCTGTACTAGCCATCACCACAATGTGTCCATACGGCAGATTCTATGCCCTGGCACATTAATTAGAACAGAAGATTATGTTCCATTAGGGTTCTGTTGTCTTCCAATAATTAAAAAAAGTCTAAAATCAGCTTGAATTATGAGTGAGATGCAGGCAGTGGCGAACAACAGAGAACAAACGCCTTTCTGTTTCACGTTTTGACTGTCCTCATACTTTCCACGAAAGATGTCTATGCCATACATGTAAGTTTAAGCCTTTGTTCCCTTAAGCTGTTTGTTCACTATCTGTGCTCATCTCCTCTCTGGCCCAATCTGACGAACAATTATCTGTAAAAAAAATCTAATTTCAGCCAAAATCTCAAAACATCTGTAATAGATCATTATAATTATAAATTAAACAATTACATACAAACTGGTTAAGCAGTTATGGTTCTGTAAATGGTTGAAATTGCTACACATTTGGATGAAATCATCTTCGGTAACATTTCCATTTGGATACTGTGAGAGAGCCTTTATGGCTATGCAGAGTGATGCAGAGAAAATGGCAAAGACCAAAACGTTATGAGGAAACAGAGAGGGTGGAGATACCACTGAAAACCAAACGTCCAAACAACAAGCTCTGCGATGGAGCAGGAATCGTCATCAATATTCAATAATATTTATGGTCAATATTCAAAAATACTAAGGAAAATGCTCATATACTGGGTTTAGTGGGGGGGGGGGGCATTTATTAGAAGATAAAAACTTTATTTGCAGGATTACAACTTACATTTACAGCATTTAGCAGACGCCCTTATCCAGGGCGACTTACAACTGATACAATCTTACAATCCAAGCAATTGTGGGTTAAGGGTTTTGCTCAAGGACCCAACAGTGGCAGCTTGGCAGAGGTGGGATTTGAACCCTGGACCTTCTGGTCCATAGTCCAGTACCTTATCCACTAGGCTACCACAAGCTCATAAGTGAGACTGGGATTAAAAACAGAGAACGTGCATTCATAGCTTAATTATGTTCATTTTGTTTTTGCAATTATTATGACTTCTATCAATTGTTTTAAAAACTGTGCTATCGGCATTATAGAATCTGCCATTGCTCACCGTGCTCTCTAGATATCGGCTTCGGCCATATCGTTCAACCACTACTGCACAGAATGGCTGAAATGATGCTGTTCCACACTTACTTTATTACTGACTGGTGACTGTAAACCTACACTGAGGAAGACTACACACGGTGTAATGCTGAGATTTCACCTCATAAGAAGCTCTGGACACAAACAAGGAACAAAGTTCACTGTGCACGCACTCACCTTAATTCCTGTTGTACCCGTGGGCATTTGTGAGAGCTCATAAACCAGACTGGACTTCACACTCTGAACAAACGGGTCTGAGAACGCTCTTCCATGGAAACGCTTGAATCCCTGGACAGTGTTCTGACAATTAGTCACCACCTGTAATAAAGTCATAAAGACGAAGGCAGTAATTAGGCTCTGCGGAAATCACCTGGGAGAGATCCACAGTAGCACTAAAATATATCGAATCTGAAACAACACCGACACTCAGACTCAGTGCGAAATGAGTTTGCCGCCATACCTGACTTTTTGCGGCTGCACCAATCGATCGATTTCTTGGTCCAAAAGACACACATGCTCTGAAAACACAAAGATCTATCAGCGGGTATCTACAGATAAGACATACTGTGCTTAAATAATACTTCACAGCAATGCAGCAAAATAAATATTCATCTGAAACCGAAATTTTAAACACAAATCTTTTCACGATACACATTTACATTTACAGCAATTAGCAGACGCCCTTATCCAGAGCGACTTACAATTGGTACAGTCTTACAATCCAAGCAATTGTGGGTTAAGGGTCTTGCTCAAGGACCCAACTGTGGCAGCTTGGCAGAGGTGGGATTTGAACCCTGGACCTTCTGGTCCATAGTCCAGTACCTTAACCATTAGGCTACCACAGTCCCACAGACCAAATGCGACACATTCTTAAAAACTACTATTCAGATATCATCCCATACTTAGTAAAGTGTTTTTTTTTCTACATGTACTGCACATCATCCATTACAAACTATAATGAAACATGTCAGTGGTCGGTGTTCCATAAGCAATAATTACATCCTCAGTATGCTCAGAAGAGCATCAAAATTGATCAGAAGATACATTATTGCCATACTGCCCACCCTGACTGACCCATAAACCTCACAAACACCTCAAACACCTCTCCGTAGGCTGTCCAAAAACATTCAGATCTGGCCAAGTTTCATACATCACAAACTGGCTCATTAGAATTACACCACATTTTATCGGAGTAACTCCACGCATGGCTTGAGAACTGTTTGGATCTGCTATCTGCTATACTCTGTTGTTAGCTGCACATATCAGCAACCAGAGCACAGAAGATCTGAGAGGATAAAGCTTGTTTTTTGTTGATGCCAACGTTCCAGAGCCTGTCTGCAGAACCTGAAGGTGTCCACTCGGAGCTAAGACGACATAGGTCGTAGGTAGTTCCCTGATTTACAATGGGGATACATTCCAACAAATCCATCCTAAGTCTCCAGACTCCTAGCCAGTCTCCAGACCTCAATCCCATAGAAAATGTGTGGAGGGAGTTGAAATTGCCCAACGACAGCCCAAAACATCACTGCTCTAGAGGAGATCTGCATGGAGGAATGGGACAAAATACCAGCTACAGTGTGTGCAAACCTGGTGAAGACTTACAGGAAACATTTGACCTCAAAGGTGTCAACAAAGGTTATGTTACAAAGTATTGAAATGAACTTTTGTTATTGACCAAATACTTATTTTCCACCATGATTTACAATTAAATTCTTTAAAAATCCTACAATGTGATTTCCTGGATTTTTTTTCCTCATTTTGTCTCTCATAGTTGAAGTGTACCTATGATGAAAATTACAGACCTCTCTCATTTTTCTAAGTCGGAGAACTTGCACAATCAGTGGCTGACTAAATACTTTTTTGCCTCACTATATCATAGTGCAGCCTAATTTAAACATGCATAAAGCACTTCTATTAAACTACAGTTGGAGAAAATCATTAACATAAAGCTGATTTTATAATAAATTATTAAATACCTTATGTCATTTATTAAACAATGTATTGAAAGATAAAAAACTAATTTTTGTCACAACCACAGCTTTTCCTGATTACATTTTCCAGCTTTTACCACACCTGCCATGTGACTGCCTACGTCACACACTGCCGGAGTTCCTCATTTAGCACAGCAGTGAGGGACAGTGCATCATACTGAATATCGCTTGCCCAGAGAAAAATCAAAATACAAAATTCAAACCACAGTTTCTCCTGAGTTTAAGTATTTAAGAATAAGTACACACCATTTAAAGCCCATGTGATCAACGTCCGTTCGCTTTTAAGAATCATAATAGGAAAATCTGTCTCATATGCATACAATTCATGTCTGAATGACAGAAAACTAGTACAAGCAAACCCTAGCAACACCTGCTGACAGAGAAGAGAACTGCAGTCAAAGACAACAACGTTCCCTTTCGGTAAGTGTTTTAAGTTTTATTAAAAACAAACAAGATAAGAATTAATGTACTGCACAGTACAGTACTGTACTAAATGTCTTCATACTGTGTTTTAATTAACATAATTGTTTAAATATGCCCTGTGTGACTACGGCAATGCCGTAAAAGTATCTAGAATCGCAATGCCACACTTTCTCGCAGACTAATGAAAATAAAGAAGCAAGAGCTGCAGTCCAAACCGAACACTAGCATACTAAGCAGTACGTCTAATGAGTACGCCATGAGTACCTCAGTTACTAATTTTGCGTACTATTTAGTGCGCTAGTATGCAGCTGCCGGTAGCGACTCTCATCTCAGCTCGTTGGACTAGAAATTTCTAGAACATCTTCATCCGATAACTTAGAAGTAAGTATAAGCGTAGACTGAAATATTAGTCTATTACATTTAACATTAAACTGAAGCGCGACATCGTTTGTATCCTGCCATAAAGCTCAATTCGTGAACCAGCGCTAGCATTTTAGCTTTAAAATAAAGACATACATGCTAACTCGCGGTGCGGGCTATCCGGGCTGTATGTCAAATCACTAACACAATCACTTTACACGCGCCCTAGATAAGATAGGACAGAATGGATTGTACACCCTAAATAGCACACTACGTGCTTACTATTGAGTTATTTGGGATACGGCCCGGGTGATAGCGGCTTCAGTGCTTGTCCTCAAAAGACATGTCTCATAAATTACCCGATGATCTTGTAACTGAGCACTTCGTTGATTTTGCTAAGAAATAAAACAATAACAAGAATGAAGGCGATGTGAAATAAAGGAGACTTACGGTGTGCACCGGTCGCTGTATTCGTTGGCTATAGTCTCAATGCCTCCTGCTCGAGCTACAGCGATGTAGCAGTTCATAAACCCAACATCAAATCCCACCACAGACATCGTTACACCGTTATATGGCTAACTATATGAGGAAAGAGTGAAGCCCTGAACCGCACAATGAACTAAAACTAAAGCTCGAGAATCTAATAGACAGTAGCAAAATTTTTAATCATCATCCAACCCCGCATTCACGAGATGCTCTGAGCCGGTGTGGAGCAGAGTGTGGACACATTACATCCGGTTCACGGTTGGCGAGAGGTTACGTCCCAAACCTCACATTCCCACACTATATAGTGTGTACTTCTTATCTTAACCCCAAGTTATTCGGTCACTTCTTTTGTATACTACATAGTACGGTAATATCCGGTCTCGGACAGAGCCGTAAGGATGAACTGCGGGAAATGTAACATGTAGCTAGAGCGCCAGTATGATTTAGCCGAGATTTGCACAATTGTGAGTTAATGTGTCACTGTTTCTCATGATATCATAAACTATATATAAGCTGTATCTTGGTCAGGACCGGGAAGAGAAGTGGAGTCTTTTCCCGGAATTCAGAAAGCGCAGGTGCCCTGAACGGAACGCTGGTCCATCGCCTGAAACCGACCTCCCCTCCCTCAGACAAATTTACATTTACAGCATTTAGCAGACGCCCTTATCCAGAGTGACTTACAGTTGATACAATCTTACAATCCAAGCAGTTGTGGGTTAAGGGCCTTGCTCAAGGACCCAACAGTGGCAGCTTGGCAGAGGTGGGATTGGAACCCTGGACCTTCTGGTCCATAGTCCAGTACCTTAACCACTACCACTCATGACTGTATATATGCATATCTTACCAGTTTCCTGTCCTTATTGCTCCCACTACAGTGCTGAGAATGATCCACCACCCAAATAGTACTGTGATGGTCCTGACCATTAGAGAAGAGAGTAAAGGGAAATAAAGAAAGTATGTAGAGAAACTGATGGACTACAGTCTGTAATTATAGAACTACAAATAATAATAATAATAATACATTACACTTATACAGCGCATTTCACAACACCCTAGGTTGCTTTACAATGATGCAGTAGATGAGGAATGAAAATGCTGAGAAAAAAGATAAGTTTTTAGATGACTTTTAAACAGAGAGAGAGGTTGTAGAACACAGAGAAAGATGGAGCGAGTTCCAAAGCAGGGGGGCAGCCACAGTAAAATCTCTGCCTCCCATTGTGGAGAGCCTAAACCTGCGGGTGACCAATAAACTGGAATCAGATGATTGAAAAGTGCGGGAGGGAGTGTAGTGATCGAGCAGACTAGACATATAGGCAGGGCTTAAGACATAAAGTGATTTAAATGTTAGCAGTAGTATTTCATATTGGATGTGTCGATGGATGGGCAACCAGTGACGTCGCTCGAGCACGTTTCCTGGTGGAAGTTAGAATCCTTGCAGCAGCGTTTTGAATAAGCTGTAACGGATGGAGAGTTTTAGATTGAAGGCCATAAAGGAGGGAGTTACAGTGGTCAAGCCGAGAGACCACAAAGGCATGGACGAGTGCCTCTGTGGCTTTAGGGGATAGCAGTGGACAGAGACGTGCAATATTGCGTAAATGGAAAAAGGCCCACTTCGAGAGAGATCGTATGTGAGGCTCAAAGGACAGAAGAGGTTCAAGAAGGACATTTCATTTACAGCATTTAGCAGACGACCTTATCCAGAGCGACTTACAATTGATACAGTCTCACAATCCAAGCAATTGTGGGTTAAGGGCCTTGCTCAAGGACCCAACAGTGGCAGCTTGGCAGACGTGGGATTTGAACCCTGGACCTTTTGGTCCATAGTCCAGTACCTTACCCACTAGGCCACCACAGTTCAGCAGTACAGGACACCAAGATAACCAGCAGAGGCAGAAGGAAGGACCAAAACATCACCAATAAGGAGAACAGGGTTAGAAAGAGATGATAGAGCTAATTTTGTGCCAGTAAAGAGGAGTTCTGTTTTCTGGGTATTTAAGAGAATATGGTTTGCCTGAAGCCAGGAATGTAGATCATTAAGACAGCTAGTGAGACAGTTGGGGGGTGCTTCTATATGGTAAGCGGAACTGATCAAATGGAGTGTAGAAACATTGAGGTGTACCTAATAAAGTGATAGGTGAGTGTAATGTCAAACACACTAGCTTAATCTAGATAGAAAACCATGGTAACAGAATGGGCTATACGGAAACCCTCAGTGGCTCTCACTATGGCATTTTAATACGTTTCTAACTCCCAAATATGTCAGTTCAGCAACTTTCTGTCCCGCCCTTGTAAAGCAAAGTCCATAAAGGAATGGTTTGCCACCCAAGGAGGTTGGGTCCGTTTTTGAGTCTTGGTCCTCCCAAGGTTTCTTCCTCATAACACTTAGGGAGTTTTTCCTTGGCACTGTCGCCCTAGGCTTGCTCAATTTGGGACTGGACGTAGATATTAGGAGAATCTAAAATTGTACAGTTGCTTTGAGACAATGCTCCATTGTAAAAAGCACTATATAAATAAATCTGACTTGACTTGCCAACTTTGATGGAGAACTTGGCAGACTTGCACTGAGAGTTGACTTTATTTGGGAGACACCACTACCAGACACCACTGAGTCGAGTTGGAAGAGCAACTGGGAGTTAGGGCTTGGTGTCCAACATCAATATGTGACCTCAGAGTGATGTTCCACATTCTCTTGGAAAACATCCTCAGAAGAGTGAAGCCTATTGTAGCACCGAAGGGGAGGGAAACTAAGCGGTAGTACCCATGTTTTGGGATGTCGATTGTCCAGAAAATGTTGCGTGTGGTACTTATGAGTTACATTTTCTCTCAGGCGCGCTTCATGCCTCCTTCACTGTCCAATCAGCGGCGTTTGTGTGCTCACTTCCAGCCAATCACAGCTCCGGAGGCGGGATTCGGCGGAATACGGGTGGGAAGTATAACACGTGACCAGGAGCTCGGGCCGTCTGACTTTCCGCCTTCACAATGAGTGCTCAGAGTTTGCTCTTCAAGCACAACGAGAGAGTATTACACAGGCTATTAAAGCGCGCCTTAAGAGCAGAGAGCACACATACTGCTACAGTACCGCTTAACGACAAGAGCGTCGGACAGACGCCCGTATTGAGATGCATGTGCACAGACGAGCCCGGGAGGTCGTATTACATCACGACTCCGATCTTCTACGTGAACGCTTCTCCCCACATCGGACATGTGCACTCTGCAGTGACGGCTGACTGCCTCCACAGGTACAAGATCTTACAGGGCTTCAAATCCACGTTTGCCACAGGTATGTCTGCATTACGCAAGGGCACGTCTTGGCCATACAGTATATACAGATCTACATAGGGACTTTGAAAACACACAGGTCTGATTAAAATAGTTTGGCCCAATTTGATGTCTAAAGCATTTAAATCATGACGTGTGGCGATTTAAATGATTCCAGGTACTGACAATCGTGGCGCACAAGCTGAACAGGACATTTTTTGGTAATTTGGTCATCACCCAATCAAATGGCAGCAACTGAATGGCTTAAGGCATGTAGGCAAGGTCAAGAGGACCTGCTGAAGTTCAAACTGAGCATCAGAATGGGAAAGAAGAGTGATTTAGGTGATACTGAACTTGACATGGTTGTTGGCGCTAGATGGGCTGGTTTGAGTATTTCAGAAATTGCTGAACTACTGAGATTTTCACACACAGGCATTTCACAGTTTACAGAGAAAACTAAAGACAAATAATTGAGGCAAGCCCCAAGAAAATGATTCTTTAAGACCAGAAGCTTGTCTCCACCGTGAAGGATGTGTCCAGAAAAGGTGCTAGAAAGCCACGGAGGTCTGAGAAAAATACCAAAGACTGAATTGTAAAGTTTGATTCAGAGTGGTTCCATAAAGTTTTGTGGTAATGCTTCAGAGAAGTGTTTTCAAAAACCTGGTGATGCATCTCTACCAGAGTTAAGCATGGAGGAATGTGTGTCATGATGCGATGTTCTTCGCTACTAAAGGGGGCAGAAAGAAAGTGTGAGAACCACTGCTTTATAGTAAATCTTGTACTGATTCACAGGCACTGATGAGCATGGGCTTAAAATCCAGCAGGCAGCTGGCACAGCTGGTAAAGAGCCTCTGGATTTCTGCAACGAAGTGTCCAACAGGTTTCGTCACGTCTTCAGGAGTTGCGAGGTTTCGTACACAGACTTTGTGCGGACCACAGAGGACGGGCACCGGCGGGCTGTGGAACATTTCTGGACATCATTACTCAACAAGGGCTTCATCTATAAAGGAACGTATGAAGGCTGGTACTCGACTCCTGATGAGAGCTTTCTCACGCACAGCCAAGTGACTGACAGCACGGACTCTACGGGGAGAGAGGTCAAAGTCTCCACTGAGAGCGGCCATAAGGTATTAGATGATATCCCACAGCAGCCTCATCGTGTTTAAAGTTGGGTTCCTGTACTCACATTTACAGCATTTATCCAGAACGTCTTATATTTGAGCTGAGCAGATTGGAGGTTAAGGGATTTGCTGAAAACGCCAACAGATTGCCTATCCACACCAAAAGTGTTGGTGTCATTACCAGAGCTAATGGTGGGTCCAGAGAACCTGTGTTCCCTTAAAGAAATACAGTGGTGCTGGAAAGTTTGTGAACCCTTTAGAATTTTCTGTATTTCTGCATAAATGTGACCTAAAACATCATCAGATTTTCACACAAGTCCTAAGAGTAGATAAAGAGAACCCAGTTAAAGAAATGAGACAACAATATTATACTTGGTCATTTATTTATTGAGGAAAATGATCCAATATTACATATTAGTGAGTGGCAAAAGTATGTGAACCTTTGCTTTCAGTATCTGGTGTGACCCCCCTGTGCAGCAATAACTGCAACTAAACGTTTCCAGTAACTGTTGATCAGTCCTGCACACCGGCTTGGAGGAATTTTAGCCCATTCCTCCATACAGAACAGCTTCAGCTCTGGGATGTTGGTGGGTTTCCTCATATTAACTGCTCACTTCAGGTCCCTCCACTCTGAACTCATGAACATTAACATTAGCCAATTACCCTGGGCTCCTTTGTGACCTCACCAACTATTACACACCTTACTCTTGGAGTGATCTTTGTTGGTCGACCACTCCTGGGGAGGGTAACAATGGTCTTGAATTTCCTCCATTTGTACACAATCTGTCTGACTGTGGATTGGTGGAGCCCAAACTCTTTAGAGATGGTTTTGTAACCTTTTCCAGCCTGATGAGCATCAACAACTCTTTTCTGAGGTCCTTACAAATCTCCTTTGTTCTTACCATGATACACTTCCACAAACACGTGTTGTGAAGAGCAGACTTTGATAGATCCCCGTTCTTTAAATAAAACAGGGTGCCCACTCACACCTGATTGTCATCCCAGTGATTGAAAACACCTGACTCTAATATCACCTTCAAATTAATTGTTCACATACTTTTGCTCAATAAATAATGGGCCAAGTATATTTTCATTTCTCATTTGTTTAACTGGGTTCTCTTTATCTACTTTTAGGACTTGTGTGAAAATTTGCTGATGTTTTAGATCACATTTATGCAGAAATAAAAAAAAATGTCTAAAGGGTTCACAAACTTTCAAGCACCACTGTATGTGTGTTCAGACTGTGCACAAAAGCCCAGCTAAGAGGATGTGGGTGTCAACTGAGAAATAGAAGTCCTCACACAGCGTTACCGATGGCAGTGTGTGTGTGTAACAGCAGTGCTTTGTTTACTGCAGAGTTTCTTCCTTGATGCAATGTCATCTGAGGGATCAGTGATCATGGGCGTTTTAGCCCATTTTTGTTGACACTGTAGATCCACTGCCCTTTTGTGGGTATTGCTTTTGTAACAATAATTTGGGATGATTTTCCTCATTACTAGCCCTAAATTGCTCCCGTCCCAACTATTTTTAAAATAATATGTTGCCGGTTTAAAATGCAGGAATGGAGGTATATTAACAAATGAAATGAAGTTGAGCAGACAAACCATGAAATATCTAGGGTCCATACTGTCTGCCATGAAATAAAAGTCAAAGGAAATGTAATAAACACTGCATTTTTGCTGTTAGGAAAGATTCACTGAAATCTTGGCCACCAGAAAGCTTTGGCCGAGAAAAAGGTTAATGTCAGGCTGGGCCACAGAGTGAAGACAAAAACTGACAGCAAAGTGTGTGAGAAAGTCTTGGATGTACTCCAGAACACTGTAAAAAATAAGGACACTAAGAATAATTTGTAGCGGTAATAAATAAATAAGTAATTAAACATACAGTTTCCTTCTCTGTGCTATGGAGGTCAGCATAAACATGGTCAAGTTTGGGAAGCAGCAAGACAAAACATTTTGGTGGTTCCTTAATACAGTGGGGCAAAAAAGTATTTAGTCAGCCACTGATTGTGCAAGTTTTCTTACTTAGAAAGATGAGAGAGGTCTGTAATTTTCATCATAGCTACACTTCAACTATGAGAGACACAATGAGAAACAAAATCCAGGAAATCACATTGTAGGATTTTTAAAGAATTTAATTGTGAATTATGGTGGAAAATAAGTATTTGGTCAATAACAAAAGTTCAACTCAATACTTTGTAACATAACCTTTGTTGGCAATAACAGAGGTCAAACGTTTCCTGTAAGTCTTCACCAGGTTGGCACACACTGTAGCTGGTATTTTGTCCCATTCCTCCATGCAGATCTCCTCTAGAGCAGTGATGTTTTGGGGCAACATGGACTTTCAACTCCCTCCACAAATTTTCTATGGGGCTGAGGTCTGGACACTGCTAGGCCACTCCAGGACCTTGAAATGCTTTTTTACGGAGCCACTCCTTCGTTGCTTTGCCCGAGTGTTTGGGATCATTGTCATGGCTGGGAAGACCCAGCCCACGTTCCATCTCAATGGCTCTCACTGATGGAAGGAGGTTTTGGCTTAAAATCTCACGATACATGGCCCCCGTTCATTTCATTCCCTTAACAACGGAATCAGTCGTTCCCTGTCTTGCGTTTTGGAGTCTGACTGTTTGAGGCTGTGGACAGGTGTTCTTTTTACAGATAACGAGGTCAAACAGGTGCCATTAATACAGGTTAACGAGTGGAGGACAGAAGAGCTTTCTTACGAAGAAGTTACAGGTCTGTGAGAAGCCAGAAATCTTGCTTGTCTGTGGGTGACCAAATACTTATTTTCCACCATGATTTACAATTAAATTCTTTAAAAATCTTACAATGAGATTTCCTGAATTGTTTTCTCATTTTGTCTCTCATAGTTGAAGTGTAGCTATGATGAAAATCACAGACCTCTCTCATCTTTCTAAGTAGGAGAACTTGCACAGTCAGTGTCTGACTAAATACTTTTTTGGTCCACTGTACATGGTAGTTTGTTTACCTTTATAAAACACCAAAATACTTGATAAGAATGCTGTATATGATAAAGAAGCCAATAAGTGTTGCACCAGTTCCACTGGACTTGTGAAAACCATATAGAGTTGGTCATCGTGGTCTAGGTACAGGCATTGTTTGACCCAGGAACTGCTCTGCAATCATTCTGTAAATCATTTTGTGTAACTGCAGTCTTTACAAGGTTAGGATGGGTAACAGGGCAGAGATAAAACTTTGCATTGTAAGTGGATTCATAGGAACATGACCAGGAGCTAGACTAACAAACTGCACTGACCTTTTCTACCACAACCATTTCAGTGTAACATGAATCCCTTAATGTGTAACGAGCGTCGTATCATTTATCAGGTGGAGTGGATGAAAGAAGAAAACTACCTGTTCCGCCTGTCCGATTTCCGAACCAGGCTGCAGGAGTGGCTGAGGTCCAACCCGAGAGCCATTCAGCCTGAAAAGTTTTACCACATTGTTCTTCAGTGGCTGGAGAACGAGCTCCCTGATTTGTCAGTGTCGCGACAGAGCAGCCGTCTGCAGTGGGGAATTGCGGTTCCCGGAGATCCAGAGCAAGTCATCTACGTGTGGTTGGACGCACTGGTGAACTATCTAACTGTTGCGGGTTATCCGGAGACGCACTGGCAGTGGTGGTCTGCGGTCCATCACGTGGTGGGTAAAGACATCCTGAAGTTTCACGCCATATACTGGCCTGCATTCCTGTTGGCGGCAGAGCTCCCTCTTCCTCGAGCTGTATACGTCCACTCTCACTGGACTGTCCAAGGCAAGAAGATGTCCAAGAGCCTCGGCAACGTGGTGGATCCTCTGGAAACAGCGCAAAGGTTCACGGTGGACGGACTGAGATACTTTCTCCTCAGGCAAGGGGTTCCGGACGTAGACTGCGATTATGCCGATGATAAATTGATCAAGCTGTGCAATAGCGAACTGGCCGACTCACTCGGCGGTCTTCTCAATCGTTGCACCGCGCCCTCTCTCAACCCGGAGCAGGTGTATCCTCAGTTCTGCAGCGTCTCCTTTCCGAAGGACGCCGGTGGACGGGCTGTGGCGGAGGATTACAGAATGATAGAGGCTGTGTCAGGGCTTCCTGACTTGGTGAAGGAACACTTCGAGAACTTGCAGGTCTACAAAGCACTGGAAGCCATCGGCAGGTGCGTGCGCCTGACCAACGGCTTCGTCCAGAGACACGCTCCGTGGAAGCTGAACTGCGACGACGCCGGGGACGAACTCTGGCATGACACCATACTGCACGTGTCCATGGAGTGTCTCCGGATCTATGGCGTCCTCCTGCAGCCGGTCGTACCAGGCCTAGCAGACAAGATCCTGTGCAGGCTAGGAGTGCAGCCCGGAGAGCGGAACTGGGATAGTACGCTCACTTTCCTGTCAAAGTATGACGGGAAACACTGTCCTTATGAAGGGAGAGCGCTAGGGCCGGACGCTGGGGTGCTTTTCAATCGTATTGAGAGGAACAAACCAAAAGGGAACGGCCCTCAATTAGGAAAACGTGGAAGTACATCTCAAAAGTCTTAGACCATCATTAGATTAGAGCTACCATTGTTTTAACAATGGTATAAGGACCATATATAAATAATCTATATATAAAAAATACAGGGAATTTGTATGTGGTATTAAAAAGCTGAATAAAATCAGAAAACACAGCTTCTATAGGCTACAATGAAACTGTGTGTGAATGTACTGGTGATGTACAGTGGGGCAAAAAAGTATTTAGTCAGCCACTGATTGTTCAAGTTCTCCTACTTAGAAAGATGAGAGAGGTCTGTAATTTTCATCATAGGTACACTTCAACTATGAGAGACAAAATGAGAAAGAAAAATCCAGGAAATCACATTGTGGGATTTTTAAAAAGAATTTAATTGTAAATTATGGTGGAAAATAAGTAATTTGGTCAATAACAAAGTTCACTCAATACTTTGTAACATAAACCTTTGTTGGCAATGACAGAGGTCAAAACGTTTCCTGTAAGTCTTTCACCAGGTTTGCACACACTGTAGCTGGTATTTTGGTCCATTCCTCCATGCAGATCTCCTCTAGAGCAGTGATGTTTTGGGGCAACACGGACTTTCAACTCCCTCCACACATTTTAGATTATCATTGGTCTTGTGTGTCTTCCATTTTCTTACAATTGCTCCCACAGCTGATTTATTCACACCAACCTGCTTGCCTATTGTAGATTCACTCTTCCCAGTCTGGTGCAGGTCTACAGTTTTTTTCCTGGTGTCCTTCAACACAGCTCTTTGGTCTTGACCATGGTTGAGTTTGGAGTCTGACTGTTTGAGGCTGTGGACAGGTGTCTTTTATACAGATAACGAGGTCAAACAGGTGCCATTAATACAGGTAACGAGTGGAGGACAGAAGAGCTTCTTAAAGAAGAAGTTACAGGTCTGTGAGAGCCAGAAATCTTGTTTGTGGGTGACCAAATACTTATCCACCATGATTTACAATTAAATTCTTTAAAAATCCTAGCTGTGATTTCCTGGATTTTTTTTCTCATTTTGTCTCTCATAGTTGAAGTGTACCTATGATGAAAATTACAGACCTCTCTCATCTTTCTAAGTAGGAGAACTTGCACAATCAGTGGCTGACTAAATACTTTTTGCCCCACTGTATGCAAGTGATTACAATCTTATTGGGGAAAAGTGTACAACTGAAAGGAGTACCGTTAGGCCGCCTCGGGACTGGAAGAAACAGCTTTTTCAGCTAAAATATGTTAAAGTTCACAAAGGTTGGACTGAAGATCAGTGGAAAAGAATATTACAGAGTGATGAATCAAAGTTAGAAATTTTCGGGACCAGTTGTCGACAATGTTATTATAGAATATGTCATTATACCATTGCTAAAACAACAAATCTAATGGTGACCTAAGACTTTGGCACAGCACTGTTTGTTTCAATCAAAGAAGTTGTACTGTAACTGTTCATACCTGCAAATTCAACTCTTACAAACAGTGAAAGGCAGAGGTATGACTTCATCGCAGTCACAATACAGGAGTCAACAGGATCCTAGTTTGTCATGTGATTCCCTAAAACCACACAACAGGGTTTGCCGAACATGGAATGTACAGAACATACTCAATCAGCCTCAACATATTTGGGTCTGATGCTTTTTTAGCTCTGTACTGGCATAAAACTGTTTAAATACTTTAGTGCTTTGACACTAAAGACACTTTTGTCCTTAAAATGTACATGGACATTAAAAAAACTTCACACCAATGCATTCATGTTGTAATAATGCAATAAAACATCACAGCGTTTACAGAACGAAACCGTTTGTTTCTTTAGGCCAGTGGTTCTCAAAGCGGCAGGCGTGCCCCCTAGGGGTGGAATAGAGCTATTGCAAGGTTGGCTCATCAAAGCAAAATGAATGAAGTAAAAATGTAAATACGTCTCTTGTAATAATTCCACTGTAAAGGTGATTCATCTTTTTATTTCGTATTAATTACAATGTCTCAAATTCCAGTGAGGTTTGGAGTCAAAAGACGTACATGTGTAACAGAGTTTGGCTTAAATATTCTCATATACAAAAAGAGGGCACTGCAGAAAAGGTTTGAGAACCACTGCTTTAGACAGTTCTTTTAAGAAACCGGAAGGTCGGCCTGTAACGTCACGTCACGTGCCATTAAGCTTGTGCTTGAAAGTTTGTGAACCCTTTAGAATGTTCTATATTTCTGCATAAATATGACCTAAAACATCATATTTTCATAGAAATTGCTAAAAGTAGATGAAGAGAACCCAGTTAAACAAATGAGACAAAAATATTATACTTGGTCATTTATTTATTGAGGAAAATGATCCAATATTACATATGAGTGAGTGGCAAAAGTATGTGAACCTCTAGGATTAGCAGTTAATTTGAAAGTGGGATGGGATGACAATCAGGTGTGAGTGGGCACCCTGTGTTATTTAAAGAACAGGGATCTATCAAAGTCTGCTCTTCACAACACATGTTTGTGGAAGTGTATCATGGCACAAAGGAGATTTCTGAGGACCTCAGAAAAAGAGTTGTTGATGCTCATCAGGCTGGAAAAGGTTACAAAACCATCTCTAAAGAGTTTGGACTCCACCAATCCACAGTCAGACAGATTGTGTACAAATGGAGGAAATTCAAGACCATTGTTACCCCAGGTGTGGTCGACCAAGATACTAAAAGCAAAGGTTCACATACTTTTGCCACTCACTCCTATGTAATATTGGATCGTTTTCCTCTATAAATAAATGACCAAGTATAATATTTTTGTCTTATTTGTTTAACTGGGCTCTCATTATCTATTTGTAGGACTCGTGTGGAAATCTGATGATGTTTTAGGTCACATTTATGCAGAAATATAGAAAATTCTAAAGGGTTCACAAACTTTCAAGCACCACTGTATGTGATGGAATGCACCGTCTCCCAGTAATGAGCAAAATGTTATGTAGAATGTAGGAAATGGTGACTAGGGGGCCATTTTGGACACAGCCCATAAGTTCGGCTGCCTCACAGTGAAAATGTGATTAATGCCTCAACTTTGACAGCCCTAGTAACACACAAGGCATGCTCCTCAAGTTTGATGCTTGATACCAAGTTATGTGCAATATTCCAGCTTTTAATGAGCCTTAGAGGTCATGTGACACCATTATGTTCATTTTATACATGACAGGATGCCAAATCACATGGCTTTGAGCAAACTGTGTTGTAATTTAGGCAGCTTGACTTTGGTGTTAGCAACGTTTGCCTTGTAGGTGTAAAACGAACGGCCTAACCTTTAGACACGAAACATGTCTCAGCTGGTTTATTCAGAATAGGAGGCAGAGGCTATTTAAATTTAGCCGTAGGCAAACTTGTGAAGAGTCCACTGAAAAAACTGTAGTGGAATCTCAATGGACTTGATAAGCTATATAGACAAAAGTTTGTGGACACCCCTTCTAATTATTGAGCTCTGCTATTTCACATTTCTGGATTGTTCTGGATTGTCCCTAAACAAACCATGGCAGTAGAAAGGGTTGGACTGATACTAGTGACTATGACACATTTACAGGCTTCCAACAAGTCAGCTCTAACTTTCAGCCCTGCTGACAAAATCCATAGAGAATCGGTTGGCATACTTTTGATTCGAAAAGAACCTTGAAAATGCACTGGAACGTCAAATGTGAGCCAGGGCTTATTGTACCATGACAAGCCGACCTCACAGTCACGTAGGGACTGTGGTAGCCTAGTGGTTAAGGTACTGGACTATGGACCAGAAGGTCCAGGGTTCAAATCCCACCTCTGCCAAGCTGCCACTGTTGGGTCCTTGAGCAAGGCCCTTAACCCACAACTGCTGGGATTGTAAGACTGTATCAATTGTAAGTCGCTCTGGATAAGGGTGTCTGCTAAATGCTGTAAATGTTCCAAAATCTCTGAAAGCCCTATGAGAAGGATCAAGGCTGTTGGAGCAGCAACGGTGGTCTGCCAGTAATATTTTGGGTGTCCACAAAGGTTCGTCACTACAGTGCATCTATGTAGATCTCATTGTCACACAGCTCCAAATCTTTAATGGTGACATCATCTAGGAACGGGTTTATGAGCAGGACGGCACAGGTTTGAGCAGTACCAAAGCAAGACCTTGTTACAACGTTTGTGCTACCTACTATTCACAGTGTCGGACGAGATATAAAAATTGACATGTTTTCTTTTTTTTAATGAGAATACACGAAACTGAAAAATTGTACAAAGTGAAACGAAACGAAAGCGAAACAAAACAATTGCATTATTCTTATTTCCTGTACTTCTTTTTTTTTTGTTTGTTTGTTTTACTTTACATAAAGTCTTCCAATGCGCTTCATCGTCGCTAGTTCACAGTGCCACCCATCAGCGGATTGTGGAATTACACATCTGAAACACGGTTGGTTGTCTCCTAGGAACAGTACTGTGGTCTGATGACGGAACGTCTGGGAAATGACACGCCCTAGAGTTCGTGTCCCTCTGAAGGCACCTCATATCGGGTCCGTATGCCATGAGGACTCTGGAATGGCCCTGTCCATTTCAGAAGGGTTGCACAGGACTCATTCGTACTTTGTGTAGTAGGAGTTGGCCGTCTGTCCCGGCTGTGTGTCTGTGAGGGAAGCATGGATCAGAATCAGCCTGTACACCTGAACTCTGCACTGTGTGTATACTGAATGCTGAAGGTGCTCTTACTTGACAGCTGCTGTTGGAGTTGTCTGACCAGAGCTGCAGTCTGTTGCTGCTGTTGTGTCTGCTGCATGCCCTGCCCCTGCCGCGGGAACTGACACACACACACACACACACACACACGTCAGTTGAGGTATACAGTCACTCTGAGGTACAGAGGTACCTCAGTTCTCGACCACATCGGAACTCGAATTTGGTTCCTGACACATTTTGACTATGAAATTGTGTCTCGGTTCTTGTCGTTTGCTCAGTACTTGGAGCACTTGCTTAAACCTGTAGGAGTTTCAACCGAGGTACCCCTGTCTATACTAGTTTTATTATATTCTCTGTGTAACTTATTATAATCTACATTCATTTTACCACGTTATTATTTGTTGCTTTACTAGTGTGGCTGCCCCATGTTATCTCATTTCTTTTATCCCATGTTTTTGTCTGGCTATCAACTGCTGCAATGACATACTGACCCCGTTCCAGCGCCATCTCGTCCGGTCTGGTCGGGAATGGTGTGCTTGTATAGGGCTTTTGGGTCGGTCCATCAGGGGCCACATAGGGACCCCTCAAAGTCCAAAATTTTCCCATAGGAAATGAGTGGACCCAATGTTAATGAATGGGGGAAACAAAATTTGAAGGACAGTTAAGCTCGTAATGGAATCATGGAAATGGTTCGGTCCGAAGTACGAGTCCGAGCTCTGGGGGGACCCGAATCCGGACCCGGAGCTGCATTTGGTCGAATGTTTTTGTAGGGATGTGGAAGAAATAAAAATATCATTAACCAGTTTCACTCGGTTGTGGCCTTGTGGGGGAGCCGCGCCGGGTAGCGCTGGGACATTAGGCTAAACGCGGGTTTGATTGGCCCTTGGGTGCTGACTCTGGCCCTTATGTTAATGAATAGGAAACATAGGGGTATTGACTACAACTCAGTCAGCTTCCGACCTACGGCCACGGAATTTCTCAGGCTTGGTCCAGGCAGCACTCTGAGGTGACTGCACTCTGCAGCCACTGTCAAAGACAGGGGCAAAATTCAGCGCATCATCCGCTTAGCAGAGAAGGTGATTGGCTGCAACCTGCCATCTGTCCGGGACCTACATGACTCCCGGACACTGAGACGAGCAGGAAAAATCACGGCTGATCCCTCTCATCCTGGACATAATCTATTCAGCATACTTCCTTCAGGCAAGAGGCTAAGGTCTACTCTGACCAGAACCTCAAGACATAAAAACAGTTTCTTCCCAGCTGCAGTTGGCCTCATCAACAACACCCAGATTTCCCACTGACAGCCTCAATCCCCCTCATAGACATATTTAGTAACCTATATGGCCATATGCATAACAGCGTACCACTCCACATGGTATGCTATAATAATGCATAATCTCCAACTGTGAATGCCTGCACCTTGTTTACATTAGGCCTGTTCTAATGGATATATTTAATTTCATATAATTTGTCATTTCTTCCATCTCATTCCTTTTTTGGCATGCACCAATACATCTAAACAAATTCCTTGTTTGTGAAAACTTACTTGGCAATAAACCTGATTCTGGCATGTGGTGCACTTGGGTCCCCTGCGGTCCCCGACTGGGCACTGGGGCCTCTTGAAGGGCATTGACAAAAACTTGGTCTGTGACAGTTTTCAACCTATGAGAAATTTGGTAGGCTGGGTCCCGGATGCACCCTGAAGAGACGTGATGCCCTTGGGGGTACGCTCAGCAGGGTCTTTGATTGCAGAGCTGCAATCGCTCTCGCATTTTCTTCCGGAAATGCACCCCTCTAGTTTATTGGTAGAGTCTTTTTAAATGACTACTTCGTGTCTATGTATTTCAACTATTATTCTAAATTGATGATCTAGACTATTCTGTTTATTTCCCACATTTAAAATCTAGGCTTCCCAATGAGGTTTGGTCCCTTTTAGAGTCTTGGTCCTGCCAAGGTTTCTTCATCACCACATTTAGGGAGCTCTTCCTTGCCGCCATTGCCCTACGCTTGCTACATGTCCAGGAAACGTCCACAGGAATGCCATTAGCCAAGGTTTCCCAGCAGAACATCGCCCAGAGTGTCACAGGTTTATTTGTAATGATACGACTGACCCGTCTATACATAAATACATACCCTTGTACTACACAAAATCATCCAAGTTACCCACTGAAAACGAAAAATGTATTCTGAATATCAAAAACGTAAAAACCTGCACTGTTACCTCTACATTAATTATGGCTTCCCTTCTAAAATGAGTTAGATGAAGTCATGCGTTTCTTCATTAGGATACAAAATGGAAAAATGAAAAACAAACAAATCTGGTCATTACATACAATAGTTCTTAGCTAAATGGAAGCTCACCATGGGCTGCTGTGGAGGCAGAGGCTGCATGCCCAGGGCCTGACTCTGGGGCTGGCCGGGGGGTTGTGCCGTCCCCACCTGCTGCTGCTGCTGCTGTTGCTGCTGTTGTTGTTGTTGAACCTGCTGCTGTTGTACCTGCTGAGGCTGCTGCACCTGCTGGGAGGGGACCTGCTGCTGCTGCTGCTGCTGCTGCTGCTGGACCTGCTGCTGCTGCTGGGCCTGTTGCTGTGGAGGTGAAAGTTTGTTACAAGCAATTCTAGACAGACTATTTTCTTAGAATAAGTTAACCTAAGGTGGAGGACAGATTCATTTCATTTCAGCTTAACATAATGCCACAAGACAAATTCATCTCTACCGAGTGTACATTGGCTACGTATATAGACTCCCTAATCACCCATTAACGGCTCGATGTATACGCCTCGTTTAGAACAGAGTAATCCAACTGCAGCCAATCTGAATGAAAGCTGACTGAACCAGGTGAGTAATGCTCTAAAAAATTAGCTAAGGTTGTTGAGTTTAGTGTACTTTATAAAGTGTTCAGTCAGAACCAAGGATCAGTGTGTTTTTTTTTGACAGATTAAAAATATATATATCTGCATGTAATATACAGTGGGGCAAAAAAGTATTTAGTCAGCCACTGACTGTGCAAGTTCTCCTACTTAGAAAGATGAGAGAGGTCTGTAATTTTCATCATAGGTACACTTCAACTATGAGAGACAAAATGAGGGGAAAAAAAATCCATGAAATCTCATTGTAGGATTTTTAAAGAATTTAATTGTAAATCATGGAGGAAAATATGTCTTTGGTCACCCACAAACAAGCAAGATTTTTGGATCTAACAGACCTGTAACTACTTCTTTAGGAAGCTCTTCTGTCCCCCACCCATTACCTGTATTAATGGCACCTGTTTGACCTCATTATCTGTATAATAGACAGATCCTCAAACACACAGCCTCAAACAGTCAGACTCCAAACTCAACCATGGCCAAGACCAAAGAGCTGTCGAAGGACACCAGGAAGAAAATTGTAGAACCAGGCTGGGAAGAGTGAATCTACAATAGGCAAGCAGGTCGGTGTGAATAAATCAACTGTGGGAGCAATTGTAAGAAAAATGGAAGACATACAAGACCATTGATAATCTCCCTCGATCTGGGGCTCCACGCAAGATCTCATCCCGTGGGGGTCAAAATGATCATGAGAAACGGTGAGCAAAAAATCCCAGAACTACACGGAGGGACCTGATGAATGACCTGCCCAGAGAGCTGGGACCAAAAGTAACAAAGGCTACCATCAGTAACACTACGCTGAGAGGGACTCAGATCCTGCAGTGCCAGGCGTGTCCCTCTGCTTAAGCCAGTACATGTCCAGGCCCGTCTGAAGTTTGCCAGAGAGCATATGGATGATCCAGAAGAGGATTGGGAGAATATATCTTTTGGTAAAAACTCGTCGTGTTTGGAGGAAGAACACCACCATACCTACTGTGAAGCATGGGGGTGGAAACATCATGCTTTGGGGCTGTTTTTCTGCAAAGGGGACAGGACGACTGATCCGTGTTAAAGTAAGAATGAACGGGGCCATGTATCCTGAGATTTTAAGCCAAAACGTGGCTGGGTCTTCCAACATGACAATGATCCCAAACACACCGCTCGGGCAACAAAGGAGTGGCTCCGTAAAAAGCATTTCAAGGTCCTGGAGTGGCCTAGCCAGCCCCATAGAAAATTTGGGAGTTGAAAGTCCGTGTTGCCCAGCGACAACCCAAAACATCACTGCTCTAGAGGAGATCTGCATGGAGGAATGGGCCAAAATACCAGCTACAGTGTGTGCAAACCTGGTGAAGACTTACAGGAAACGTTTGACCTTTACAATTAAATTCTACAAATTCCTACAATGTGATTTCCTAGATTTTATTTTATTTTTTTCAAATTTTCTCTCTCATAGTTGAAGTGTACCTATGATGAAAAGTACAGACCTCTCTCATCTTTCTAAAGTAGAAGAGCTTGCACAATCAATGGCTGACTAAATACTTTTTGCCCCACTGTACAACCCATAATCAAAAAAAAGTTGGGAAAGCATGGCAAATGCAAATCTACATATATATAAGAAAAAGTGTTTCTTGTATTTTCTTTGACTTGCATTTTACTGCAGACAAAATGAACCCTAAATATCTGATTTGCTTATAAACATCCATTCCTGCATTACAGGCCTGCTGCACACTCCAAAAGCAAGTTGGGACGGTAAAGCATTTACCACTTTTTTGTAACATTTACAGCATTTAGCAGATACCCTTATCCAGAGCGACTTACAATTGGTACAGTCTTACAATCCAAGCAATTGTGGGTTAAGGGCCTTGCTCAAGGACCCAACAGTGGCAGCTTGGTAGAGGTGGGATTTGAACCCTGGACCTTTTGGTCCATAGTCTAGTAGTACGATTTAGTCTTTCAGATCTCATGTTGTACCATTTCTGAATTTTTCATTTGAAAATTCTGCACACATTCTCTATTGGGGACAGGTCAGGAAGGCAGGCTGGCCAGTATGCCTTTGTAGTGTGTGCAAAGTAAACGTATGAAACAGTGTATTTGTTTAATGTGCATTCTCCTGAGTGTCTCAGCTGTTTCTGATTTGCTGCTGTAGACAGTGACGTACTGAACCCGCAGTCAGAACATGGAATAATCTGTGTTTTGTTCCTTTAAGCACAAGACTGGGACGCCATACCCTGAGAGCCTGCTGTCTTAAGTACTGCTGTTGTTGTGCCTGCTGCTGCTGCTGCTGCTGGTCCAGCATCTGATTGGTCCGCATGCTGGGATGTACGCCCTGCGCCCCCATGTGGCCCTGCGGCATGCCGTGCATCATGGGTGCCTGCTGCATGGGCTGATGGGCAAACCTGTGAAAAGGTTGGATATCAGAGTTAAGCCACGGACATACTAGTACTTTTGTGAGCAAAATCAATCAGTCTGGTATTTGTGCAGTGTTCGTCAATCTGGCGGAGAGGTTTTCGGGAAGGTCCACTTTACATGTACTCATCTTTGTTCAAAGGTTTCATGAACAAGGCCCTCTGTGCACATGCACAGTGCATAAGTGAACTCTTAAGGCGTGTCTGAGTGTTTTTTGCAAAGTGAGGGACATGTATGGTAATGAGATCTTGCACATCGTTAAAACAACAATTAAGATATTAGCATAGATGATTCGTATCGCACGCCTTGCTGGCACAAACAACTACAATTTACATTTCCTCCATTAGTGTTGTCATGATACCAAAATTATGACTTCGATAAGATACCTGCCTCAAGTATCTCAATACGATACTGAAACAATACCACGGCATAAACCTAAAACAGCAGGAAAGCTAATGGAATAATGGATGACTGAACCTGGAAGATGACTTGTTTCTTTTTAGTAAGACATTTTGACTATGAATTAAGCAATAACACACGAGGGAGTGCTGTAACGTGAGATATTGGCACGTTATCAATATCGCACGTTAAGCACAACCTGGAGTGCATCATTGCGATTATACCACAGTTCCGTTATCGTCATTTATTGTTTGATTTTAAGATAAAGAGGACAAAAATAACGATTTGTTTATCAACAATCCATGAGGTAAAATAGTTCCATTCTATCGTTGCCCTTCAGTCATTGAAGTCCAGGAACAGAATTACCAATAACTGTTTATTATACAGACAATAAACATGTATAGATTGTTAAGTTTTAATTTATTAAAAAGAAAGTTTATTTACATTCAGCAAATAAAATGGGTCGGGTTTATAAGGCAGGCTGTTACTAAGAGTCGAGTCAAGTCAAGTCAGATTTATTTATATGGCTCTTTTTTACAATGGAGTATTGTCTCAAAGCAACTGTACAATTTTAGATTATCTCCTAATATCTACATCCAATCCCAAATTGAGCAAGCCTAGGGCAACAGTGGCAAGGAAAAACTCCCTGAGTGTTATCAGGAAGAAACCTTGGAAGGACCAAGACTCAAAAAGGGACCCAACCTCCTTGGGCGGTGTAGATGATAAATCTAAGAATTAAACTAATTTATCTAAACTAACAAGTCATGGAGTCATAGTTCAAATAAAATGTGAAATATGTACATCAGCATTAAGTAGTCCGATACACAGAGTCCCTCCAGGATCCTGAATCTAAGCAGGAAAGTCGTTGGTGGCACTTCGCCCCCAGATAACCGGAGGAAGGAGAGAGTTACTGCCCTCTGGTATGGCCCGGGTATGGTGAGACTGGAGCTGATGACGGAAACAGCTCGAGTGAAGCTGAAGCAGATGAACAGGGGCAGGAACTGGTACCGGAACACAAACTGAAGCAAATCGCAGTGAGATCCCGGTGTTATAACCAAAGTCCAGGTCCAAAGTCCACTAAAGTCCACTGATTAGCGATTACAAATGTGTATGATGAAGCTCTTAATGTTAATCTCATCAGTCAGATATGTACCGACACAGTTACAGAGCATCAGCAGCTTCGCTGTGATAAGAGCTGGACTTACAGATTACGTCTTGATGCATGCTCAATAATCCAGGTAAGAAAATCCCAGAAGCTGAATCTGTTCATCTGGACATAGATTTTGTTGGAGAAACGTTTCGTCACTCATCTAAGTGACTTCTTCAGTCTCAGCTAGTTGGAAAACTTCCCCAATCTTATATACAGCACCTTTGCATAACGACTGGTACCAGCACCATTGCATAACAATGGGATGAAGACGTGCAGATCCTTGGAGTGAAAACATGCAGATCCTTGATAGGGAGGAACGGTGGTTTGAACGCGGAGTAAAAGAAGCCATTTTTGTAAAAAGGGAACGTCCATCCCTGAACCAAGGAGGGGCCTCAGAGTACACCTCTCACCATCTTACAACGGAGCCATCGCAGCCCTTCCCCAATCCTGTGTGAATGGCACATGTGGCCATTGTCGCTAATGGATATGTCAATCTGCATATTAAACTGATCACCGGTCCCATTGTTATGCAATGGTGCTGGTACCAGTCGTTATGCAGAGGTGCTGTATATAAGATTTGGGAAGTTTTCCAACTGCTGAGACTGAAGAAGTCACTTAGATGAGAGACGAAACGTTTCTCCGACAAAACCTAAGTGACTTCTTCAGTCTCAGCAGTTGGTTACATGTGTGGGCGTCGGCCAAAGTGCCGATATCAATGAAGTCATGGGGAAAAATCAGATTGCCGGGTCGAAACCAACTGTGGTATAAAAGGTAATTTATACCATTAATAATTTGATTTTGAACATAATTTTGATTATAAAGGTCACATTGTTATTAAGGCTTTTTTCACAGTGAGCAGTAAGCTGACGTCCCTCTGTATCCTTTAGTTTATGAGATTTCTTAGACAGGTTAGTTAACTTTGTAACCCTAATCTCCCTGATTAAACAGAGCAGAAGTACAGCTAACAGCACTCCTCTAAAATTCTCCTCATTCTTACCTTAATATCGCTGGCAAGGCCATGCTAACTGCACCAAAATGGAGGATACCAAAATTCCGACCCTACTTTTTCACACCCAGCCTGTAAATGTCTAGTGGGACCACGGCTCTAGTAAGGAAAAGTCAACTGGACATTAAAGGTGGAACTAAGAGTGGAAATACAAAGCGTGTGACGGCTTTTCCACTCGGTGTCAACTCAGCGATTCTGAAACCGAGACAAAAGCCGACGCTCTAATCTTAATTTGACAAGCACGCATCCAACGTACATGACGGCACAAAGCAGAGACGAGACTGAATCCGGTGTGTGTGGGCTCACTGACCTTTGTGGGTTTTGCATGTTGTGTGTGTACGTCCCCGGAGCTTGCTGGTGGACGTATCCACTTGGCCTCTGCTGCATCTGCCTGAGCGGGTCCACCACACCGGGGTTCGTACCAGGATGGGCTCCCTGGAAGCCCTGGTTACCGTATGAGGAAGGAACTATTCCACCTGCTTGAGAGGGGTGGGGCTGCATCCCCATGAGCGGTGCGTATGTGGTATAACCCTGCTAAATGTTTTGAAAAGGAGAGAGCAAAAGTAAGCATTACCACAGCACTGTTACCTAACACAATGTTCACACATTCGTTACCCAACACTTCCAGTGAGGAACAAACATACTAACACTACATAAGGAAAGCTCTCAAGCTGCTAAATTACACGGGGTTATTTTTGTTGACATCACATTAGTCCATGCCGACAAATGCAGATAAAGCTGGTGTATGTTATTATGGCCATACATATTCTGTACATGAGAGAGTGGTTCTCAAACTTTCTGCATCGCCTCCCTTTTGTAGATGAGAATATTTTTGATTATTATTATCGTCTATTATTGATCTGTGTTTACCGGTTTAATACTTAATAATAATAAATACACCATAACTGGATCATTTCCTACAAATATACAACCTATACCAGCATTTCCCAACCTTTTTCAGCCACGGCACATATTTCACATTAGAAAAATCACAAGGCACACCAAAAAACAATAATCTCACAAAAATTTACTGAAATATAAGGAAAATCAAGTCTCAATATACTCAATCTATTTACTCAGTGTGAAACCTGGGCCTGCTTAGTTGAACACAAAGCTGATATCTTACTGCCCTCTAGTGGAAGAGAATGTAATTGTTCTGCCTTTCACTACACGCCGCTCGCTTAGAGTACCAATCAGGTGAAATTGGATAATCTTCCACAGCACGCTGATGTGCCGGGGCACAGTGGTTGGGGAACACTGACCTATACTGCCCTTACCTAGAGGTGTTTCAGTGTATAAAGCACGGAAATGCATACCTGTGACGGTTGCATGGAGGAATATGCCTGGTTGGGAGGCATTGGTCTGATCTGCTGGCCCATCATGTTCTGGTTCTCCAAAAAAACAAAAGCAACAAGAGCAAAAAAAGAAAGAAACAGTTAAGGCCAATAATATTCCACAATCAGCGGTTTACATGCACCCAAAGCAAGCCTCCACTACACAACACAGACCACCGGGGCAAAAATGAATCACCATGCAGGTTTAAGGTGGTAACTTTGGATGGAGTGGCATGATTGGGCTGTAGAATACCTGCAGGGTGTGTGACGGGATTCATAGATTAAAAAGAGGTGGTACAGTGCAGTAAGTGTCTTGTTTGATAGAAAATGTTGAGACCTTCAGCAAAAAGGAGTGACTGCTTGTGGGCATGCCAAAGGCCATAGTGTGAAGTAAGTAGCAGTCATATGGGTTTAACGACAACAAAAATCCCAATCTAGATGAAATTCTCATCAGAATTGTGGCCGATTTGCTTCCAGGCAAGAATTGCAGGATACGCAGGAAACTGCATACCATGAGCATACGGAGCAGAGTGGCACACACGAGGCCTTTGCTCACAAAGTTGCATGGTTACAGTGGGTGAAAAGACAAAAATTGGACTGTTCATGACTGGAAACGTGTTATCTGGTCAGATGCATCTCGTTTCTGCTTGTAGGTGAATGATGCTAGGTGTCGTGTTTATAAAAAACCTGGGGGTGTTTGTGTTACGTGGAAATGGGTTCTTTGGTTAAGGTGACAGAACCACAAATGCCTACATTGAGCTGCTGGACAACCAGGTTTTGCCTTTTGCTCTTTGCAGCATGCTCCATGAGACTCCAGTAAAAACATTAATAGCTCTGTAGCTAGCATTAGAACTAGCATATAGTGTTTTATTAAGTGTCTGATAGTTACACAGGCAAGATATTTCGTGGTTTTTTTCTGGTCAGCTTCATTTCTTTTATTAATAAACATCCATTCCTGCATGTCCGTCCTACGACACGTTCCAAAATGCGGATGCAGACCATTGGGGCTAGTAATGAGGTAAAAAAAAAAAAAAAAAAAAAGGGCAAAACAATTGTGCGAAACATGTCTACAGGTGATTGTAATCATGATTTGGTACAGAAGTAGTTGAGAGGCAGAGTAGTTAAGAGTAGACAGAAAAGCTGAGTCTTTGAGAAACAGTGATGGGCAGTTTGATCTCCAATTTGTCAACCAATGCGTGAGAAAGTTATTGAAATGGTTAAAACATGGAAGGGATTTGCATATTTCTCCCCCTACAGTGCGTAACATTAAACAAGGAATCTGGAGGAATTTCAGTGCGTAAAGGACATCCGTGCAAGCCTGAACTGATGACCTGGCATCTCTGATGCCGCAGATGGCACCGTGTTAGTCACCGGCATCGACTTCTCGGGGTTTGGAAGCATCTGGGATGGACCATCACACAGTGGAAACGTGTATTGTGGTCAGATACATCAGTATTCCAGATCTTTTTTGGAAGAAATCGACATTGGGTGCTCCAGTCCAAATATTAAATGGACCATCCAGAATATTATCAACAAGTCCAAAAGTCAGGCTCTGTCATGGTATGGGGTTGGGTCAGTGCCCCTGACAAAGACTTTACAAAGGCATGGCTGCAGAAGAAGAGGGTACGGGTACTGGACTGGTCTGCCTGCAGTCCTGACCTGTCCCTAATAGAGAATGTGTGGAGAATTTTTAAACAAAAAATGCAACAATGATGACCGTTGCACATATTAAGTTGTATTTACAGGATAATGGGACAAAATATGGGACTGTGGTAGCCTAGCGGGTAAGGTACTGGACTATGGACCAGAAGGTCCAGGGTTCAAATCCCTCCTCTGCCAAGCTGCCACTGTTGGGTCCTTGAGCAAGACCCTTAACCCACAATTGCTTGGATTGTAAGTCGCTCTGAATAAGGGTGTCTGCATAACAAAGTGATTCACACTTTACTGTCCCAACCTTTTTTTGGAATGTTGTGCAGGACTGAAAGTTTATTAACCCATGAAATGAAGCAGACCAAACAAACATCTCATCCACCCTGTATTCATCAGCTACTGTTGCACAGGTGACGGCAATAACCAGACTCACCAGTCTGACCTGCAGCTGCTGCCGGATCTGTCCCTGGGCCATAGGAAGCTGTGGCTTGAAGCCCACCTGGTACTGCTTATTCTCCATACCCATCATGCCCATGCTACCCTGCATGTTGGGCATCATCCCTGGGTAGTTGGGGCGCGTGGGCATAGCACGTGGGTTAGTACTTACAGGCACACGTGGTCGGTATGGGGGCTCCAGCCCTGGCCCTCCTGTGAGAGAATTCATTGGAAAACAAATACAAAACAAATGCTCACTGAAATTAAAGTCACGTATGAAATAAAATTCAGTTTTGTACAAGTCTGCACAGTACACTGAGGCTTGAGGTCTTTAACGAAGATCATACATTGATCAGTACGTACATCACGCTAATAAATCATTAGACTTAAATGGAAAGTTGAGAGATTTTTTTTCAGCCTGACCTGGAGGAAGCGGTTGATTCTGGGTGTACAGAGCTGCATTGTTGAAGCCCATAGTTCTGTAAGGGTTGTTGGACTGGCCCATGTTCATGAGTTCAGGGTTCAAACCTGGGACGTAAGGCATCCCAGCTGGATTACGTGCCGTATAGTCCTGGAGAACACAGGTGAGAGGGAAGGAAAAAAAAATTTAAATAATAATAAATAAACAAAAACCGCTTTCTTACTGACCCTATCGGTTCATAACATTGCTCTGTGCATTTTGGTTATCCCCTAGAACAAGGTTTGGAACACCGCTGTTTTCAGAATCAAGCCAGCTCTTACCACAGATGCAAATCTAGCAAAACTAACATTTCAAAAGCACTCAAAAGTTTGGCTCCGCTTTGGGAGAAAAGGAGTTGTTGTTGTAAAGGAGGTTACACCTCCAACGTGGCAAAACATCTAAGGCACCAGCATGATATTGAGACTGAGTCCATAACGCTTAACGTGAACAAAGCTTAACGTGGCTTAATGCCCTAAAACAATGACCTCGGAAAACCACACTCCTCCCAATTACTACATGGTCATAAGTAAGCTCTACTGCTGAAATGACGAACCTGTGATTCAAAAGCAAAGTAATCAAGCTTTTTTCCCTTCCCATTTAAACCCATTATAAATAAAACGCTTAAAGTAAAAACGACTACGTTTCCTTTAGACTAAGTGTTTGTTCATTTAAGCAGTAGAGTACTTCTCACCAGTAGTAACAGACATTTGGTGTTCCTAGGTCACTCCTTTAATCTACATTAAGGTTTTATGATTATAACTAAATGGGAAGAAAAAAGCTTTAACGTTACTTTTGAAGCTGAAATATAAAATATATTCTTTATATCTAAACATTTGGCACAGTTTTTCACCATTGTGGAATCAAAAATTGGAATCGATAAGCAGAATGATTGCTTCAATAAAATGCAAGTGACACCCACCCCTAGGCATAATATGGACAGAACAGACCATGTCTGAAGCAGAGGCTCTAGGTTTGGCCCTGGGCCCTGTGTTTCCCACCAGACCCCTGTGACCCTGACCAGCAAAAAGCGAAGTTAAATCATCAAGGAGGAAAAAAAATTACAGTGGAACCTTGAAATGCGGACGCTTCTCTATTCGACCAATTCAGGCATCAAACTGTGTGTTGGAATTAATTCGCCCCCAAATTCAAACAAGTCAAGCCAGATTTATCTATATGGCGCTTTTTACAAAGGAGCATTGGCTCAAAGCAACTGTACAATTTTAGATTATCTCCTAATATCTACATAAAGTCTCAAATTGAGCAAGCCTAGGGCAACAGTGGCAAGGAAAAACTCCCTAAGTGTTATGAGGAAGAAACCTTGGGAGGACCAAGACTCAAAAAGGGACCCAACCTCCTTGGGTGGCGTAGATGATAAATCTAAGAATGAAACTAATTTATCTAAACTAATAAGTCATGGAGTCATAGTTCAAATAAAATGTAAAATATGCACATAGGCATTAAGTAGTCCGATACACAGGGTCACAGAGAACAAAAACTCTGCAAAATAAGCCCAGGGATACAAGCTTCCCACCAGTCCACCTTCTATAAAAATCAGTCTTAGCTGCTTCCCATTTAGGATGGAAGCTCAACCAGATTAAGATCTCTTGATGGACCAAGCCCAGCTCTGTTGCTCTTTGTTTGCCAACACTGGAGATTATTCAATAAAAATCCTTTCAAGCTAAACCTGTATCTAGAAAGCAGGCCTCAAAACTCTCTAAAAGCAGAACATAACCAACCTCTGGTTTACTTGTGGATGAATTTTTCTTTTTCTTGGTCTTCTTCTTGCTAGGATCCTGTCCCACATTGGGCACATTCTTATCCTTTGCCGGCTCCGGCAGCTTCTTTTCTGGCTCTTGCTGAACAGGCGTGGGAGGCTCCTCCTCCTCTGGTGGCAGGGGGAGGGGCTCCAGGTAGTAACTGCGTGGTTTGGGTTTCAAGTGGGTGTGGTAGAGCAGCAGCCTCTGCTGCTCCTCGAAGCGGGTGACCTTGCGATCTACCCGGACCGTACCGAACCAGCCCCAGGAAAGTGGTGCCGAATGCTTCAAGCCCTCGAACACGTCCCACGGTGAGATCTTCTGCTTCGTTGACACCTGCAGACCCTAAAGCAACAAGCACAGACAGCGATCTTCGATATCAGAAGCCCTCAGCTGATCTGCTCTGGGCTCAACAAGAAGGCCAAAGGTAGCTTTCTTTAGCGTCCCACATTATGGTATACTGTTCTTACACAGGCAAGCAAATGAGGCTTAATACGATACCTGTAATAGTAATGACTAATTTCAGTTAACAATCAAGTGAAAATGGTTTTAAGTACCGAAGATGATCCACTAGTAACATAACTGACTTGTAAATGGTTCATTGCAAGGTTTTGTTTTCTCGCAGATGTTGTATAGTCGTCGATTAATATAAAAACCCAACATCTTATTTGACCATGTGCCACAGACCCAGGGTCCTTCAATATGGGGGACTCCGGCGAGGCAGACTGACGATCCTGAGTTCACGATTCGCTTTTCTCAGGATTATTGATTTTACAATGACAAAATACATTGCTTTATTATTTCTGTAGTGTAAACAATGGAATCAATGCACATTTTCTTGTACAAGTGTAATGACAAGTTGGAATGACATAAAAGTCACATGAATTCCAATGTCAGCATTCTCATTCAGGTCACATGGCCACATATCGGATATGTATCGGATCTAAGACCATTTACATTTACAGCATTTAGCAGACACCCTTATCCAGAGCGCCTTACAACTGATACAGTCTTACAATCCAAGCAATTGTGGGTTAAGGGTCTTGCTCAAGGACCCAACAGTGGCAGCTTGGCAGAGGTAGGATTTGAACCCTGGAACTTCTGGTCCAAAAGTTCAGTACCTCCAGTGGCTCAGGTCGATCAGATTTGCGTGTCCACACAGCTCTGAAAAAATCTGATGAGAGTCACATTAAGGCAAAAAATAAAAAAAATTTAAAAATAAAATCAGATTTGGACCTGATAATGTGAACGATGCCTAAGAAATGTCATCAGTACGTGTTTAGCCCCACACACAGCACTGGCATTTTGGGTTTGGTGTTAAGAACGTCAGTGTGAACGCTAAACACACCAGGACTAAATTGCGATAATGCACAACTTTGTTTTTGTTTTATCTGTTCTGGACCGAGGGAACCAAACTACAAGTATCAACACACCCTAAAAGTTCTGCCTTGTTGAACCCTACAGGAGCCACACAATTTGGAGGCTGGGTCTACGGCACATGGCAGAGCACTGATAAAGCATCTCACAGAGGTTTTCTCTTGATGCTAAATCTAGTTTTTGTATCCAACCATCTGGTAGCGTATGATTTCTTTACTTAAAATCACTAGAACGATATAAAAGACTTGTGATAAACATTCAGCACCACTGTAGGTAATAGGGGCACATGCGTTCTGATTATTATGCCATCTGATGCAATTGCATTTTTGAACACCAGGGCGTCAAGCTGCTATACACAAAAGTTCCATTCCGCAATTGGAAGCTATAAGGTACAGGTGAATTTTGAAGATTGAGGATGTCTAATAGCTCAGGAAGTATGTTTGTTTACTTTGCTTTTCAATTTAAAACAGCATTGAGCTATTGAAATTTCGATGGAACTGTTACAATAGCACATGTTGATACGGTAGCATTATTTAAAACACCTAATTTCTTGTATTGCAGCAGACAAAACACTTTTTTTGTTTTAATTTTATACAAAAACGTACACTATTTTGCATTGTTATTTTGTAAGAAACGAAAAAGGAATATTTTCACTCGGCTATTTGAGATACGGTATAGCTGCAAAAGAGCATTTTGTTACCAACTGTAAACCTCTGTTTCTAGTCATTTATTTTAATTGCAAGGGACTAAAAGTTTTTTTCTTTAAAAGACCTGTTGAAGAAAACGTGCATTGTTGTGCATTGTTTATACTTTAGATTAAAAAAAAAAAAAAACTGTAAGGAAATCGGATCATGAACTCAGTATGGTGAATCGAATCCAATTCAGAGCAGAGTGCATCCTTACACCCCTAATAGGTAGATTTCCTGTAGATTTTAAAAAACAAAAAGAAAGTTCCGTAAACTTTTCCTACATTGGCTGAACAATTATGATTTGGACACCAAGCACAATCATTTATCTTTACTGTACAGCCCTAGTTGCACGCAAGAGCCAATAAGAGTGAAGGAGTGTGGCAGCCTGTGCAGGGTTCAAATCCCACCCCGACTGAAATCTCAAGCTGCCACTGTTGGGTTCATGAGCAAAGCCCTTAACCCACAATGGCTTGGACTGTAAGTATGTTTCAATTGTAAATCGCTCTGATAAGGGCGTCTGCTACATGACACAAATGTAAAAGTAAATGGGTGTAGGTGCTGAATACCTCTTTCTCAAACCCAGCTATTTTGTTTCCCTTGGTGTCGATGAGCGAACCCTGAGGTTCACAGGTTATGACATCCCGAGTCTGCTTGGGTAGAGGCAGTAACTGTCGCACCTTCTCTAAACTTTCAGACTGACGGTCACCCAGCTCTTTCTGCAGACCAGAAAACAAACATGTTCATTAGATTGCCAGTGCACATGTCAAGCACCTGAAGATTAACCACTACCTACAGTAGGGCAAAAAAGTATTTAGTCAGCCACTGATTGTGCAAGTTCTCCTACTTAGAAAGATGAGAGAGGTCTGTAAGTTTCATCATGGGTACACTTCAACTATAAGAGACAAACTTAGTAAATAAAATCCAGGAAATCACATTGTAGGATTTTTAAAGAATTTAATTGTAAATTATGGTGGAAAATAAGTATTTGTATATATATATATATATAACAAAGTTCAACTCAGTACTTTGTAACATAACCTTTGTTGGCACCTTTGAGGTCAAATGAGGTCCTGTAAGTCTTCACCAGGTTTGCACAAACTGTAGCTGGTATTTTGGTCCTTTCCTCCATGCAGATCTCCTCTAGAGCAGAGATGTTCAAACCAACCTGCTTGCCTATTGTAGATTCACTCTTCCCAGCCTGGTGCAGGTCTACAATTTTCTTCCTGGTGTCCTTCCACAGCTCTTTGTTCTTGGCCATGGTTGAGTTTGGAGTCTGACTGTTTGAGGCTATGGACAAGTTTATATTATACAGATAACGAGGTCAAACGGGTGCCATTAATACAGGTAACGAGTGGAGGACAGAAGAGGAAACAGGTCTGTGAGAGCCAGAAATCTTGCTTGTTGGTGGGTGACCAGATACTTATTTTCCACCATAATTTACAATTAAATTCTTTAAAAATCCTACAATGTGAGTTCTTGGATTTTTTTTCTCATTTTGTCTCTCATAGTTGAAGTGTACCTATGATGAAAATTACAGACCTCTCATCTTTCTAAGTAGCAGAACTTCCACAATCATTGGCTGACTAAGTACTTTTTTGCCCCACTGTATAACCCTATACACAAACTGCAATGACACACTTTTCAAATAGGCTACTGCCAAATGACACTACTGTATAAGCAGGTTTACATGCACATCCAAGCTCAGTTAAATCACACTATCAACAACATTCGTTATCTAATGACCATGATCTAATTTTGACAGTTCTCCGATGATTCAAGGGCTCATGTAAACATGACATTCAGGCATGAGTAATCACAGGCAGTTCTAGAAAAGGTCTTCGGATTCTGTGCCCTGTAACTTTCATTCTGAATTATTCATTCATTAAGTCATTATTCTCACTCTGAGTTTCTTGACCAGGTTCATGTAAGCCCTCTTGTTCTCCTCCATGCTGCCCTGAGAAATGCTGGACATGTCCGCTGCCAGTGTTCCATTGATCAGCACACTCAGCATGTCCAGCACAGTGGTGAACAGCTCACTTTCAGACAGAAACACACACTCATCAGAGTATTGTACAGACGTAGGTCACCTAACAAGATTATTGACTTTAGTTTACTGACAGTCTGTAGTTATTATAAACTGGGCAATTTCAGAGTTAAAGCTTAGTCACACATCTGGCTGTAATTACCTAGAGAAACTCCCAACAGATACAGTATTACAAGGTACAGTCCAAGAAACTGAAGGTTAGGGGCCTTGGGTCAATAGTCTAGCATCTTAAACGCTGCACCACCAATCTACATAGATTACTGTGCAAAATTCTTAGCCTACCTTTAGATTAGATACAGCACTGTTTTAGCAATGGTATAACAACCATATATAATTAGTTCTCAGCCACTTTATTCGAATCAAATACAGCCAGAACATACAGGATATTTGTCTACAGTTTCAAAACAAATCTGAAAAAACAGCTTCTATTGGCAAGTACTTAGTGCAACCTCCCCTTACACTTGACCAATAGCAGCATCTGTCATTTTCACAGGGATGCCAAGCTGACCCTTCTACAATCTGAAGAGGCTCGATCAGAAATAGTCTTTTCCTTTAGAATTCTCTGATATAATTCAGAATTCATTGTTCCATTAATAACGGCAAGCCGTCCTGGCCCAGATGCAGCAAAACAGGCCCAAACCATGATACTACCACCACCATGTTTCACAGATGGGATAAGGTTCTTATGCTGGAATGCAGTGCTTTCTTTTCTCCAAACATAACGCTTTTATTTTAAACCAAAAACTTCTATTTGTCTCATCCGTCCACAAAACATTCTTCCAATAGCCTTCTGGCTTGTCCACGTGATCTTTAGCAAACTGCAGACGAGCAGCAATGTTCTTTTTTTTTTTTTTAGAGCAGTGTCTTTCTCCTTGCAACCCTGCCATGCCCACCATTGTTGTTCAGTGTTCTTCTGATGGTGGACTCATGAACATTAACATTAGCCAATGTGAGAGAGGCCTTCAGTTGCTTAGAAGTTACCCTGGGGTCCTTTGTGACCTTGCCAACTATTACACACCTTGCTCTGAAGTGATCTTCGTTGGTCGACCACTCCTGGGGAGGGTAACAATGGTCTTGAATTTCCTCCATTTGTACACAATCTGTCTGACTGTGGATTGGTGGAGTCCAAACTCTTTAGAGATGGTTTTGTAACCTTTTCCAGCCTGATGAGCATCAACAACTCTTTTTCTGAGGTCCTCAGAAATCTCCTTTGTTCGTGCCATCATACACTTCCACAAACGTGTTGTGAAGAGCAGACTTTGATAGATCCCTGTTCTTTAAATAAAACAGGGTGCCCACTCACACCTGATTGTCATCCAATTGACTGAAAACACCTGACCCTAATTTCACCTTCAAATTAACTGCTAATCCTAGAGGTTCACATACTTTTTCCACTCACTAATATGTAATATTGGATAATTTTCCTCAATAAATAAATAAGCAAGTATAATATTGTTGTCTCATTTGTTTAACTGGGCTCTCTATCTACTTTCAGAAAAATCTGATGTTGTTTTAGGTCATATTTATGCAAAAATATAGGAAATTCTAATTGGCTCACAAACTTTCAAGCATCACTGTGTGTATGTATATAAATAAAAATAAAACAGTAAAAAGAAGAATACTATTGAAAGAGTATTTGGAAGATGAATGAGTAAACAGTGGTTTAGCAGTCTGCCAAATGAATGAAATGTGGCTTATTGGTGTGGCTTAACCCCATCGTTACGATCAATCAGAACCCACTTGTTAGACTGCATGTCGACAGTACCACTGCTGATTATGTCGAGGAGAAGCACTGCCCATTCAGTGGTCTGCTGTGTGCTTCGCTGCACTGTGTCAAACATCCCACCCACCTAAATCATATAACAAAGACAGCAGTGGTTACATAAGAGCACATTTGGGAATTTCACTCCTTTCACAGTACAGTGACAAGCAGGAGAAAGGGATAAAGACGCTCACCAAATTAAGTCGCAGTTTCAGTGCCTCGTGCATCATCTGCTTGGCCTTGCAGTCGTCCTGGTACTGGTCCTCACGCCAGTTAGTGACAATCTAATGCAAACAGCAAACATCAGTCTTAGCATGAGCACAGCATGTGAACAACAGGGACAGCACACTAGACATGGCTATGAGAGTACCAGGAAGATCCTACTGCAGGGTAGGGACTTTTCACAGCTCAAAGGAACCCTGAGTGATGCAAGTATGTGGTGATTGGTTCAGATGTGAAGTATTTACAAGTATTTATAAAGCACTTGCATTGCATTTGGTATTAAGATTAGCAGCATCTCATGAAACTGAGAGACTGATGTACCTGCTGGACTTGGCTGTAGAGGGAGGTGAGGAGGCCCTCTCTTTGCTCATCCTGGCCTTTCAGGCATGTCAGCACCAGAGAGAGGAAGGGCTGCTGACTCAGCAGGGACATACTACGACACAGCATGGATGCAGGCCAGTGTTATTCACGAATACAAGGCTGACATTTGCAACAAACCGTCTCAGTTTATTAACAGATCACCAACAGGTAGTTACTAGAATTCTGATGGGCGTGTAACAGTAATGTAGCTTATTTTTAGGATTTAAATTAGTTTGGATTCAGTTAGGATAAGGCAGAGTGTTTCAAAGAAAGCCTTCATACCTCTTCTGCTTCTGTCTGTCCCTCTCCTTGCGGGAGGAAGAACCTAGGTGCTGACCCTTCTCCAGTTCCTCACCTGCTGCTTTCAGGACGTGCCCCTGTACTGAGGTGGGCAGTTTAGCAATCAGTGGGGCCACCAGCCACACACCTGACCGTTCTGATGAACTGCACACACAAAAATGAATCCGAGTGACTCACACGACCAGCAGGGACTGGCTGTTGGCGCTTGTTATTAACTTCATAGTACTCACTCCTTTGCTTTAACCTGAAACAAGTCACGAGGAGGACACAGGATATTGTTTAAATCAAGCAGTAGCCTGTAATTTGAGCATTGAATAGGTTCAAAACCTTTCTATTACTAACAAAGAGGATGGAAAAACAGCCCAAAAACATGGTTTCCTCCCCCATACTTCACAGTAGGTATGGTGTTCTTGGGATGAAACTCAGCATCCTTCTTCCTCCAAACACAACTAATTGGATTTTTTACCACAAAGTTCTATTTTGGTTTCATCTGACCACATGATATTCTCCCAATCCTCTTCTGGATCATCCATATGCTCTCTGGCAAACTTCAGACAGGCCTGGACATGTACTGGCTTAAGCAGGGGGACACGCCTGGTACTGCAGGATCTGAGTCCCTCTCGGCGTAGTGTTTACTGATGGTAGCCTTTGTTACTTGGTCCCAGCTCTCTGCAGGTCATTCATCAGGTCCCTCCGTGTAGTTCTGGGATTTTTTGCTCATTGTTCTCATGATCATTTTGACCCCAAGGGATGAGATCTTGCGTGGAGCCCCAGATCGAGGGAGATTAATGGTCTTGTATGTCTTCCATTTTCTTACAATTGCTCCCACAGTTGATTTATTCACACCAACCTGCTTGCCTATTGTAGATTCACTCTTCCCAGCCTGGTGCAGGTCTACAGTTTTCTTCCTGGTGTCCTTCAATAGATCTTTGGTCTTGGCCATGGTTGAGTTTGGAGTCTGACTGTATGAGGCTGTGGACAGGTGTCTTTTATACAGATAACGAGGTCAAACAGGTGCCATTAATACAGGTAACAAGTGGAGGACAGAAGAGCTTCTTAAAGAAGTTGTTACAGGTCTGTGAGAGCCAGAAATCTTGCTTGTTTGTGGGTGACCAGATACTTATTTTTCACCATGATTTATAATTAAATACTTTAAAAATCCCACAATGTGATTTCTTGGATTTTTTCCCCCCTCATTTCCTCTCTCATAGTTGACAGACCTCTCTCATCTTTCTAAGTAGGAGAACTTGCACAATCAGTGGCTGACTAAATACTTTTTTGCCCCACTGTATATGGTCTTTGACCTTTAGATAGTCCAAAAAGTTCAGAATCTTTCCCGGGGAAATCTTTCATACTGTCGTCTTTCTATTAAGAGATGTTTTATTGTTAACTGTAAAAGGCAGGTCTGACAGGATGGCGCATCTTCCCCAAAGAGGAGGTGGCGGTGTGTTAGGGCTGAGTGCTCTATGCGACATCTCATTAGAGCTGTTTGGTCTTGTCTTTTTAATGGGTAAGAAGTAGGAATCCTCTCGAACCTTGGTCTGACTTAGCTTGTTGGACGTGCGTTGACTCCATTCCTCCTGCCATGTGTTTTGATTGGGGTTACCTACCTAAGAACTGGTTTGAGCTTGTTGGCGTTGTTGCTATTGGAGACCGCGCTGCCAGAGGCTCCCGTGCCATTGCAGGAAGGGTTACTGGAGTTCAACTCAGCAGACTTCTGGAAAACCTCGATGGTTGCCTTCGCAATGTTCTCTAGCAGGGAATACAGCTCCTGTACATATTCACAATACATAAAGTATCACTGAACAGGGAACCTCCCATGCTGAATGAAATTTAATGCAAAAATACAGATTATATTCCACTAAAATGCAATGAGGTTCTCTCGCCAATATGTCAGTTATGTTACCAGGTCTAAGACCTAGATCTAGTCCAAAAGGTGTCAAGCAGTGCTTAACTTGTAAATGATAAGGTGTTAGAGCTTGTGCTAACAACAGTGAGATGGATGAAGTACCTAATTAGAGTCGCCAGGATGCATAACGCCCATCCAATCAATGTCTGTTGGCTTTAACAGCCAAGGTTTTAAAAATAATAAAACAGTCATAGGAACAAAAAGCTGTCTCAACTCTTGACACTGAGGCTGTAAACAGACTCAAAATGACCAAGACACTGCACGGCGCTGTCCAAAGTTATGTCATGGCATACAGCACTGTACTGAACTCTAATTACCATATTTTTTTATGAGATATATATATTTGCAAAAGGCACATAAGACGTTTAATTACTTATATTTACTATATTCTTTGCGTTATTAGAGAGTGACTTACATTGTTAGAGCTTTGTTTGATCATAAGCTGCAGCTCTAGAGAGGACTGTCTCATTGTCCACTGATCCAAGTTCTGCAAAAAAAGAGAAACAATACCACATTAATGACCTGACTACAACCTAAATCATGAGGTAGAAAGGACTGATCTGGATGTTTGAATGCAAAAACAGAAATATCAAAACAGGGCCTTGGGAGTTCCAAAGGAGGTATTTATTAGTGGGGGTCAAAACAGCTTTTGACAAGCATGTTTCTTATATGTATTATAGTCTGCCCACCTCTATAATTAAAATGATGTTCACATACTTCTGTGAGTGCAGTTTCACTTTTATTGTAAGCACACACCCCTCCGGCACACATTGTGAATGTGTTTGTATTAAAGGTCAAAGCTAGAACAGCTGTGTGAAGAAGGGAAACAGGTGGGAGCAGCTGGACAACAGTGCCCTCTGATCAAGTGTCTGTGGGCCTGGAGTTCACACAAAGTTCATCATACTGATTAATAAAGCATCACAGGTGCTCAGAGCACCGTCCGCATGCAGTGAGGTGCGTAAATGTTAAGAATCTTGTGAGGAGCCCTTACATATGAACAAAAAATTGTATCAACTGTAAGTCGCTCTGGATAAGGGCCTCTGCTAAATGCTGTAAATGTAAATTTGTTTTTATCTAAAAACAAAAACAAAAAAAACCCCCACCCCCTTAAAATTCCTCGCCTGCCTCACAGAGATTTCACTGTCTTTTCACATGGTCAACTTTAAAGAAAAAGAAAAAGAAAGAAAAAAAAAACCATACACGAGCAAAGATTAGTGCAGGAGGCTATAGTTTGTGTTTTTGTGGGCATGACCAGACTACAATGCACTTAGATAAACAAGAAAATGGTTCCATACAGTCACTGTGAGGTTTATCACCATAATTCACCAGCCTTTCATATACATACATACATAGCCATATTTTTATGCTCTTTTATATTTTCATGCTCATTTTAAGCTCTTGTGCTCTGCTACTAGCAGGAGGAGCTGTTCTGCCTGACAACAGAGCTCTGATTGGTCAGCCTGATTTTAATGCATCTGAACAAAGCAGAAATTAGAACAGGCTCCGATTAAAAGTTCTTACGCAGCGTCACAATCTGTCAGTTTCAGACACGGGGTGAAGAACGGCTTTAATATACAGCGAGGCTAAAAAGTATTTTGTCAATCACTGATTGTGCAAGTTCTCCTACTTGAAAATTATAGACCTCTCTCATATTTCTATCATAGGTACACTTCAACTATGAGACACACAATGAGGGGGAAAAATCCAGGAAATCACATTGTAGAATTTTTTAAGAATTTAATTGTAAATCATCTTGGAAAATAAGTATTTGGTCACCCACAAACAAGCAAGATTTCTGTAAGAAAATGTAAGAAATTGTAAGAAAAATGAAGACAAAAGACCATTGATAATCTCCCTCGATCTGGGGCTCCACGCAAGATCTCATCCCGTGGGGTCAAAATGATCATGAGAACGGTGAGCAAAAATCCCAAAACTACACGAAGGGACCTGATGAATGACCTTCAGAGAGCTGGGACCAAAGTAACAAAGGCTACCATCAGTAACACACTACGCTGAAAGGGACTCAGATCCTGCAGTGCCAGGCGTGTCCCCCTGCTTAAGCCAGTACATGTCCAGGCCCGTCTGAAGTTTGCCAGGATGGTTGATCCAGAAGAGGATTTGGAGAATATCATGTGGTCAGATGAAACCAAAATAGAACTTTTTGGTAAAAACTCAACTGGAGAAAGAAGAATGCTGAGTTGCATCCCAAGAACACCATACCTACTGTGAAGCATGGCGTGAAAACATCATGCTTTGGGGCTGTTTTTCTACAGAGGGAACAGGACGACTGATCCGTGTTAAGGGAAGAATGAACGGGGCCATGTATCGTGAGATTTTAAGCCAAAACCTCCTTCCATCAGTGAGAGCATTGAAGATGGAACGTGGCCGAGTCTTCCATCATGACAATGATCCCAAACACACCGCTCGGGCAACGAAGGAGTGGCTCCGTAAAAAGCATTTCAAGGTCCTGGAGTGGCCTAGCCAGTCTCCAGACCTCAACCTCATAGAAAATTTGTGAGGGAGTTGAAAGTCCGTGTTGCCCCAAAACATCACTGCTCTAGAGGAATGCATGGAGGAATGGGCCAAAATACCAGCTACAGTGTGTGCCAACCTGGTGAAGACTTACAGGAAACGTTTGACTTCTGTCATTGCCAACAAAAGTTATGATACAAAGTACTGAGTTGAACCAAATTATTGACCAAATACTTATTTTCCACAATACAATTAAATTCTTTAAAAATCATGTGATTTCCTGGATTTTTTTCTCATTTTGTCTCCCATAGTTGAAGTGTACCTATGATGAAAATCACAGACCTCTCTCATCTTTCTAAGTAGGAGAACTTGCACAATCAACGGCTGACTAAATACTTTTTGGCCCCACTGTACACTTGTTCTTTTTCAACACTTGACGTGTTTTTTTTTTTCTGTCCTTCCAATTGTACTCAATTGACTAAAACAGCTAATGTTTTTCTGCATATGCACCCAAAAACGAAAGTTGGTGAATACAGAACACGCATGCACTGAACACCCTGATCACCAAGGTCTGGAAAAATTACAGATTTCTTGGAAGATCAAACTGGTCTTGCTGCAAATTAAGATAATGACCACATTATTCACATGCATGTAACTGCACTGTTCAAAACAAGCACTCTTCACATTCTCCATTAGGGCCTCGGTGCTCATTTGTACAGCAAAATCTGTTCATAGTCAAATCTATACAAAGGAGTAGTTATTTTAAAAATTAGTTAATTAAATACTTATGTACACCTAAAGGGTGTCCCTGTAAAGTCACATTGGATTAAACACAGCAGGAGTGATGTCAATTATGCTGTATCAAACTGTACAGACTACACAGGTGCTCCCCGATTTATGATGCGGAGAGATATATATATATATATATATATATCTCATAGCTTAGTCCATCATCCTACATCAGGACCTACAGTGACTCTTTCCCAACTCACAGATTCCTTAATCTATTATATTCAATACTTTATCTAGTTCTACTACTATCATATGCTAAACTCTCTATTATTTTGTTTATTTCATCTAAGAGTATATAATGTCCTATTCTAATTTTAAGCAGTATATTTTCTTACATTATATATTCTTACATTTAACATCCAGGCTGCCCAAGGAGGATGGGTGCCCATTTGAGCCTTGGTCCTCCCAAGGTTTCTCCCCTGTAACGTTTGGGGAGTTTTCCTGGCCACTGTCGCCTCAGGCTTGCTCAACTAGGGCTTTGAGCCAATATATTTGTAAAGCTGCTCTGAGACAACGCTGTACATAGACAGTGTTGTAAAGAGCAATATAGCAATATATTTGACTTGACTTGAATAATGTATTGGAAGTGAAAAACAAAATGGTTAGTCCATTGGCAGACAGAGGGCGCTGCTGTCCAGAATTTGTGTGAGAGTAAAGTACTGCACTGTGTATTATCGGATTCCCATTGTGAAGTCCGAAAACCATAAAATGGGGAGTACCTGTACTACAAAAGGCTAAACCTGTCAGTACTGGCAGAACATGGACGTCTATGTATTAGACCTGGAGAATGCGTTTGATGCGCTGTCTCTGAGGGTTTTCTCCTTCCTCGCTGTCCAGCTGTCTGTGGGGGTAGCATATGAGCTGCAGCAGTCTCTGGGCCTGGATGTTAACTAGCACCGGATCCTGCAGCGCACTGCTGTCTTCTGAGAGAGACTTCAGACAGCGCTCTCCCACCCACTCCTGAAACACAGACAGAAAATGGTGGTCTAACGGCCCACTTATGTCAACCTCAATAAAGTCGTTCCTACTTACACAAAAGGAAACCACAGAAGATAGCGCTGACACATTTGGACAGCAGTTAGAAAGTCCCGTACTTGGTCCTGTACACCAAGACCACATTTGCAAAAAAATGATTTTGGATGACACGCTGAACATCCCCCTTGAATGCCAGGTCATAAGAAAAATGATTTCCGCAACACAAGGCAACACTGGTTTTCTACCGGACAGTCTCTATTGCTACGAGAATTCACTAGCCCTCAACACAAGGCACTTTGGCACCAAACAGTTCTCCGAGACTCATTTGGGAGGAACCAACTAGGCTTAATTACAGTCAGTCCATTTGCCTGTGTTTATTTCTTTTAGCACAAAGATCTATTGTTTATATGGCTACATATGTACACGTATATTTAAAAATGCCAGTGGCCCCCAACAACGCACTTGCGTCTAGACCAAACACTATATACTTGGGTCCCTATGCATTGGGAGACGACCCTACCTTGAGGTAGGAGACCCCAAAAAAGTGCCTTTATGGGCATGTTTCCACTGCAGGAACATAAGGTGCTCGAACAACAGTGGACACTGGCTCAATTTGAATCCAGTCATTTTCCTGATGCACAGGAGGAGTTGTTCTGTAAATCAGGGACTACTGGTCAAACACAAGCTTTAAAGAACAACCAGCTCTGTTACCCGACATTAACCAATAACATCCAAGGCTTGTTATTATGTCAGAAGCTGAAGGAATGTCCACTGATGCAGGTAGTAAGAACAAAAAAACAATAGCGTTAACACTGGCCTAACATTTTAAATCAAAATGCCAGGCATTGCTCAGCACTGCAGACGGTGGGTGACCTTGTGGGAAAGGTGTTTACAGGGGTGTCACTAAACCCTATCTGGAGGTCATTGCAGCCTGTTGATGACCAAAGTAAAAAGCAGATGCTGTTCAGAAATCCCACCTGCTGGCAGATGCTTTTCAGCACATACTTGGCGTAAACATCAAGGCTGGCTGTTTCTATGGAGATGTTGCGCCCTCCAGATTTCTTGGACCCCATGTCATCCTCCCCGATGTCATCCAAACCAGCAGGATGGGAGAAACCCGAGCCCTTTAACTCAGCATCACCTAGAAGAGCAAATGGTAAAGGATGAGCAGTATAGCTAAAATCCTCTATAAACCTACATGTCATTGTATATCACAGTAACAGCACATGTCTCAATATTGTCATTTTGGAAGGAAAACAAGATTGACTTGACTCCAATGAATTAATGTATTGCTACTTGAAAGCAGTGTTAATTATTTTTCTATCGAAAACGAGATGACTAAATTAAAGTGAATGAAAAATGACAAAAACTAGGATGAAATGAACTGACATTTCAGACAACAAATAAAAACGAGACGGAAATGTTTGGCAGGAATGACATCCAATCAGATTTTTAGCATCTAACTTTAGCGTGTGTTGAAAGGCGGGACGAGTTGGGTAGCGAGCCAATCAGTAATAAGATAAGACGCATGCATTTGATCTGACCCCGGGAAGATCGTAGAGCTAGCCTCTGTACTCTACAGTGTCAGCACTTGGGAGAAAGAGGAGAGTCGATATATTGGCACATTTCTTATTTGATGTCGAGGAAAACAAGACTCTCTGTAAAGCGTGTGGGGCGCCATCTCCGGTAAAAACACAACAAACTTGAACATATATCATATATCTATTCTACATATATAGATATATCATTTATTCTATTCTACAATATCTCACGAGTGTCCACATCGAGTTTGAAGCAGATCGGTGGAAAGAAAGTTTTGTTGACCACTTTACTGTACACTGTTCTTATCAATGCATGTATACAGACCTGAGCTTATATCTTAATTAAATCTTATAATATATCATTCATTCCAGCTTGATTCTATTCTAGAATATACACACACACACACACACAATTCTGAATGTCCACACCGAGTTTGAAGCAGATCTATAGTCGACTATCTAGATTTAGTTGACCATAGTCTTATTATAATTAGTCGACTAAAACTAGACTAAAACTAAAAACAATTCAGATAACCAAGTTATGACTAAAACCAAACCAAAATTTTTTTGCTGTCAAAATTAACACTGCTTGAAAGGCACTTAATCACATTTCAAAATACTCCATTAAACATTTATGTAATATAACAATTAAAACAAAGCAGAAGTTCATTCAAGCAAAAATTCCCTATCTTGCTGGTCAAGCTCGTTAGCTCACGTTTATCTCACGAATAGAGACTGTTCTAACTCGGCTGATGTTTGTAGAGACACTTTTGTCCAAGTTATTCATGACTTGTCTTTGTATATGCACATGGTATTCGTAAGTACAGTGGTTCAAAAAAGTATTTAGTCAGCCACTGATTGTGCAAGTTCTCCTACTTAGAAAGATGAGAGAGGTCTGTAATTTTCATCATAGCTACACTTCAACTATGAGAGACAAAATGAGAAAAATAATCCAGGAAATCATATTGTAGGATTTTTAAAGAATTTTGTTGTAAATCATGGTGGAAAATAAGTATTTGGTCAATAACAAAAGTTCAACTCAATACTTTGTAACATAACCTTTGTTGGCAATGACAGAGGTCAAACATTTCCTGTAAGTCTTCACCAGGTTGGCACACACTGTAGCTGGTATTTTGGCCCATTCCTCCATGCAGATCTTCTCTAGAGCAGTGATGTTTTGGGGCAACACGGACCTTCATTCTATTCAAACTTTGACTCCATGACTTTAGTTCGCTCTTAGATTTATCATCTATGCCGCCCAAGGAGGTTGGGTCCCTTTTTGAGTCTTGGTCCTCCCAAAGGTTTCTTCCTAGAACTAGGGAGTTTTTCCTTGCCACTGTCGCCCTAGGCTTTGCTCAATTTGGCATTGGACGTAGTTTTATTAGGAGATAATCTAAACTTGTAAGTTGCTTTGAGAGACAATGCTCCATTGTAAAAAAGCACTATATAAATAGATCTGACTTGACTTGACTTGACTTCAACTCCCTCCACAAATTTCTATGGGTTTGAGGTCTGGAGACTGGCTAGGCCACTCCATGACCTTGAAATGCTTTTTACGGAGCCACTCCTGTCACCTTTGCAGACAAACAGCCCAAAAGCATGATGTTTAAACCCCATGCTTCACAGTAGGTATGGTGTTCTTCGGATGAAACTCAGCATTCTTCTTCTCAAAAACGAGGAGGAGTTGAGTTTTTACCACAAAGTTCTATTTTGGTTTCATCTGACCACATGATATTCCCCCCAATCCTCTTCTGGATCATCCATAAGCTCTCTGGCAAACTTTTCATACGGGGTCTGGACATTGTACTGGCTTAAGCAGGGGGACACGGCCTGGCACTGCAGGATCTGAGTCCCTATTGGCGTAGTGTGTTACTGATGGTAGCCTTTGTTACTTTGGTCCCAAGCTCTCTGCAGGTCATTCATCAGGTCCCTCCGTGTAGTTCTGGGGATTTTTGCTCACCGTTCTCATGATCATTCCATTTTGACCCCCACAGGACGAGATCTTGCGTGGAGCCCCAGATTATCAATGGTCTAGTACGTCTTTTCATTTTTCTTACAATTGCTCCCCCAGTTGATTTGATTCACACCAACCTACTTGCCTATTGTAGATTCACTCTTCCCAGCCTGGTGCAGGTCTACAATTTTCTTCCTGGTGTGTTTCAACAGCTCTTTGGTCTTGGCCATGGCAGAGTTTGGAGTCTGACTGTTTGAGGCTGTGGACAGGTGTCTTTTATACAGATAACGAGGTCAAAACAGGTGCCGTTAATACAGGTAACGAGTGGAGGACAGAAGAGCTTCTTAAAGAAGTTACAGGTCTGTGAGAGCCAGAAATCTTGCTTGTTTGTGGGTGACCAAATACTTATTTTCCACCATAATTTACAATTAAATTCTTTAAAAATCCTACAAATGTGATTTTCTGGATTTATTTTGTCTCTCATAGTTGAAGTGTACCTATGATGGAAATTACAGACCTCTCTCATCTTTCTCAGTAGGAGAACTTGCACAATCAGTGGCTGACTAAATACTTTTTTGCCCCACTGTATAAACTGGCTCTCATGGAGTCTCTGTTTCATCTGGCTGATTTTCTTTGTTGTTCCTATACAGTCTATCAATGCAGTTTTGGCTTGCGTCAAAGAAAAGTAATGGTCATTACCCTTTCTATTTACATTACAGTAGCATAAAAAGACTATACGACTATGGTAATGTCTGGTCAATGTCCATTTCAGCCAACAAGCCCTTTCACAGAACGTGATGCGGACGTTAAACGGCACATACATGTCAAATTCCCTGTTCAGAAATGTAAATTCGATTGCCTCTAAAAATACACTGCACACGGTGATGACATAAGCATTGGTTGTTAAACAGTTAAGTGATCCTGGCTCTATTAATCGCACACTGGAAATAAGGAAATAAGGACAAAAATAAGTGTTTTGCAGTTACTGCAATAAAGACAGATATAAAAGCAAAGACTGATTCTTCACCAAGCATGAAGACAGCCTTTAGGACAGCAAACACAGCTCCCACCACAATGCTGTTCTGTGATGCAGCAAGCAAATGGCGATCGCATGATGACCTGATGCCCACTGTCGCCTTATCTGCAGAAATAAATTAACGAAACATTTCAGTCAGAGATTTGCAAATCAAATAAAGTCATGCTTCCTCCATCAGGAGATAACAAAACACTCATCATGAAGAAGAGAGAGAATGTTCTATCAGTAAAACAGACATTTCTGTTACGATATCCCCAGTGATGACAAATGACAAGCAACACGATGAGTACAAAAAAAGCAAATGTTCCTCCCAAGTAAAAATGTCATTCACAACAAACTGCTGCAGTTCTGAAGGCCAAACAAGCCCAACACACCACTACATGGCATTACAGTCATGTGCCTGCCACGGCTAAACAGCTTAGACTAGACCACAGAGCGATGTGTGAAGGAGGTGTGTAACAAATGGCTTGTGTAGCACACTTGCTATACATGACTTCCATTAAGATCTAAGAGTGTAGAATAATAGATGCGTGCGCACACGTTTTACCTGATTTGCTATCCTGTGGACATGGGTTTCTCTGGGGGGTTCTGAACAGATGCAACAGAATCCGGCAGGTCAGTCTGGCTCCCGGCTCGGAGTCTTGCTCACTACATGCTGTAAGAAAACCCAAGTGAACATGAATAATGTATTGGTCATGCACCAGTGTTATAATGTTATACTGAATGCTATTTGGTGTGACATTCTACTGATTTCTAGCTGTTCAGGAAGCTTAATGTGGTTACACAAGGACAAGCAAGCAGGTCAAGGCACACTGTAGTCAAACCTGCACTAGCATTTCAAACATCATGCCCAGAGTGTGTGTAAAATACTTATCACGGGTTACATTCTTTATTTGGTTTATTTGCTTATTCATTTTTGGCCAACTGATACAAACTCAAAGCAAGAAATGTTGGAACGTTATGGAAAACGCAGATTTAAAAAAGAAAAAGAATCAAGAACTTAAGATGCGTTTGCAGGAAGAATGGGAAAAAATGAGTGACGCACAATATATTGACGGCCTTATCTATTATTTGCTGGTAAGTGGATTTTTACAGTTATCGTCATCAGTCCGTAATTACAATATTAGCAAATATTAAAACCAATATTTATTATATACTATATTTACATAGTAATAGTCCTTTGGTTTTCTTTTGCTTGTTGTTCATCAAGAAGGACATTGATGTAGCCGAGTGTATAGTTATGTATGCAGTTATGTTCTTTCTTGGAGCTTCTCAGTCATAATCTTGCTCGCACACTTAATTGTTCTCAGTCCTGCACACCGGCTTGGAGGAATTTTAGCCCATTCCTCCGTACAGAACAGCTTCAGCTCTGGGATGTTGATGGGTTTCCTCACATTAGCTTCCACAACATTTAGATTGGATTAAGGTCAGGACTTTGACTTGGCCATTCCAAAACATGAAACTTTATTCTTTCTTTAACCATTCTTTGGTAGAACGACTTTGTGTGCTTAGGGTCGTTGTCTTGCTGCATGACCCACCTTCTCCGGAAGATTCAGTTCATGGACAGATGTCCTGACATTTTCCTTTAGAATTTCTCTGATATCATTCAGAATTCATTGTTCCATCAATGATGGCAAGCCGTCCTGGTCCAAGGATGCAGCAAAACAGGCCCCCCAAAAAAACCATGATACTAACCCACCACCACCACCATGGTTTTTGATCACAGATGGGATAAGCCTTCTTATGCTGGAATGCAGTGTTTTTCCTTTCTCCAAACATAACGCTTTTCTTTTAAACCAAAAAGTTCTATTATGGGTCTCATCAGTCCACAAAACATTCTTCCAATAGCCTTCTGGCTTGTCCACGTGATCTTTAGCAAACTGCAGACGAGCAGCAATGTTCTTTTTGGAGAGCAGTGACTTTCTCCTTGCAACCCTGCCATGCACACCATTGTTGTTCAGTGTTCTTCTGATGGTGGACTCATGAACATTACCATTAGCCAATGTGAGAGAGGCCTCAGGTGCTTAGAAGTTACTCTGGGGTCCTCTGTGACCTCACCAACTATTACACGCCTTGCTCTTGGAGTGATCTTTGATGGTCGACCACTCCTGGGGAGGGTAACAATGGTCTTGAATTTCCTCCATTTGTACACAATCTGTCTGACTGTGGATTGGTGGAGTCCAAACTCTTTAGAGATGGTTTTGTAACCTTTTCCAGCCTGATGAGCATCAACAACTCTTTTACTGAGATCCTCAGAAATCTCCTTTGTTCGTGCCATGATACACTTCCACAAACATGTGCTGTGATGAGCAGACTTCGATTGATAGTTTTTATTCTTTAAATAAAACATGGTGCCCACTCACACCTGATTGTCATCCCATTGACTGAAAACACCTGACTAATTTCACCTTCAAATGAACTGCTAATCCTAGAGGTTCACATACTTTTGCCACTCACTAATATGTAATATTGGATCATTTTCCTCAATAAATAAATAACCAAATAGTGGTGAGAGGGCAATACCGCACCAGCATTGAGGAGTGAAGGGATGGCCACACAGCGCACCAGATCCTCCAGCAGCAGACACTGTCGTGCTATGAGGATGGCAACAAACGTAGCCAGGGAGTCATGAAACGACAAGTCGCTCACCTGTGACAGCAGGAGAAAAACAATTCAACAAAAAACAAATGACCAATGGGAGCAGAGGAAGATAATTATGATGGCAGACTCGAAGCCTCAGGACTTGAACTAAAATCATAGAAAGGGTCATGCCACACAAATATTCTGACAACCCAAGTACAATGTATGAGGCCAAAGTTCAACAATCAATCAAATACAATGTGATTCTCCAAAGGTGAATCCAGGATAAGGACTAGGTTTAGGAAACCAGACCATCATAGCACGACTTTGAAAATAAAAATAAAAAAAACATTAAAAACATAAAAACAGACTCCCAAAAAAATGAAAAATCTTTTGTTGATGTTCATTTATTGATTCTTAAATGAAGAAGAGAATTACTGATACCTTAACTACAGGAAGTACTGTTGGGACTGTGTAGCCTAGTGCTTAAAACACTGGACTATGGACCAGAAGGTCCAGGATTCAAATCAAACCTCTGCCAAGCTGCCACTGTTGGGTCCTTATGAAAGCCCCTTAACTCTCAATTTCTTGGATTGTAAGACTATTAATTGTAAGTTGCTCTGGATAAAGACGTCTGCTAAATGACATGAAAGTAAACATAACTACAAAAATGAAAGGCCCAAGACGAAAGTATTAAGCTCATCAAATGTTGAAGAAAATCAAAGGCTAAGTAACTTTACTCATTTCATTCCTGCCAATTTCCTGACCAGTTTGGACTGTTGACACCATTAGTTTTTAGTATTAGTATTATTTAGCAATTTTGGCCCAGGAGTGCGTGGGTATGGTGTGTACTCACGTCCACATTACAGAGAAGGTCGTTGAAGCCGCAGTTGCCATTGTTGGAGGAGCAGCAGAGGGCCTTGAGCACCCCTAGCCACTCCGCACTGAGAGACCGGCAGTATGCTGTCAGCTCCGCGCACAGGATGCCGATATCGTTTACTCTGCAACAGGACATGACGCAATATTTAATCAGGTCCAACTTTTGTTAGGTCATAATTAATGAAGTACAAAAGTACTTAGTCAAGAAAAAAAGCACTTTTCTTTACACTTTCACACCGAGTGCACACTGTTCCAAAACAAATGACTTGCCGACGGTTCTGTACTTTCAGTTACTGTGATGTCGGCAGTACAGTGGCCCGTAATGCTTTACAACATCCTTAAAAATGTTTGACTTATTTTATTTCATTCATCATTAGGGCCGAGTGTTTGAACATTTTACTGGTACCCACCCGACACCTTATTCGATTACAGGCATGTGCCATTTAATGACTACATTCCAATAGTCACATAGCCTTTTAACACTACTGTAATGTACTGTAAACACAAAGTCTATTTTCACAAGACAACTTTAATGTTTTTACCCTTCATTAATAATAACAACATTTTTCCCATGAACAGAAGCAGACACGTTCTACCTACAGCCCATGTTGCCACCATAAGTGCTTACCACCTTATTAGGATTTGACTGAAGCAATCAAACAACAAAAAGCGTTTCACCAAGAACAGGAACAACCTCAGCATTAGCTGTATGTGTAATCAGTGTTTCTAGTAGCAGTAATGATCCTTTGCCTCTCATTTGTTTCTTGTCCGTTTTGTTTAGTTCTAATGACCTTAATGTTTCACTTCAAAGAATCAAGAAGAAGCACTGCATTTTTTCTTTTGTTCACTGTTCCTCTCTGGTGATTTTGCATCCAGTCATTACTACTTGACCACTAGCATCTTGGGGTGTAACGATGCGAACAGGTCACGATGTGTCACATGCGTTCTTTTGATTGCGCCAACTAGTGCAATAGCATTTTTTAACACCAGATGGCACAATTATACGTCATGCTCCCATATGCATTACGCATAATAAGTACACATTAATTATATATATATATATATATATATAAAAATAGTATACAATATATAATATTGTTTTCTCTTTTCCAGCTCTTCTTCTTCTTCCACGCACCATTTAACGTACAGACACGGCTCAAACACCATTATGTAGAGAATTGCTATGTCTTTGAGCCGATCCGATTTATCATTTTTAATAGATTTAAGTTGAAAAAATTTAAATCTCCCATATAAATGCATCGACGGAATGTTCAGATACAAATCCTAACCAACAAAATTCAAACTATAACTGAAATTGAACTGTAACTCAGTGACCCGTTATCACATCTACTGATACATAAACATGTAAAAGTATTAGGACACACCCCCACACAATGCCAAAAGTATTAGGACACACCCCTGCACGCAGTCAAAAATATTGGGACATGCCCCCGCACAAGGCCAAAAGTATTGGGGCACGCGGCCAAAAGTATTAGGACACACCCTTGCACGCGGTCAAAAATATTGGGACACGTCCCCGCATACCACCAAAAGTATTGGGACACGCCCCTGCACGCGGTCAAAAGTATTTGGACACGTCGCCACATACAACCAAAAGTAATGGGACATGCCCCCCGCACAAGGCCAAAAGTATTGGGACACACCCCTGCACGCGGTCAAAAGTATTGGGACACGTCGCCGTATACAACCAAAAGTATTGGGACATGCCCCCGCACAAGGCCACAAGTATTGGGGCATGTGGCCATAAGTATTAGGACACACCCCTGCACGAGGTCAAAAGTATTGTTACACATCCCTGCATACAACCAAAAGTATTGGGACACGCCCTCGCACGCAGCCAAAAGTATTGGCACACGTGCCATATTCTTTTTTTCACTGTTGTAGTTCCTTCAGGAAACGCAGATCTAGTTCTATATAGTTATTCTTCAGAAATAAAAAAAGGAATATTTTCACTCCATTACTTAATATATGGTGAAGCTACAATAGAATGTTTTGCTTATGAGTTTAAACCTCTGTTTTAATTGCATGGGACTAAATTGTTGTTGTTTTTTTGGTTTAAAAACATATTTTAAAAAATGTGCACTTTTTTGCATTGTTTACACTTCAGAAAAACAAAAATGGAAGAAAATCGAATCGGGAATCGAATCATGAGCAGAGCGTATTGTTACACCCTTACTTAGACCTAGCTATTGCTCTTCTTATACACTGCTTATACATTAACTTATACATTGCACGCTAAGAACAACAGAATCACTAAAATCCCCCGCCACTCCTTGTTCTATTCCTGGCCTCAACATATCAGATACGGGTCTTTCTCCTCAGCCTTTCTTTATCCATCTGAAGTGGGACAGTGGTTTACATAGGACAAAACTGAGCCCTGGCGATATGACCAAGAACAGCAGCCTGCTCACCTCTCTGGGTCACGGTGGTCCACACACACGTCCATCAAGACATTACAGACGAAGCTGTAGCGGTTGGCTGGACTATCATTAAGGATCTTTCCAACCATCGAGTGGTTGAGGTTGTGAGCTGAAGGGTTTGCTATGGCATCGATCATAAACACCTGGTCCCACAGCATGTTGGAGTCTGATGGGTCAATGTTATAGTAGATGGAGTTCTTTACCTTTGAGCAGAACTCGCTGAGAGGGAAATGATAAACATGGAAAGACTTGTATTAGAGAAACAGAGGACACCTGCGGGGAGTGGAGTACATCAGCTATTACTGCTGATTGAAATGAAGGAGCTCTTACCTGAAGATCTCTCCAAACTTGCTCTTCAGGTGACTGCAGGAGGTATAGAGGTCGTACAAGTACGCCAGGATACAGCGCTCGGCTGAAGAACAGTCGGCAGGGTTTACCCCTGACTTCACCACGATCCGTAGCCTGCACAACGATAACCACTATCAAATCCACATGCTAAAAACACACACTCACACGCAACAACGGATGGAGACGGGCACCTTCAGGACACAGCAAACACATTTACGCAGAGCTGTTGTACAGACTGCCCTTCATATCTGTGGGGAATGGTTCCAGGACTCCACGTGGACCCCAAAAGCCGCAGATACTTAAGTCATTTGTATAAAATGGTGAAGTGTTTGCAAATAGAGGTATGTACCATTATGTTCTGTGAAACACTATGTTGAGCGAAATGGATTCTGACCACACATTACCAACAAAGACACTTTGCACACAGTGTGTTATATTAAAATAAATAACAATAAATAATATATTAATATGAACATTTAGTCCAGTACAAGACAGTAATTCTAACCTTTGTATCCTTTATAAAATGAAAAAGAAAGTAGAAGACTGTGGTTCTCTTCTCTATCAGCAGGTGTCACTAATACTACTTTTCTGTCACTCAGATGTGAATTAGATGTATATAAGACATTTTAATCATGAATAATCGTGACCTATGATACAGCAATCGGATTATGATTTGGCTGACTGCAGAAAGGTGACTGTTGGGTATAAAAGGATGTAATTAAATTCTTATCAGGATAGAATCCAGATACAAGATGTATGGAAAGACCTAGTTTAAATGGGTCAAATGAGCTCATGGTCACCCAAAACTGAGGCACTCTGATCATAGTTAAAAAAAAAAAAATCTACTTTGGATTAACTACGTGCAGAAGCAGGAACTACGTCTGTGTTGCACATGGACACACTTAAGACACAAGCAGAGATATGAAATGGAGAAGTTTGTACTCTGCTTAACACTTCAAGTGTATTACATTTACAGCATTTAGCAGACGCCCTTATCCAGAGCGACTTCCAATTGATACAGTCTTACAATCCAAGCAGTTGTGGGTTAAGGGTCTTGCTCAAGGACCCAACAGTGGCAGCTTGGCAGAAGTGGGATTTGAACTCTGGACCTTTTGGTCCATAGTCCAGTATCTTACCCGCTAGGCTTCACCACGTTTAGTTGCAGTTATTGCTGCACAGGGGGGGGGGGGGGGGGGGGGGGGTCACACCAGAAACTGAAAGCCACTAACTAATACGTAATATTGGATTTTTGTCTCATTTGTTTAACTGGGTTCTCTTCATCTACTTTTAGAACTTGTCTGAAAATCTGATGATGTTTTAGGTCATATTTATGCAGAAGTATAGAAAATTCAAGCACCACTGTATAAATGCACTGGCTTTCATAAATAAAAAACAAAAAAGTTTTATTGCTCTTAACTACAACAATTATTACCAGATAACAGTATCACATTCTTTCTGGGAAAAAAATGAAAATGTGTAAATACTTGCAAAAAAAATAAACAATGTTAGAGTAGTGCACATGGCATCAGTATCTTTTCGTTTTTAATCCCAGCTCCAGTTAAAAGCAGTGAGTTGTAATGCTGGAAACAAAGTTTATCTTCTCATAAATAGTCCCGCCCTCACTAACCCTCAGCATCTCTGTGTTTAGTCACTCCGTAATCCCAGTTTATGAGCTGCAACTTCTAAAGCAGGAAAGCTTCTCTGCATTCTCCCCACTATTTTTCTTTTTTCTTTTTCCCAAAATGGCATTAATCGGCCCGATTAATCGGTCTGTCACTAGACGGTAGTATCATACTGGCGTTTTCAGCGGTATCTCTGACGCCCTTTCCTATCATTTGCATGGAGTTTTCTTCTGAACCATCACAGTAGCGTAAACATGTCCAGTCAACGACCTGTTTCACAGAATATAACATGACTGCATATCTGTAATGTACATCTATTACAAAAAAAGTAATGAATTAAAAACATGATGATAAAAGCCGCATTTGAGATCACCACCATCATAATGCCGACTTCATGCATCAGACTGACTGGAGCATGGCATACCCGTCAAAGACTTGAGCAGTTTGGTCAGGGTTGAGGATGAGGCAGGAGTGGTAGCGCCGTAGTACAGCCACAATGCAAAGACACAGGCTAGTGGTGTAGCTGCCTGCAAGACTGGATGACTTCAGCAGAAGCTCTGCCTCCACAATACTCAGCTCGTTCAACAACTAATAAACACAAAACATCATAATTACATACTGCGAATAAGTGACATATGTGAGTCTGTTAATCATAAAGCAGGCTGGTTCATTATGTTTGACCCCTGGGGGCCTGGTGATTTCTCTGAATCATCAACATGGTGTCATATATTGTGTGAATCAGGCTTGGGTCGATGATGATCATTTAAATAAGCATTATTCAAATAATCATTCTTTTTCCTTAACATGCCCCCACCAAATTATACTGTGTGATGCCAACATGTTAATCTCCGAAATAGCAAAAGCACATGGGAGCCCTACACAGTACTAGCAAGGTGTACCTAATAAATTGTGCAGTGGTACCTTAGTTCTCGACTACATCGGAACTTGAACTTGATTCTCGACACATTTTGACTGGAAAAATGTGTCTCGGTTCTCGCCGGTTGCTCTGTACTCGGTGCACTTGCTTAAACTTGTATGAGTCAAGCCACGTGATTCATTTCGGCCGAAACTCGATTCATGATTTATGATTCAGTGATTCAAATTCACAATAGCTCGTGCTTAGGGCAAAGTCTCCGCTGTGTTTTTCTTTATTTTAAATCTACAGTACCGTATTTTTCGGACCATAAGGCGCACTTAAAATCCTTTAATTTCCTCAAAAATCGACAGAGCGCCTAAAAATGCGGTGCGTCTAATGTATGAATTAATTCTGGTTGTGCTTCCTGACCTAGAACCGATTGTAGATGGTACACGGCGCTCATAAATCTGTCAAAATGTTTTAGCACGGCCTTGGTAGGTTACGGAGCTTACGGCCACCGTAGTGCGCAGCATCGCGGAGTAATACGGTATGTGCTTCAGCATTAGGGTACGTGCATTCATTCATTTATTTTCGAAGCATCAAACACAACGCTATCAGTCACGCAGTACAACATGGACATAGAGCAGCTGCGAGAGAATTCAACATTAACGAATCAATGGTACGGAAGTGGAGGAAGCAAGAAGACGCCCTGCGCCAGGTAAAGACCAAACTGAGCTTCCGAGGGAACTTAAGAGTTTTGTTTCATTTCATGCGTCTTATAACCCGGTGCGCTTTATAGCCCGGAAAATACGGTACTATATCCTTAGTGCAGCTAAGTCCCCATGGGTCCTGGTTGGTTTGTTGATGAGTTTTAATACCACTCCAGCACATCAGCCAATTCGTGGCAGGAAATGTAATGTTGTTGTCGCATCCTTAAATATGGGCTCTTCGATTTGTGAGAGTTAGGAATTTCAGTAATTTGCTTGCTTTGTCTCGGCTGAATATTTCTGGTAGTGTGTTTGACGTTAGAAGTTTTAGTTTTTCCGGGAGATACCTAGGGCATTCGGTGAGTAAGTGTTTTATAGTGATTGTTTTTTGACAAGGTCTACATTGTGGGGGATCTTCACCCTTCAGCAAAAAGGAGTGTGTCGACATCTAGTGTACGTAACCATGTCCCATCGATTGTCCAGGTACGTGTTGGGTCTGTTGCCTATCTTGGGGCTGAGCTCGTGCAGTTTGTTGTTGACTTGAGTATTCCATTCAGTTTGCCAGTTTTGTTGAATATAGCAGGACAGTAGAGGTTTTATGTCCATTGCAATCTCAGCCTTTGTTGTTTTCCTTGCCATCCAGTCCATTCTGTCATTTCGAGAGAGGCCGCTATGGCCCCCCATGGGTCCTAAAAGGATTACTGATTAAAGGTTCGCATTAGCAGAGTTCACCAACAGAGTAAGTGTTTTGCTTTTCACTTTCAATCCATAATGTGCTACATTTCTTGAGAATTTTTCAACACTCTGTAATAAAACAAGCTTTGTGTTACCTTTTTTGGCCAGCTGTGAGTTAATGCAAGTGTTTTAACTTCGCCTGTTTATAAGGTTGGCTCCGCTATGATACAGTATAGCCTATATTAAACTCCTCAGTTTATGATATCAAGTCAAGTCAGATCTATTTATATAGTCCTTTTTACAATGGAGCATTGTCTCAAAGCAACTTTACAAGTTTAGATTATCTCCTAATAACTACGTCCAATCCCAAACTGAACAAGCCTAGGGCGACAGTGGTAAGGAAAAACTCCCTAAGTGTTATGAGGAAGAAACCTTGGGAGAACCAAGACTCAAAAAGGGACCCAACCTCCTTGGGAGGATATATTTAATCCAAATCCATATATTTAATTTATGATGGATTTGTCGGAACATATCCCCATTGTAAATCAGGGAGCACATACAATACAACTCCATTAATGCATGTAACTTCATACAGTGTGGATGTTCTGGGGGTCTGGAACGGATTCATTCAATTTACATTATTCCTTATGTGAAGAAATTAGCTTGTTACTCGCCATTTTCGGTTCTCGACAAACCTTCTGGAACGAATTAATGACGAGAACCGAGCTACCACTGTATTTTTCCATTTTGCAATTCCATTAAGCATATACAAAAGTAAAATCAGAATACAAAGTTGGTTGTACCTGAATGGCAAAGTCAATTAGGCCACTAATATTGAGGGAGTATTCCATGAGGTCAAAGATAAACTGGATGTGCTGCACAAGGGGAAGGTGATAGGACATCCCTAAGGCAAAGCTGGTGATTTGTTCCAGAACATTCCGGGACACCTGCACGAGACAAAAACTTCGTTTGAGAACATATTAGACTGACATGGTATGAGCACATTAATATGATGTGCATTAGAAGGATAAATGTTTATCAATACCCCTTCTAACTCATCTCATAGACCAACAGTGGTGGCAGAAAGAGTTGTGCCAATTATCAGTATGACACTTTCACAGCTTTCCACCACCAAATAATTCAGTTAATCAACTTTTCAAAGTCTAACGAAATGGAAATGCCAATCCATCGCACAGCTGGGTAGGAGTTGCTGTTAAAGCACCGGAGAATGATACCTCAGACCGGGCTCGTCTTAATACTCATGTTTGTGGATGCAGTTTCTGGATGTCCACAAACAACATGAAGATGGACATACTCCATACCAACATATCTTACTGATCTCTCCAAGGAATACTGGCCAATCTGTCCACTTAGCTCAGCTGAGGTAGGCATTATGTCACCCCTCTAAGATCACCATCTATCTAGGTCACTCAGTGAAGCTGTTCAGAATGGAAAAAGGTGCTATATAAGAGACCTTAGCATCTTCTTATTGTCGGTGCCACCAGCATTAAGAATGCACCGAAATGAAAATCTGTGGCCGAAACCAGACCAAGACTATTTTTTATGCTGATCTCATCCCGTGGGGTCAAAATAATCCCAGAACTACAGGGAGGGACCTGATGAATGACCTGCAGAGAGCTGGGACCAAAGTAACAAAGGCTACCATCAGTAACACACTACGCCGAGAGGGACTCAGATCCTGCAGTACCAGGCGTGTCCCCCTGCTTAAGCCAGTAAATGTCCAGGCCCGTCTGAAGTTTGCCAGAGAGCATATGGATGATCCAGAAGAGGATTGGGAGAATATCATGTGGTCATGCACCGAAATGAAAATCTGTGGCCGAAACCAAAGCAAGACGATTTTTTTCATGCTGAATATATAAAACAAACTGTTCAGACACAGAACATTACACATCATATTTTTTACAATTATTTTACAATAGTTTGTACCTACATGTGTATACAATTTAATTGCAGGACTACGTGGAATAAATAAAAATAAAAGAATCGTATTTTATTTATGAATAAAATGAAAATAAAATGTTTCAGATGTATGTAAGTATGTAAATGTACTTAAAAAAATGTAAATTAAATAAAAAAATAATAATAATAAATAAAAAAAAAAAAATAAAAAAAATCACGTAATACTTTGACTCTTGATAGTTTTAATTACTTAATTTATGACCAGTTACCAGCTAAATGTGCTTAACCACACATCTCATACAGAAGGATTTTCACCCATGTTAGTCCTAACGTACATTCCTCCAAAAAGAGGCCTTAAGGAAAAATTAAAATTCAGGTCAGGCTCCTAAATAAATATTCCATTATAATTAAAAAAAAAAAAAAAAAAAAAAAAAAAAATGAGATTGAACACAGCTGACATGTTTGTTGCATTAAAAAAAAAAAAAACGCCTCACTTCACCATTTCATCACGTCAGCAAAACGTCAATTGTCGGTATAAAAACTCTGTCTTTTCACTTACACCAAAAGTGCTTTATTTGCCATTTTTGGCCAAATTATTTTTGGTTACCGAATATTCTGTGCACCCCTAACCTCCATCATAACTAAACTTAGTTTTATTTCCACTTCATAAGTAAAATCCCACCAGGTTGGTCATACCACCTGAGGAAGAGTCTAACCTGAGAGGTGACCTGGTGCTGGTCAAAGTGGGACAGGTGCTGGAATTTAGAGAAAATATCCTCCGCAGTTGGAAATGCCTCTGGCTTACTCCTCTTCCTCTTCTGTCCTTCCTCGCCTCCTAGTGGCAGACACGGAAACAAACAGGTAATGCACATACAGTAGTATACAAGCAAGCACCATTCATCGACCATATGATCAACGTTGATTGGCTTTAATTATAACGAATCATAGCAGGAAATAAAGATCTGTCTTTAAACTCCAGATGTTGTGGCCATAAACATCTGGTGAAAAAAAAAAACAATAAAAAAAGGTTTAGCATGTACATTTTTACTGCCATAAATATTTGTGATACTTTATTGATGTTTTGTTTACTTTGTGTTATCTTCATAAATATCGATTTACTTTGCATTACGTACTTAAGTAGTTAATCAATTTGGATTACGTAAACATAACCTAATCTAGACGTTGTTAAAGCAGAAAGCCAGAAATGCTACTGCTATAAAAGAAGGGTCCAAACTACTATCCAAGCCTAGACCATCGGTATGCTCAATAAAGATATGGAAAAGCACAACTTGTCATGTGTTATCTAGTAAGAACATGTACACTCTAAACCATCATCTGCAATGCAGTTCCATTATAGATGTATGTACAGTGTGGCAAAAAAGTATTTAGTCAGCCACTGATTGTACAAGTTCTCCTACTTAGAAAGATGAGAGAGGTCTGTAATTTTCATCATAGGTACACTTCAACTATGAGAGACAAAATGAGAAAAAAATCCAGGAAATCACATTGTAGGATTTTTAAAGAATTTAATTGAAAATCATGGTGGTGGAAAATAAGTATTTGGTCACCCACAAACAACAAGATTTCTGGCTCTCACAGACCTGTAATTTCTTCTTTAAGAAGCTCTTCTGTCCTCCACTCGTTACCTGCATTAATGGCACCTGTTTGACCTCATTATCTGTATAATAGACACCTGTCCACAGCCTCAAACAGTCAGACTCCAAACTCAAACATGGCCAAGACCAAAGAGCTGTCGAAGGACACCAGGAAGAAAACTGCAGACCTGCACCAGGCTGGGAAGAGTGAAATGAGCCAAAATACCAGCTACAGTGTGTGCAAACCTGGTGCAGACTTACAGGAAACGTTTGACCTCTGTCATTGCCAACAAAGTATTGAGTTGAACCAAATTTATTGACCAAATACTTATTTTCCACCATAATTTACAATTAAATTCTTTAAAAATTCTTAAAAAATTTTTTTTTCTCATTTTGTCTCTCATAGTTTAAGTGTACCTATGATGAAAATTACAGACCTCTCTCAATTGTCTAAATAGGAGAACTTGCACAATCAGTGGCTGACTCGATACTTTTTTGCTCAACTGTATGTATGTATGTATGTGTGTGAGTGAGAGTACGTTCCCGTACCGGTCTCGGCAGTGCTCTTGCGATTCAGCACTTTCAGGATATCTTTGGTGATCTTTTTGGTGGAGTGCCGAGCCTCGTCTCGCTGCTTGCCAACGCCGTACAGAACCACAAGACGCTGGTTGCATTCGTGACTGGTGCTCTCCTCCTATCATTCACAGCAGGATGTGAATTAAAGTGCAAATCAGGACATGAGCAACATGAAGCAGCTCTACTGTACCATCAGGTTTCCAGCAGAAGTTTTGCATAAACATTAGGCATGTAACGATGCATCGCAACACGCCACGCAAAAAGGGGACGACGTGCATCGTCGAGTTGGACTTGGTGTTCTTGTTACGCAAAAAGCAATTGCATTTTCTGAACACCAGAGAGCGCAATCATTTGTCATTTCGTTTCATTTTTCAGTGGCTTAAAGCTCCTCTCGAAATCAGGCAACCAAGCATGACCTACTTAATCCCTGGAGTTGCTGAGGCACCGAGCTCACCTGAGGGATTGGGAAATGCGTGGCATACTGGATGTGGCGAGGTTGCTCGTACACCTGGGGGAATGCGGGGTCCAAACCCTTCTCCTTGGCAGTGTTTTTTCCATCCTGGTCCGAAGCAGCTTTTTCTGGGGAGGGGCTTCCCTTTGCCTCGCAGTGCATCGGGGGAGAAAACATCTGGTGAGGGACAGTTCAGAAAGCTTAGTTTATATACAGAGGGGCAAACGGCTGTATACAGTCATCACTAATGCTTCCAGCCACTGACCTCATCAAAGTTGGCACTGGAGTTGTTGTCTATTTCCATTGGTTCGGACATGCCAGTGTCCTGTAAGGGAAATACAGAGGGAGACACGGATTTACCAAGTCAGCCCATAGAACATAAAGCAGGAATCATTACTTTCCAAACCAGTCCAAACACCTCACTACATGCCTCCATTTTGACGCCGCTCCCAGTGTCCTGCTCTTTGCGTTCCGACTCATCTGTGGCCTCATCACTCGGGGAACGGGGCCGGGGCAGGTGGGACTCGGAGGCCAGGTCGCCCCGGGAGATGAGTGTGCACATGTAGATATTGTGGGAGAAGACGTCATGGCGGATGAGTTCACAGAAGAGCAGCACCAAGTTGGAGAACTCCACACGCTCACTTTCATTACCAGGCTCAGCTGCAGAGAGGAAGCAACAGGGTCACACAACGAGGCATTCATGACTAATGTGGCTCTTAAATGTCTCAAACCAGAGTCAGAACACACCTAGAGGAAGCTCTGGCATATAACGTGTACACGACTGAATGCATCACCCCATGCCATGGAGCTAAAGAAGTCCCTATACATGGCAATCTAAGAATTATGTCCCATTGGGAGTCTTTAGGGGCGCTGATGTCACACCAGTTAATGCTGAGACACAGTGATTACTACAGAGGGAACATCTGAAGACATACTGCAGACACACAACCCTGTGGTGACTGTGGATGACTCACTGAGCACCGGAGCCTGCGTGTCCAAGAACTGCAACAGAACGTCCTGGAATACGGGTAGTGTTGCCGCTGAGAGAGAGCCAGAGGACACGGAGCCCTTCTCATCCACCACCTCTGACTCACCACACCTCTGCACAGGCATACAGAGCACAACAAGATGCAGTTATCAATCTGGGTACCAATGAGAAACCAGAGTGCAGTCAAACACCGGTATCAGAACTTCCTGTGTCTCGCTAAAGTGTATGAGGTACTTAAATGCAATTTTTTGGTTTCAGAGACCCCCACGATAGGTGAAAATCCACAAAGTAGCAGTGTTATACAGTGGTGCTTGAAAGTTTGTGAACCCTATAGAATTTTCTGCATTTCCGCATAAATACGACCTAAAACATCATAAGATTTTCCTACAAGTAGATAGAGAGAACATGAGACAAAAATATACTGGCCATGTATTTATTGAGGAAAATCATCCAATATTACATATTAGTGAGTGGCAAAAGTATGTGAACATTTCCCTTCTCTTGAGATTCAGTTCATGGACAGATTCCTTTAGAATTCTCTGATATAATTCAGAATTCATTGTTCCATCAATGATGACAAGCCGTCCTGGCCCAGATGCAGCAAAACAGGACCAATGATGGTGGACTCATGAACATTAACATTAGCCAATGTGAGAGAGGCCTTCAGTTGCTTAGAAGTTACCCTGGGTCCTTTGTGACCTCGCCAACTATTACACACCTTGCTCTTGGAGTGATCTTTGTTGGTCGACCACTCCTGGGTAGGGTAACAATGGTCTTGAATTTCCTCCATTTGTACACAATCTGTCTGACTGTGGATTGGAGTCCAAACTCTTTAGAGATGGTTTTGTAACCTTTTCCAGCCTGATGAGGTCCTCAGAAATAACCTTTGTTCGAGTCATTATACACTTCCACAAACATGTTGTGAAGAGCAGACCTTGATAGATCCCTGTCCTTTAAATAAAACAGGGTGCCCACTCAACTGACCGTCATCCCATTGACTCAAAACACCTGACTCTAATTTCACCTTCAAATTAACTGCTAATCCTAGAGGTCCACATACTTTTGCCACTCACTAATATGTAATATTGAATCATTATTCTCAATAAATAAATAACCAAGTATAATATTTGTCTAATTTGTTTAACTGGGTTCTCATTATCTACATTTAGGACTTGTGTGAAAATCTGATGATGTTTTAGGTCATATTTATGCAGAAATATAGAAAATTCTAAAGGGTTCATAAATTTAAGCACCACTGTACATATATTTAAAACTTTATAAGCCTTCCCACACTCCTATAAACACTTCATATTCTCTTAAACACAGGTAATAAGTATGTATATTCCGCAAAATGCCACGAAACAGCGAAAACTCCGCGATACAGAATTACATATACTTTAAAAAAAAAAAAAAAAAAAAAAACCTAGATACAGCGAAGCTGCAATAAATGAACCGCGAGGAATGACTGTATTTCATTGACACTTTGTTCAATTTTTGCAACCTTTCACTGGTGACAAAAACTCACCAACCAATAGGGGTGCGACAATACAGTAATGTCACGATGTTTTTGCTCCATGATATGATATATTTTAGGTCAATACTAAATCGGAAAATGGCTTGCTTTGCTGGGGTTCAAAAAACACCCAAGAGCTCTGGCATTGCTGATTTGCTGGTCCAGGCACCTCAGGGGTCCACACTCTCTTCTGAAGGATTCATCTTCCTATTCTCTCTAGCTTTGCACTATTGTGATACATTATACATTTATTGTATTTGAGTTTCTATTCCTCACATTAACAAAACCAGCATCAAGCTTACCTGCTGCTGCCCAATGCTTAAAATCTCTGTGGTGTGTATGCAGATGGAGCACAGATCCTTTTACACAATCTGCCACTAGATGTCGCTGTTGGTCTAGAACTGAGGTTGGCTTTCCTACTATGCAGATGACTGCATCTCAGCAGCACTGGTTGACCAACAGATCAATAGGTTTTCTTTTTTTTTTTTTTATATTAATGTATTACATTCAGAGCTCATATCATATCACAACCACAGTATCGAAAAAAAAAAAAAGGAAGATTACTACTATGTGTATCGTGACACCCCTACCGACCAATCACCGTCGCTTCTGGTGTTGTCATAGCAACATGGTTGAGTGTAGCCGTGCAGTTTGACATCATTTCCCCCCCCCCCCACATGAGATAACAGCTTGCACATGCTGTTTCTAATAAAAGTACCTAATGCCTGTATGTTTATTCATTTATTTAACACCACACCTGCATCAATGGCTGCTTGTGACAGGACTATTAGATATTAAAACTGTCTAATAAAATGAATAGACTACTTTTAAATACAAAAGTATTGTTGTGGTATTTGCAGTAGTGTTTTTTTTTGTTTATTAAATGATTTAAAATTAATAAATGCATTCTGCTAAAGCTTATACTGGAGATGCATGCTTAGTAAAGGGAAAAAAAATGCTTAATGTCACGTACGAGGAAGCAAAAATAGAATTAATCTATTGAAATACTTGAGTCATTTGACAGCACTAGTATTTAACACTTACTTGTGACTAGAACACTTGTTTTTTTTGTGCTGCAGAAAAACATTTGTACCATGTGTTCCCAGAAAAATCGTGTCGTGGTCCAGTGTGTACAATTCTGAGGCCAAAAAACAAAAAAAAGTATCTGATCATTTCGCTTTTTCGTGTCACGTTCAGTACAGGATTCAAATCGGATTGCTCAAACCACTTGAGGCGATGGTTCGGGACGCATCGTAGCTGCATATTAAGCAACTGTGCCTGCAAACACACCTGACTGCCAAAACCTGTCCAATACTTTTCGATGTAGCATCATCCATGAAATCAATCTCTCCATAGCCAGGCAAACAATGATGGAGCGCACACAGACCTTATGACTGCAATAAACCTTTTACTATTTATGAGCAATTTGGACAGATCACATTATCCAAAATAAACTGTAATACAATCAGCTCTCACCAGTTTGCTCTCGCATTCCAAAACTGATCTGTGCACTGCTGTATTACCCATGTTTAACAGCCGTCTACTTCTAAACATTTCACTTCTGAAGATGTAGTCTTAATTTTAAGTCAAATTTGTTTATATAGCACTTTTTACAACAGCATTGTTTCAAAGCAGCTTCACAAAAAAAGCTTGATTTTACAACTATCTAGGCCCAAAGCTCTAAGACTGAGCAACCCTGGGGTGACAGTGGCAAGGAAAAACTGCCTAAATTGTATATGGAAGAAACCTTGTGAGGACCAAGACTCAAACGGACCCACACTGTATTAGATAAAACTAAAGAATACAAAACAGTAGCGTATATAAATAAAATACTGAATATGTGCATCAGCCTTATTTAGTACAGCAAACAGTCACTGTAGGGTCTTGTGCCACCAGTGGGAAAGCTTTGTATGTGTGTCATTTAAAAATAACAATGTAATGAGATTATTTTAAATCAAGATGTTTGTTTGCAACGAAACAAGCCATAAACTCACCGATTTCCATGTTACACAAGATGCATTTGCTTATGAAGGGTAAATGCAGACAGTTCTCAAAGTCTTATCAGGATCCAAACCAGATAGAAAGTGCCTGAAAAGGCCAAGTGTAAACAGGGTCATAATGAGGACGTGCTCCTCCGGTTATCTGAGGTCGAAGTGCTGCCAACGACGTTCCTGCTTAGACTCAGGATCCTGGAGTGACTCTGTGTATCGGACTACTTAATGCCGATGTGCATGTTTTACATTTTATTTGAAATGTCACTCCAAGACTTTAGTTTCATTCTTAGATTTATCATCTACGCCGCCCAAGGAGGTTGGGTCCCTTTTGAGTCTTGGTCCTCCCAAGGTTTCTTCCTATAACACTTAGGGAGTTTTTCCTTGCCACTGTCGCCCTAGGCTTGCTCAATTTGGGATTGGACGTAGATATTAGGAGATAATCTAAAATTATACACTTGCTTTGAGACAATGCTCCATTGTAAAAAGAGCCATATAAATAAATCTGACTTGACTTCACTAGCAGAACTCCAGTATTGAAAGACGGCTATGAACATGCTAACCTCTGCCTCTATCTCCGTCTGTCTCTTCTCCAGGAGCTTGGCCACCACCATGGCCCTGTGCCTGCCCGAGCGCTTACAGCACACAGCCCACTCACACAGCAAAGTGACCACAGCATCATCATCTGGACTCATCTGCCAAACAAAGACAAATAGTTACACATTACACAGACTGGCACATTAATACATAAGCTCCTGTCTTGATTGGATGAGAGGCAAGTGTTGGTTCACTTGGCTTATTTCTTTGTTTGAGTCTTTCTTTTCCATTATGCACTGAATATGTACAAAATGTGAGCAAGCAGCATAAAGCTATTCAGTTACTCAAAGTTATAAAGTGTAATCCTGTTTATTCTGGTCTGGCACATGGAAGGGCTCTAAAGGGACTGCTGTTGTAGCAACGGATGGAGGAGCAATCCCTCAGACACAACCAATTACGCCTCTGACTCCCAACCTTGCCCATGGGTACCTTCAGGACTCAAACCCTTATGATGACTTATAATGCATAATGTCACAGAAATTTAACTTCTTATTGTTACAGTTGCTATAAGTCAACTTTACATTCCCATCATTTTACACACCATGTACAATCTTCAAACGGGCAGTCCAAGCAATTTTGGCTCAAGCACCTTGCACAAGAACCCAGAAGTGCCAGTATTAGAACTGGAACCTGAACCCTTGAACCTTTCAGCACCTTAACCATTGCACCACCACTGCCCTGCTGGTGTTGTGCCAAGCAATACTGAGCAAGGCACAATGGGTAGCCTAGTTGTTAAGATACAGGACCAAGACCATAAGATCCAGGCTTCAAATCCCACCTCTGCCAAGCTGCCACTGTCGGATTCTTGATTCAAGACCTACAATTTCTTGAATTGTTAGACTGTAAAGCCAATCTCAATAAGGGCGGCTGCTAAAGGACTAAATGTGAACGGAAACCACGAATGACCTGCTTCCTCTGACAGTCTATAAGCAGACAGAAGTCCAGCATTCTGAATAGTCCACTGGCATAAAAGTGGCTTTAACAAGATCTGCTGTCAAGATGTAACCAACATGTTTTGTGGGACTGTGAAGGCTTAGCGGTTAAGGTGACTTTGGAGCAGAAAGTCCAGGGTTCAAATCCCACCTCTGCCATGTTGTTGGGTCCTTGAGCAAGGCGCTTACCCCACAAGTGCTTGAATTGTAAGACTGAATCAGTCACAAGTCTCTCTGGAAAAGGGCATCTACTAAATGTGAGTAAAAGGGAAAAGGAATAAAAGAATGAAAATGCAGCTCTACCTCGTGTCCATCTTTACTCTGACCTGAGCCAAATATTCGGTTGTATAACGAGTCCAGAGAATTACTGAAGTCAGATTTCTCGAAGCTGTGGTTATCGAGAACCTCCAGTGTATGCAAGACTCGACCTATAGTGAAGCCTGGAACGAGACGCAGACAGAAAAGACAGTTGGGAAGGATGTACTGCATTAGCTCCAGTAGGCAATCCAAACCCCCATGATGATGTTTAATAATCTTTAATTATTCAAGGCTCCGTTTCATTACAGCATGGCTGCACACACAATAATGAGAAGGCACAGTAGCTTTTCCGGGCTCTAGAACCATTTAAAGAACAAGGAGTGGACTTACCAGCTGTTGTTTCCTGACATTTGTCAAAGGACCAGCGAAACTCCACCGCCTGCCCTCTCTCTTTGATCTGCTCCTCGATTTCCCTCACCTTGGCACGGACCTGTGAGAACATCTCCATCACTAGCTATCAGCATCTCTCACTCATTTGAATCTCCACAACTGTACAATAACTACTCGGTGCCAAAGACGATGGTATACCTGCTGGTTGAAGGTGGTATTGCCTCCTGGCATGGGCAGGTTCGAAGGAGCAATGGGCAGAAGGTCTAATGGGGATCCAGTTTTATTTCGACTATCTGTCAGTGAATAATGCCAGACAAGAGCGCTAGGGCAGCACAGCACAATACTCTGGAGAGAACAAAGACAGGAAGAACAGTTTTTCACTTTTTCCATGTTTAGCTCTGAATTCAGAAATACAGTGGTGCTTGAAAGTTTGTGAACCCTTTAGAATTTTCTATATTTCTGCATAAATATGACCTAAAACATAAGATTTTCACAAAAGTCCTAAAAGTAGATCAAGAGAACCCAGTTAAACAAATGAGACTAAAATATTAGACTTGTATACTAACATACTAATTAACATAACTAGAGAAATACCAAATACATACAGTATTATGCAAAAGTCTTAGGTCACCATTCGATTTGATGTTTTAGCAACAGTATGACCACACATCATTATGTCTCGGTCCCAAAGGGAACAGAGAACAATATTTCACTTAAACATCATGAGCTTGTCTTCAGGACCCACAGCTCGTTCTGAAACCTGTGTACATTGCCTCAGCCACTTTCATCTAGTACATTAGTCAAACTGTGCATTACTAAAAGCAGGAGATCTTCCCAGCGGACAATGCATTTTAAAACGAAAATACCACTGGTGATGAAAATGACTTCTGATCTTACCATCTCTGATAAAACATGCTTCTGGCATAGAACGCTACACAGATCAAAGAAGCAGACAGGCCTTGGCTTAAACGTAAATGCTCTCAAATTAGTGGCTTTTATATTAGTTACAGTGAATCATTAAAATAATGGGACTATGGTGGCTCGGTGCTTAAGAATTTAGACTATGGACCAGGTCCAGGGTTCAAATCCAACCCCTGCCAAACTTCCACTGTTGGGTCTAAGCCATATCTGCCTGGATTGTATGAGTGTACCAGTCGCAAGTCGCTCTGGTAAAGGAATTTAAATGTAAATGGGCATTTAGGATTAACCACAGACGTTCGTCTCTAACACTGTAGGAAAGACAGTCCAACTGATCATCCCACTGCTTACAAGATTTAAGATTAGCTTTGTCAATGATAAAAGGCTGTCCCAGTTCCATTACATCTATTAAAGGTTCTGAATGAATCAGTCTACAGAGTTTAAATAACAACTACTGTACCTGGAGCATACAGCTGAGGCCGAATACTACAGGCCGGTGCTGAGGACAGATGTAAAAGTCTGTGAAGGGTGTTTGGGGCTGGTTAGCCCCTGATGGCTGGGAGGTTGGGGTGGGGGGTAGTGCATTGCCAGACTGGCCCGAGATTCCATGGGCTTGGTGTCCACCTGTGTTGGGTCCCAAGCTCCCATCACTTAGCAGCAAGTTGAGCCTGCGTGTGCAGAAGTAAGCCAGCCTTCTTGACAAATAGGCTGACTGTACAAACTCTCCAGAGTACTGAAATGGAAGAGAGAGAGAGAGGAAAAATATTATGATCTTGAACGGTAGGGAATGCTAAACATTAATTAAAAAAACAAAACTGAAAGGTTATTTGTGTTTGAATGAAACAAAATTATTCTATTATTGATAGCTACCACAAACAGTGATACTTCAATTTAATAATCTGATAAAAACAGATCAATGAGTGTGTTTACATGCACTTAATTCGGTTGTTCTCTGATTTCTGCAGTTATCCAATTATTCAAGTGGTCATCTATACAGCATATGGCAATCTAGAAATCAGATTAAGAAATCCAAGACAGCTGGATTTTATTCCAGTAATAAGATTTCTCAAAGCATGTTTTCCCATACTCAAATTTCTATCAGTTTTCTCAGTCTGTGCATTCGTGCAAACGTAACATGAGAGAGTAACAAGGTTGCCAGATGCGCTTATTCTAAGAGAATGCTACCTTTGGGATTCTTTCCATAGATCTGGTTGTTTTTTTAAACTTGAGAAATCTGCCACAAATGCAGCCGCCATAAGGGCCAAAGAGTGTAGCTACAAGCTAGGTAGAAATGAATTAACTGCCTGGTTAGTGCATACTTGGTATAGACAACACTACGTAACGATGTAATAAGCAACCTGTAAAAGGAGTGGCAGCAACAATTTGAGGAGCTCATCTTCTCCTGGACGAATCTTCTCAAAGCATTCCAAGACCCAGGTTAAGAACTCGTGTCTGTCTAGCATGCCATCCTGAAAAAGAAACAGAAAAATGCATTTGCATTCACAATTTTAATGGCTAACCCTGCATTCACACTAGCAAGCCACAGGTCTCTGATGTTTCCTCAGACCTGTCTCTGTACTGTTGTCATTGGTGCACGTGCACCTTCTAATTGAACTCAAACATATCCAAATGCAACTGACATATAATCACAATGTGCCTTAAGCAGTTTTAACGTAGAACTGTAGATCTAAGTAGAGAATTGGCAGTCGTGGATATTTCCACTTGATTTTACTTAATGTTGGGAAAATCGTAGCTCAAATGTCTCATCACTGTCCAAAAAATAGCTCTCTTTGAAACTTTGCTCAGGAAATCATCACCTGCCATGTGGCTTGCAGGGTGTGAACACAGATGAATGCACACAGCAGGTTCCATATACTTATTTGTCTATTGTGTTGACTGCATATAATAAAGGCTCCTCCCTGAACACAGGAAGACTAACCTGAAACATAAACATGGCTAGTTTCTCGTTGTACTCCCACTGCTTCATGGCAGTCTCCACCTCTGAGGGAGGGGCAGGCAGAGGAGAGCCACAGACCTGGCTGGGAGACTGCCTGTAAAATTCGGCCACCTTCTGCAGCTGCTCCCAGAGGTACTTTGTAATGATCTGGGTCCATTCTGCAGAAATGCGATGAAATTAGAACCGCACCGCAGACAGAACACAACAGTGCAATGTACAGAGAATATTAATAGAGTGTTTCAGTGAAAGCTAACTGCACAAAGTAAAGAGTTACCTATGCAGGGGTCAATGACATGCCTCTTCTTAACTTTAGTTTCAGTTATGGCAGCATGATATGCACAGGTCATTTTAATCATCCAGGCAGAACGCATCACTGGTACCGAATACTTGGCCAGGTAGCCGAAAACCTCCTCCTTCTTGCTGAAGATGGGTACCTGGGGCATTCAGATGAACATGTTGAAGCAAAGGCACTAAATAAAACGATACACAAAGTAATACAGCTCTTCTCATAGGCTCTAAATCCAGCACTAATTGCACGACTGCAGAGGAAACCGTTCAGCAAATCAATCAGGAGCTGTCTGTCTCTGTTTAACTGTGCATAGTAGACGAAATCCAACCTTCTTGGCAAGCTGAGTGAGAGGTTTGGTCCCGGCCAAGTCTGTAAACCAGTTGTTGATGGAGCTCTGCGACCGTGCCGTGACCAGCCAGAAGTTGTCCTTCTGGTTGACCTGTGGTTTCCTTTTGCCCGTGTCTGGGAATGTGTTGCATCGCAGCTTTTCGGCAATAATGCTGCTGAAATTTGAGCTAATCTGAAAACAAAATGCAGAAATACAAATGGCTGCAGAGAAACAGGCTCCGTACGTGACTTTATTTATTTATTTATTTTACGAACAGCTCGTGTTTCAAAGGATCTTACCTTAGAGGGGTTAAAATTGACATTTTTAGCACTACCATGTTCGTCCCCTGATACAGCTGGCTGGTTATTAAATCCCTGCTTGACATTCAATGCAGTCAGTTCATCCTAAACAAATGAGAAAGGCACTGGTGAATGTTCAACAATTCCATACATGGACAAATTACATACATTTCCTGAAGATTAACACCGAGTTAAAGAGTAAAGGTTCAGAGTAGAGATGCTCCGATTACTGATTCTGATTGGGGCCGATTCCTATATTCTCTCGGTCTCAGAATGATAAATGACAGCATACAGAAACATTTCTATCCAACTTTTCTTTTAATGGAAAATTCCTCATTGCTAAAGAATGATAGCCGGGGCTATTTGCTTGCGCCTGGCTTTGCGCTATTGCTAGCTTTAGCGTCAAGTTCCCTGCCTTGTTTTGCGTTGTCCAATTCCATATCTTCAGCGGACCGATGCTGTTTTAAATGTCTTTTTAAAATTCGTTATTCCGAACGTTTTCAGAGTTGTTCCTTCACTATGCTTGCATTGTATTTCAAACAGCACGCTGTGAAGCGCTTCCACGCTACACACATGGCTGCGTCCAAAATAGATCCTTATTCCCTCGTTGGTAACGCACTATATAGAAAGAGACTATTTGGTTGACTAAGTAGCACTCAAAACACATCCAAAATCTAACACGCACCCATTCTCAACATGTCACCAGTCTCATTAAGATACCCACGAGCGTCTGATCGATAAGCGCCTCTAGTTCAAAGGCATCTCAGGTTACATTTAATGTAATACTTAATCACCACCTGACCACCAATATCACAAGCTCCCTAAAAAAGGTCTTATAAACAGGGCTGGAAAAACACATGGGACAAGCCGATTGTGTGTGAGTCATGTGTTTTATTTGTCATCGCCCACAGGACAGCACAGTCAGTAAACCGCTGATATGACAGTCACCACTGGCAAAAAACTTTGTATCCACCACTTCACCCATTTAGATTTTACATTTACAGCATTTAGCAGATTTGCACCCTTATCCAGAGCGACTTACAACTGATACAGTCTCACATACAATTAGTAGTCAATCCAAGCAATTGTGGGTTAAGAGCCTTGCTCAAGGACCCAACAGTGGCAGCTTGGCAGAGGTGGGATTTGAACCCTGGACCTTCTGGTCCAAAGTCCAGTACCTTAACCGCTAGGCTACCACAGTTCCACAGTGCTTTTAATCGTAGGGATAACCTCATTACCAGAGCAAACCCCCCTGTAAGGAGAAACTCTCAATAGTAAAACAGCTTAATTGTGACTTCAGCTAGGGAAAATAAACCCTCTCCGTATTTGGAAGGAATCTGCTTATTAAAAAAGCATTAGGCTGCACATAGCCAACAATGGTCAACACAAGCCCTGTACAACGCAGCGAATATATTTCTAGCATTAACAGATCGTACTGAATGAAAGCAAAGTTATTGCTATCAAAGGTACAGCCTCAATGCTGTTTCAGTCTGTTCCACTCACACGTATGAAGAGAAAACTGAGATCCAAAATAGCTACTTTTCACTTGCCCTGCTCGACATTTATAGGTTTAAACCCCCAATTCAGGCAATGTAGAGTTTGGGGTATTGACCGTTGGAAAGGACAACTAGCAATTGTACTATTCACCTCAAGTATGAATGACATAATTGCTACCTTTTATCAGGGTACTGTGTATTTCCAACTTCTAAAATGTGGTGAAGTGGACGTAGCCGTATTCCAGAAAACTGTGTATTCTCCACTGCTCTAAGGATAAAGTGTTACTGGAAATAAACACGATGCTTGGTGATGAGCACTGTTGATGCTCTTGGTTGGACTTGAAGGTACTGGACTATGGACCAGAAGGTCCAGGGTTCAAATCCCACCTCTGCCAAGCTGCCACTGTTGGGTCCTTGAGCAAGGCCCTTAACCCACAATTGGATTGTAAGACTGTATCATTTGTAAGTCGCTCTGGATAAGGGCGTCTGCTAAATGCTGTAACTGTAAATGTCCAAGATGGCTCAGTGGGGCGGTGGTGCTTGCATGTCCTCCCCATGTCTCCATGCATTTCCTCAGATTTCTACCCACATTCCAAAGACCTCAGTTCCTTCACTTAGTGTCACTAAAATTGAGTGAGCATGTGCTCACACGTGCTCTGGAGTGGACTGGCATCCTGTCTAGAGTTGGTTACCACCCTGTGCTATTGGTTAGCACCCTATGCCCCTGAATTGGACTGTGAGCAATAAAGAGCCATAATGCAAACCATGTCATCTCTGTTTATGACTAAAGTAAAGTCAGTTGGGGTTGGTTCTGTGTAATCTGAGCATTCACTGATAAAGGACAAATTTAGCAAAGCACAAATTTCGACTCTAGCATCTTGTATAGGTGTCTGAGTATTATGAGACATTTCTGCACTGTATGCTTCCCTGATATGAGTAACAACGAGTGAAACAGCAGACACAGGCCTTCATTTTGACAGATCAAAGTCAAATGAATGCGGGCTTGCATGGAAAGCATCCAGAGACTGTTAGATCAGCTGCTATGTCATTTGATTGCATGCAGAAGCAGTAACATCTGCAGTGATACTGACATTTTACATAAAAAGGGAAGGGATTACATTCAGGAACAGAATTTCATCAAAAAATGATGACTGGGAGAGCACACTTGCACCTCTAGCTTCAAGAGGAATAGTTTTACGTAAGACATTTCTGTAAGATTTAATTGCAAATTTTCTGTTTTAATCACACCAATGTTTACCATGTTTGTCGTTTTAATTGCACTTTTGCTTGCTCCTATTTGGAAATAGTTTATCCATTGAAACAGCACTACATAACCTTATGAGTGGCCAGCAGAAACGTCAACAGACTGTTTCTATTAAGTCAAGTCAGATTTATTTATATAGCGCTTTTTACAATGGAGCATTGTCTCAAAGCAACTTTACAAGTTTAGATTATCTCCTAATCTCCTAACGTCCAATCCCAAGTTGAGCAAGCCTAGGGCGACAGTGGCAAGGAAAAACTCCCTAGTTCTAGGAAGAAACCTTGGGAGGACCAAGACTCAAAAAGGGGACCCAACCTCCTTGGGCGGCGTATTAGTTTTTTAGTAATTCAATAACATCACGTCTTGTTTGACATTTCATTGCATCACCTCTGACAGTGCTGACACGGTGCTGCAATTAGCAGAATGGTACCTTTTAAATGTTAATGTCAAGAAAATGGCAAAATATTTATTTTATTAGATACCCTTACAAGAAATAGCATGTGCATGAATGTGAGTGAATATTCTGTCGCACAGGAATGAGCAAAGCACAACGTAGCGTCCAAAAATGTTCCCAACTTTGTTCCTAAAAGCTTATAGTGCTATTTACAGGATGTAGAATGAAGGGAAGAGTGTACCATTTTGGATACAGTCCATAATGACGGATCCTTCAGAAGGTCAAGCATTGGGCTTGGGATTTACTTTTCTCTAACGTCGCTGTTGGCCTCAATTGCCATTTGTTACAGGTCACATCGATACTAGTCAGTCACATTCACACCGAGCCAATTTAGAGTGACCAATTAACCTAACATACACGTGTGGGATATGGGAGGAAAGCAGAGTACCCCAGAGCAAATCCACGTGGACACAGGGAGGACATGCAAACACCACACAGGTGGAGTCTGAGGTCGGGATCGAACCGGGGATCTCTGGAGGTAACCGTGCAGAGGCTACCTATGAGGTGGCAGCTTTAGCTCTATAACCCACCTGTTATTCGGGACTGTTGTAGCCTAGTGGTTAAGGTACTGGACTATGGATCAGAAGGTCCAGGGTTCAAATCCCACCTCTGCCAAGCTGCCACTGTTGGGTCCTTGAGCAAGGCCCTTAACCCACAATTGCTTGGATTGTAAGATTGTATCAATTGCTCTGTATAAGGGCGTCTGCTAAATGCTGTAAAGCATGAATGTCTTAATTACCTCAACACAACAAATGAATTAAGCTAAAGATATTTCTTCATGACTAAGGGAACAATTTCACACACAGTTCATGATAGCATGAATCACAGAGGACTGGTTTGAGCACTCATTTAAAGCAACATGCACTCAAACAGGTTGTTCTAGAAAGTGCTGTTGTAGACAGGGTGAAAAGGGTGCTATGGTGTTTGATCCTTGTGATGTTTTGACCAACCCATATTTCAACTAACATGCAACACCAATCTCATGCCAAAGATGCGACAGCTGTAGTCAGAACATACGCTTTGTTTATTAACTAATGCACTAAATTAAAACTCATCACAACCAATGCAGGGACCAGCCATGAGCTTAACATTTCTGCAGATTACATTTAGTCATTTGGCAGATGCTCAAATTGTGAGCAATTTACAAAATGTGTAAACAATCGAAAGTTCCACCATGCAAGTAAAGGTATGAGTCACTTAACGTCCATGGTAAGTTCTGTGAAACTGCACGCTATGCGATCAGGATGTTGTCCAAACACTATTATATACACCATACTCAGCAATGCTATATGGGACACTAAGGTACCAGGTACTGACTAAATAGCTAAAGAATCTGCAGTATTTCCCGCTACATTAATTTATTTAATATCAAGCTTGACCAACACATTGCTTTCCTACTTTTACTAGCTATAGAAGATGGATTAAAATGTATTTCACTATAGAGGTGTGCCCAGTGCAGCAGAATGGGTTGTACTGCTACCCCAGTGACACTCAATATGACACACACAGATTCCCACTTCCAACAAGTCTGGCTTGCACAGAACCTTTACCATCAGACACCCTGAAAATGCACTGGATTGTCAGAAGTGGACCAGGGCTTATTGTCAAACATCAGAAGCTGACCTCACAGTCATGTTCCAAAATCGCATGTGAAGCCCCTTGTAGCAGCAAAAGCCCCATGACCTGTTTCAGCCTGAAACTCGATTCATGAGTCAGTACACAGTGAGTCAGGTTCACAATAGCCCATGGTCAGTAAATATCTCCACTGTTTATGGTGTTTTTCATTATTTTCACATCTACAGTCCTGTCTTCTTCATTCAAATAAGTCCCAATGGGTCCTAAAGAGGTTACATACAAGCACCAACCAAAAGGAAAACAAACCTGTGAATGCTCCAGAACACAAAGGCAGCAGTTAGCATTAGCATCTATCCTAGCACTCACCAGATAGAGTCCACCAATAGAGCAAGTGTTCTTTCAATCCATTACTCACTAAACTACATGAGCTTTCTCAACACTTCACTATAAAATAAGCTTTGTGTCAATGATTTTGGCCAACTGAAGGTTAATGGAAGTGTTTTAAGCATTAACTTACTTTTCATGCTATGATACAGTACAGACCACTGTGCCAAACTTGTTAACCGCCTCAGATTATAATAATGAATTAATTCAATTTAAGTGATTCCTTATGAGAAAATGGGACAGAATGCAGAATACAGTGGGGCAAAAAAGTATTTAGTTAGCCACTGATTGTGCAAGTTCTCCTACTTAGAAAGATGAGAAAGGTCTGTAATTTTCATCATAGGTACACTTCAACCATGAGGAAATCACATTGTATGATTTTTAAAGAATTTAAAGTCATGGTGGAAAATAAGTATTTGGTCACCCACAAACAAGCAAGATTTCTGGCTCTCACAGACCTGTAACAACTTCTATAAGAAGCTCTTCTGTCCTCCACTGGTTACCTGTATTAATGGCACCTGTTTGACCTCGTTATTAAGACCAAAGAGCTGTCAAAGGACACCAGGAAGAAAACTGTAGACCTGCACCAGGCTGGGAAGAGTGAATCTATAATAGGCAAGAAGGTTGGTGTGAATAAATCAACTGTGGGAGCAATTGTAAGAAAATGGAAGACAGACAAGACCATTGATAATCTCCCTCGATCTGGGGCTCCACGCAAGATCTCAGCCCGTGGGTCAAAATGATCATGAGAACGGTGAGCAAAAATCCCAGAACTACACGGAGGGACCTAATGAATGACCCTGCAAGAGCTGGGACCAAAGTACAAGCCTACCATCAGTAACAAACCCGACGGCAAGAGAGACCTAAAGATCCTGCAGTGCCAGGCGTGTCCCCCTGCTTAAGCCAGTACATGTCCAGGTCCGTCTGAAGTTTGCCACAGAGCATATGGATGATCCAGAAGAGGTTTGGGAGAATATCATGTGGTCAGATGAAACCAAAATAGAACTTTGTGGTAAAAACTCAACTCATCATGTTTGAATAGTGAGTTGCATCCCAAGAACACCATACCTACTGTGAAGCATGGGGGTGGAAACCTCATGCTTTGGGGCTGTTTTTCTGCAGAGGGAACAGGACGACTGATCCGTGTTAAGGAAAGAATGAACGGGGCCATGTATCGTGAGATTTTAAGCCAAAACCTTCTTCCATCAGTGAGAGCATTGAAGATGGAACGTGGCTGGGTCTTCCAGCATGACAATGATCCCAAACACGCTCGAGCAACAAAGGAGTGGCTCTGTTGAAAGCATTTCAAGGTCCTGGAGTGGCCTAGCCAGTCTCCAGACCTCAGCCTCATAGAAAATTTGTGGAGGGAGCTGAAAGTCCATGTTGCCCCAAAACATCACTGCTCTAGAGGAGATCTGCATGGAGGAATGGGCCAAAATACCAGCTACAGTGTGTGCCAACCTGGTGAAGACTTACAGGAAACGTTTGACCTCTGTCATCGCCAACACAGGTTATGTCACATAGTATTGAGTTGAACTTTTGTTATTGACCAAATACTTATTTTCCACCATAATTCCCAAATAAATTCTTTAAAAATCCTACAGTGTGATTTCCTGGATTTTTTTTTCTCATTGTGTCTCTCACAGTTGAAGTGTACCTATGATGAAAATTACAGACCTCTCTCATCTTTCAAAGTAGGAGAACTTGCACAATCAGTGGCAGACTGAATACGATTTGCCCCACTGTATACCTGTACTCAATGGTCTAGTGGATAAGATCACTGCCACTACCAGTTAAGCCACTAATGTCACTCTGAGACTATCAAGCAAGTTCTCAATTTAACACTAAGGGCACATGTAATATAAAGAAACACCAAGAGGTTCACGGTAAAAGCTGACAAAAATATAAAGAGCAAACGAGGCACAACAAGTGCAGACGGCATCATCTTAAGTATTTTAAAACAAAATGGAAAAACTGTAGCACAAAATGTGGCATGTGCAAAAGTCTAGGGACCAGGTAAGTGATCTGTGAACTGTTCATTTCAAATGTCGAAAGAGGTCACATCTTAGGTTGCTCCCTGCAGAGGCCTTGTTAACTGTCAGCTGTCCAGCTGAACTCCAAGTCACTTCTGGATTAAAGCATCTGGCCAATGATTAATTACAAATGTAGCCACGGGCCGGACATCAACATCAGCTGGTGTCCAGCAGCTTTGCACTCCTAAAATAACTGATTGATGAAAGCACTCTGTTCATCCAGAGTTCATCAGTTGCACACTTACATTACTGTGCATTGGTAAAGCAAACAATGTAACTAATGAATTCACTCCTTAGAGACCGGCTGTGTCTTAAACCACACACTAGCTAAATAGTAAGCAAAACTGGTGGTCTCCTAATTAGTGTGCTCACTTTTTAAGACCCTATGTGGCACTATAGCGTGCGTTACTGGGATATGTTATGGGGACTTGCAGTATTGTTCATTCTACGGCAGAATGGAATAGCGCTGCAAAAACACAACCAACTTTGAGCCATTTTTGCACAGATGCTATTTGGCTAACGTTAGCTTAGCTTGCAAAACAGTAATAAACCCCTCTAGTACCTTATTTATTGGCCAGCTAGGAAAGCCACTAGCGCGATAGCTACCCCACGTATTGCTCTTGTTAGCTCTACAATAAAACTCTAACTGCTGCCATAACAACAACACATGCCTATTTGATGCATTTAGTGCATTGTTATTGGCAGTTAGCAGATAGCTAGGCCCGGAACGTATACTTAAAAGGCTGTGTCACAAACCGCACAGTACACACTACCTAGCATTTAAATCCAGTAACGACACCATTGGCTGTGTACTAATCTGACATACTTGTTAGTACGATGGTATGCGGTTTGAGACGCGTCCCTAGTCCGTTGCTAGCCAAACATTAAGGTTTCTTTGTGCGCACCAAATAGCCCTTGTGCTTAACAAAGACGGAGAAAATAAGCTCCTAACCTCTTTTTGCTTTGGGTCTTGAGGATAAACATCCGGAGGACCGAGTCTGGGCCGCTTGAGAGGCCGGTGTTCGTAACTCAACATCCCAAACGCAGCCATCGTCCCAGCGGCATAGCAGCTGCCCCGGCCTTCCTGTGCCTCTTTCCCACCAGCTTCTCGATTGTGCCCAGTTGTTGTTTTCCCACCCGCATTCGCAATAATCCCGCCCCCTGCAGATGGTGATTGGCTAGCATCGTACACACACTCTCCATTTAGCTCGAAAGCGCGAACTACTAGTCAGTTTTGGAGCAGGAGGATTCAAAGCTACCTCATCTACGGAATTTCACAAGTGTGTTTAATGAGTTGTCAAATGTTTGACTTTATAGCATTAGTCAAGCTCTAAAATTGGTGCACTATATAGGAAATATGATGTAAACTCGAATATGCATGTCGTTTCCAGTGGGTAAAATTATGGGATGACCACTGTTTGTTCATTCAGTTTTATTTAGTGTCTCTATCAGCATCAATGGCCATTGCAGAGACACACACAAGGTTACATCAAGACTAGTGATGTGTGTGTCGCGACCGATCCGGCTCTAAGAGCCGGCTCTTTGAAATGAACGACAGGAGCCGGTTCCCGATTGGGAGCCGAATGGGAGCCGTTCAGCTACAAACAATCTAAAGAGCCACTAGGGAGCCGAAAGAGCCGGCTCTTTTTAGTGAGGCCGAGCCAAAAGAGCCGGCTCCCCTGAAAAAAAAAAGCCGGAATTCCCATGACTAGTCTTGATTAGTGATGGGAATTCCGGCTTTTTTCAGGGAAGCCGGCTCTTTTGGCTCGGCTCACTAAAAAGAGCCGGAATTCCCCATCACTAATCAAGACTAGTCATATACACTGTATATACAGTGGGGCAAAAAAAAGTATTTAGTCAGCCACTGACTGTGCAAGTTCTCCTACTTAGAAAGATGAGAGAGGTCTGTTGTAATTTTCATCATAGGTACACTTCAATTACTATGAGAGACACAATGAGAAAAAAATCCAGGAAAGGAAATCACATTGTAGGATTTTTTAAAGAATTTTTAATTGTAAATTATGGTGGAAAATAAGTATTTGTCAATAACAAAAGTTCAAAACTCAATAATTTGTAACATAACCTTTGTTGGCAATGACAGAGGTCAAAACGTTTCCTGTAAGTCTTCACCAGGTGGCACCACACACTGTAGCTGGTAATTTTGGCCCATTCCTCCATGCATTCGGGTGGTTCCTCTAGAGCAGTGATGTTTTGGGGCAAACACGGACTTTCAACTCCCTCCACAAATTTTCTATGAGGTGAGGTCTGGAGACTGGCTGAGGTGTGGGTGGGCCCTGCGGGGATAGGGTGTGGGGGGTGGCGTGGGTGGTTGGTGTGCGCATCAGAGGGGGGTGGCAGGCCGGTTGAAATTGCGTGGTTGTTAGCGGGCTAGGCCACTCCAGCACCTTGAAAATGCCTTTTTTACGGAGCCACTCCTTTGTGGACCGAGCGGTGGGTGTTTGGGAATCATTGCATGCTGGAAGACCCAGCCACGTTCCATCTTCCAATGCCCTCACTGATGGAAGGAGGTTTTGGCTTTAAAAAAAATCTCATGATACATGACCCCGTTCATTCTTCCCTTAAACACGGATCAGTCAGTCGTCCTGCCCCCTTTGCAGAAAAACAGCCCCAAAGCATGATGTTTCCACCCCCCAAGCTTCACAGTAGGTATGATGTTTTGGGAGATGAAACTCAGCATTCTTCTTCCTCCAAAAAACGAGGAGTTGAGTTTTACCACAAAGTTCTATTTTTTGGTTTCATCTGACCACATAATATTCTCCCAGTCCTCCTTCTGGATCATCCATATGCTCTCTGGAAAACTTCAGACGGGCCTGGACATGTACTGGCTAAGGCAGGGGGACACGCCTGGCACTGCAGGATCTGAGTCCCTCTCGGCGTAATGTGTTACTGATGGTAGCCTTTATTACTTTGGTTTCCCAGCTCTCTGCAGGTCATTCATCAGGCCCCCTCCGTGTAGTTCTGGGATTTTTTGCTGACTGTTTTCATGATCATTTTGACCCCATGGGATGAGATCTTGCGTGGAGCCCCAGATCGAGGGAGATTATCAATGGTCTTTTGTCTTACAATTGCTCCCACAGTTGATTTATTCACACCAACCTGCTTGCCTATTGTAGATTCACTCTTCCCAGCCTGGTGCAGGTCTACAATTTTCTTCCTGGTGTCCTTCGACAGCTCTGTGGTCTTGGCCATGGTTGAGTTTGGAGTCTGACTGTTTGAGGCTGTGGACAGGTGTCTTTTATAAAGATAACGAGGTCAAACAGGTGCCATTAATACAGGTAACGAGTGGAGGACAGAAGAGCTTCTTAAAGAAGTTACAGGTCTGTTAGAGCCAAAAATCTTGCTTGTTTGTGAATGACCAAATACTTATTTTCCACCATGATTTACAAGTAAATTCTTTAAAAATCCTACAATGTGATTTCCTGTATTTTTTTCTATCATTTCTCAAGTCTCTCATAGTTGAAGTGTACCTATGATGAAAATCACAGACCTCTCTCATCTTTCTAAATAGGAGAACTTGCAGATACTTACTGCTAGTCCTCCGTCTGATGCAACTCCAGGACAAGACGCTTAACAGTTCTCCTTTTGGAGTGAACCAGATACACTTATCATTCTTGATCAATATTATTTGTCGTTGGCTCATGTACATGTCAAAGAAACACCCGATATTTCATTGGTTAACAGCACCATATGATATTGTTGCTTGCAGCTGGTCCTCGCCCCAAGCACCCTACATTTAGATGGTATTCCAATTTGATGTCTTGTATCAATGGTTCAGACTGCTGCTGGTGGTGTAATGATGTGAGGAATATTTTCTTAGCGCACTTTGGGCCCCTTAATACCAACTGATCATTGTTTATACACAACAGCCTACCTGAGTATTGCTGCTGACAATGTCCATCCCTTTATGACCTGTGTACAATCTTTTGCTGGCTACATCCAGCAGGATAACGCATCATGTCAGAAAGCTCAAATCATCTCAAATGAGTTCACTGTTCTCAAATGGCCTCCATAGTCATCAGATCTCAATCCAATAGAATACCTTTGGGATGTGGTAGAACAGGAGATTCGCATCATGGATGTTCAGCTGACAATCTGCAGCAAATCTGCTTGAGGAAGGAGTCCAACACCTTGTTGAATTAAGATAAATTAACTGAATTCCAGCATCATGAATAATTAAGGCAGTTCTCAAAGCAAAATGGGGCCAAACCCAGTACTAGCATGGTATACCTAATGAAGTTCCTGGTGAGCGAATAGACATACACATGCCAAAAGACAAATTTAGAACACAGCTAATTTCCATTTTTTATTAATAGTTATTCCTCAATGTACCTTGAAAAAACCCAAACATGTAGAGATTTAAAAAGTTCATCATGGAATCTAACTTTTGACTCATTATGTAGCCACCTTTTGCAAATGTAACAGCCGAACACCACTGAGACATTCTGGAAATTAAATATTGTTTATTGCTTTCCAGCACTGTTGCACAAATGTGGTGCACTGGTAAGTCGCTGTGCTTTCACCCGTCAACGCAAACCAGCTAGTATGCATTCAAGTGTGGAAACTGTGCTGGACTTTCCATGATTTGAAGTCGAGTGTATTGTTCTTGTCTTTAAAAGTAGTTCTAATAATAACCTGGAGCATCATTGTCTTGCTGTAGGATGAACACTTACCAGCTAGGAGTAGAGCAAAGGGTATTGCATGGTTCTTTTGGCTCGGGCGACTTTTTCCTCACCATTACGATAGCAATATACTGCATCCTTTATTGTTCAAATACTGTCCTAGAGGTTGTAGTATTTTATAGTAATAGTATTTATAATATATAGTAATAGTATTTGAAACAAAGGGTTTGATATTAAGAAGTAATAAAACTAAACTTTTTTTAACCTCTTAAATTTCACTGCATAATTTTATAGGTTATTCCATGGAACATGTTGATTTCTGTTTAAATGTCAATAAAAAAATAAAAATAAAAAAAATATCTATATATATATATATATATATATATATATATATATATATATATATATATATACACACACGTACATATATATATATGTATGTCTTAACAGAATTTTTAAGCGATTTAACACAACAAAATTAAAAATGAATACAGAATACAAATCCTCACAAAAGGGAATGTTTTATCAAATATAAATAGGGTGATTAAACATGTAAAAATATCTTTAATTAATAAACCAATTTCGTAACAATTCTGTAGAAAATACTTTGATACAATAGCAAAATTATACAAGTTCAGTCCATTACCAATACATACTTTGTGCATTCATTTAAAAAGAAACAACATCCAAACAGCAACCATATAACACATCTCTTTTGTTGTTAGTGTAATTAGTCATTCATGTCTATAAAGGCAGAAGAAAATCTGAAATAAGAATTGCAAATTAGAGTGATTCCTATTAGTGCTGCACGATTACAGCCACTGATACACAGAAGCTGACTGCCCTCTAAAGTGCCTTTCAATCAAAGCCAATCAAACCCTTTATAAGCTGGCTATACATAATAACACACATTGTTCACACATTGCCTGATTAAAGGTTTCAGGTGATATGTTACTCTGTGCATTAGGTAAACATAGGATTATTTTTATAACAGGATTAAAGTTTCCAAAGCCATTTAAACATGTGAGGACATCAGACATTCAAAAACAGGGCACAACATTTTAAAAAGAGAATGACAAACTTCAGAGATTTCCTCCAACCGAAACAATACATTGCACAATCCTAGAAGAGGCACCTTTAAAATTAGTAGACATCACTGACACAACCGACTCGCCTCTTTCTTTGGCTATTTCATAAATTATGTTAGCTTGTGCAATTATGAGGAGCATGATTGAAATCAAGCACCACATGTTTATTGCAAATGCCCCTAATACTGCATAAAATCGCTCATAAATATTGCCTCATTAAATAGCCGCTATGCACATAATCCTTAGTGTATGAATACGATTACCATGGACAATCATTTTAACATATTTCCTGTACTGAGAAAAGAGCAGAAAAAGTTTCCATGTTCAGAATACTGCTTTCCAACAGAGTGCGACAGTTACAACGTTAATCACATTTTCTATGCTTTGGCCAAATGAGACACCTTTTATTATTGGTTGTGTCCAAAATGGTCACCTAGCCACTAATCTCTACACTACCCCATATAGCCTTGGTCTTCACTGTGCCACAGCAGCTTTTGCCATGTTAACACACTAAACGTCACTGAACTGTTGGACAACATGCCTGGCACATGGGTTGACAAGGGCATAACAGCATGCACAAAATGAATAAAGGTTTCCTGGTAATCACCATGGCTTTTTTGTGTGTGCGTGTGTTTTGAACACTAAAGCATCCATCAGTCACAATGACCAAAATAAAACATGATGAAAATAATGTTATTAAATTATTAAAGAGTAATAAAAGTGAAAGGAAAGATCTATAAGAGAGTAGTGAGACCAGCCTTGTTGTATGGCTTAGAGACAGTGGCACTGACAAAGAGACAGGAAGAAGAGCTGGAGGTGGCAGAACTGAAGATGTTGAGGTTCTCTTTAGGAGTGTCTAGGGTGGACAGGATTAGGAATGAGATCATCAGAGGGACAGCACAGGTTAGAAAATTGGGAGACAAAATTTCGAGAGGGAAGACTGAGATGGTTTGGACATGTGCAGAGGAGGGATAGTGGATATATTGGTAGGAGGATGTTGGCGATGGAGCTGCCAGGCAAGAGACGGAGAGGAAGACCTAAGAGGAGTTATTTGGTTGTGGTAAATGAAGATATGCAGGGAGTTGGGGTGAGAGTAGAGGACGTGGAGGACAGGGTGAGGTGGAAACGTTTAACTCGCTGTGGTGACCCCTGATAAAGGGAGAAGCCGAAAGAAGAAGAAGAAGAAGAAAAGCATTCTTTTGGAGCTTACAGTTTAGGCTTGTATGGTTGTATAGTGTATGGTTTGTGGGTTAAGCTCCAAATTGGACGACTTTTTCAGGCGGAAGAACTTGTAGTTTTCTTGAGTGCTTGAGTTGAAGGCCACTGGACCTCTCATCTGATAGACTTCTTCAGTTCTTCAGGCTTTCCGATGAGAGGTGAAATGTCTTCAAGAACCAAAGTCCAGTGGCATTCAACTCAAGACTATATGACATGGATGACTGAGAACCTACACAGACACCTTGTAGTTGTGTTACCACTGCAGTCGCACTGTTATGCACAATGACACCACAAACCTAAAAAAAGTGAGATACTGTACTTGAATTGGGCTGTGTTCAACTTATGAATGAAATTCATCTGCCCTTAGACCCTCACTGGAAGAGACAACAGGTTTTCCAGTCCTGTCTCCTGTTATTAGGTACGTTGTGCAAAGTTGACTTCTGCCTATGCCAGCAGAGCCTTATTTTAAATAATAAACTCACTACAACACATTATAAAGGTCCAAAACTAAACTTATAATCACACTCACCACACACATAAAAGTAATAATCAATAATTAAATAACTTTTAAATATCTTTTTAAGGACAGTCTGTAAGGAAATTTATGACTGGTTGTTTGTGTGCCTTGCATATGGATTATACTGTTTCCTGATAAGGTTGTGATCAAAGGTAGTCAAAATCAGCTCACATCTGTAATGTGGACACAACCCTGATCTGCACCACACATCACACATCACACAGACCCAGTCCCCAGTCTGAGGCACACACACATACACATGCGCATAGAAAGACTTGAGGCCATCACACATTGAACACAATGTGAAAATGTGCCGTAAGAATGCAAGACATTTGGATGCGTTTTCGTATCAAAACTATACACATCGGATGCAACACGATTTTTAATTTAATTTCACCACCTGGTTAATTTTTTTCGGACTCATATTGAGTCCATTCAATGGAGCACAGAGTGTTTCACTGTGTCATACAAGAGCTTAAACTTTTTTTCCATCTGATTTAAGGCCTTTTCACACCGAGTCCGAATTTTACACACGAAAAAAACACGTCAAGTTTTGAAAAAGAACACACGTAGTCGTCCTTCACACCCAGTCCGAAACTAACAGACTGCAACACTGCGTAAAAGTTTTAAACAGAGCCTGTTCTAATTTCTGCGTTGTTCGGATCAGGCTGACCAATCAGAGCTCGGTTGTCAGGCAGAACAGCTCATCCTGCTAGTAGCACAGCACAAGAGCTTATAGGACAAGCAACACGCTGCCTATAAAACATGGATATTAGAGAAAAGATCTGGTGGAATAGAGCTGAAAGGCTGGAGAATGATGGTGATAAACCTCAGTGACTGGATGGAACCATTTTCTTGTTTGTTTAAATGCATTCTGTTCACACAAAAAACACAAACTATAGCTTCCTGCACTAATCTTCACTTGAGTCTTTTTTTTTAAGCTGAACATTTGAAAAAGACACGAGAAAATCTGTGTGACACATTAAGAGGAGGGAAATTAAAGAAAGTAAAAGTGGAAAGGGAGTTTTTAGAGTGTTTAGACAAAAAAACGCGTCGGAAAACGTCCCACTGCCGTTTTTTTTTTTTTCTTGCATAAAAATCAGACTCGGTGTGAAAAGGCCTTTAGGAGGTCTATCCAATGACACATTAAATATAAAGTCTTACTCAAATACAGCTTATTATTAATTATTTATAATATTAATACTCTTTTTAATAACATTGTCCCAAACATCAACATTTTATAAGCAAGTAAAATGGCTCTGTGGTTCCGAGAGGGAACAACAGAGGGCAAAGGAACGTGAAGACGAATGCACCATGTCTTCATTCAGTCTTATGCCGAGAGATTGGTCAGTGAGTTAATAAATCAATGGTGCATTTTCGCTGTCCGAAAAATAGCATTCGGTGTGGAAGACACCATCATTATACACGAGCTCAAATGAATTATATATTGCATGAAGAATTCACATTCTGTGGGGAACAGACGCCAGCTTGCTCATGAGGAAACCCCACTCAGGTGCCTGTCAACTCTAGGCCTAGGTACCTCACACGAATACAAAGGGGACCACACAGCTAGGCCCACTGTTAACCAGGACATATGGAAACAGGACCCAGATGATAAACAACTTCAACCTGTGACTAACACCTTGCCTGAGGTGGGATCTGAACCAGGGTGGTTCAGCACAATGAGCCAGTGCTCTACCACTGATAGTGGTTCTTATCCCACCACTAGTAAAGTCAAGAGTTACATTTAGAAGTTACTTATCATCTGGGTCCTGTTTCCATAGATCCTGGTTACAGGGGGTCTGTCTGGGTAGCAAAGGCTCCTGAATCTGAGCACACTTCAGGGTGGGGGCTGGGTCTGTGTGTGTGACGTGACCTAGACCAGGGGTGCTACCTCATTAGAATAACTAGTGACAACCAACTTCTGGATTTCTGAAGAATCAGCAATGACACTGGTGGAGCGTGGATGTGATGATGTAATGTTTTGGGCGTGATCTTAGTTGCCGATTATGATTTGATATAAATCACCTATTTTATGTTGATACTTTTACTGTAATTCTATTTACGTGAACCTTTTCTGCATTTAATCCTGAATCCTGCATTTAATGTAGACATTAAGCATCAGTCATGTGCCATGATTGGGAAGCCCTGGTGAAATTACATGTTTTGTTCTTCTTCTTCTTCTCTTTTTATTCACTGTATATATAGGGAATGAACCTAAACATGCCAGTTTTTGCCAAAGGAAATATCTAAGACATATTCTGAATGCTAGAGTCATCTGGAAAGGTGGCCAACACCAGATTTTACATTTTGTGTGCATTAAACTTCTATTAAGTGTTGCATAAAACACAAAACGGATATAATCCTGATTGTTACAGGGTATACCTGCATACAGTGGGGCAAAAAAGTATTAAGTCAGCCACTGATTGTGCAAGTTCTCCTACTTAGAAAGACGAGAGAGTTCTGTAATTTTCCCCTAGAGCAGTGATGTTTTGGGGCTGTCGCTGGGCAACACGGACTTTTTTTTTCTCATTTTGTCTCTCATAGTTGAAGTGTACCTATGATGAAAATTACAGACCTGACTAAATACTTTTTTTGCCCCACTGTACGCACTTTCTTGCCAGATTCTGGTAATAAATATGGGTTAATAAAATAAATATATTTTTAAGTGTCTACAGGTCCTATCATTACATACAGAAGGCCTATATATAGCCCCACAGCCACACCCTGATTTGTGATGTTTATTTATCACTGGAAACTGTTCCATGACTGTGACCCTAAAGGCCTTTTCACACCAAGTCTGATTTTTACGGACGGAAAAAACGCACGGCAGGTTTTGCAGTAGAACATATTCGGAGTCGCGCTCCCCGACACTAGAGTGTAACGACTCATTTTCGGCCTGGGCATGCTTGATGCGATCGCGCATGCGTCGCCACTCATTTAGCGCTGACTGCGCGATTGGCGACACCTGCTGGCTCGTGTATTTAAGACCACATTTGAGCCCAGTCAGGTGCTCTTGCTCCACTTGATGCAGACGCCAGTAAGACCTCACCCGTCTTGTACGTCCCCTCGTTTATGGTTTAGGGATAATGGTAGACTTCGCTAGCACAGGGACAGATCCTGGGACTATCCTCGGCTTCTCTCCGTCGCCCCCGGTGGCGTTCCCCCGCTCCCCAGTGCGCGCCGCGTGGTGCTTCTTTCTGCACTTTTGTAGCTCGCATCTGATCAGCCTGCTCGTGGCGAGACACTAGGGCTCTGGCTTCTGACGTCAGCGATCAGGGTTCAATCCCCAACTGGCAGCCTTAATCCAGACACAACTTTATTTTCTGTGAGCGTGAGTATATCCCCCCACACACCACTATCATTTCAGTTATATTTTGGTTCACCATTTCCATCTGGAGCTAACTGCAGTTGGGTCCTAAAAGCCCTTTTATTTTTTGGTTAAATACGTTTTGCCAGTTTTTTTTTATAGAGGCCTAAATTCGGGTTGACCAATCGGAGCTCGGTTGTCAGGCAGAACAGCTCCTCCCACTAGCAGCAGAGCACAAGAGCTTATAGGACAAGCAACACGCTGACAATCAAAACATGAATACAAAAGAAAATATCTGGTGTAATATACCTAAGTGTTAATGATGGTGATAAACCTCACAGTGACTGTATGGAACCATTTTCTTGTTTATCTAAGTGCATTCTATTCTGTTCATGCCCACAAAAAACACAACCTATAGCTTCCCTCACTAATCTGTGCTCGTGACTTTGTTTTTGTTAAGTTGTCCACGTGAAAAAGACGCGGCGGGTTTTCGGAGTGTTTAGACAAAAAAACATAACGCACTCCTTGTGAAGGTCCTGCTATGTTAAAAATTGCATACAATTTTTTTGTGCAAAAAGATTGTACGTGGTGTGAATAGGCCTTAACCCTCTACAGTCATCATAAACTCAAGTCTGCCTCCTCCCACATACAGTACACACACAATACAACCTCTCACCTAACAATAAAGTTAAGACTAGCAAATATATATTATAGGCCCACTGCTGAGCAGGTCTACGGTCGGGCGTTCATCTAAAATAGACTCTACACTATATATTATCTGAAATTCTACATTAGAACTACGCTCTTCATAAAAAATGCCATCATAAAACATGGCTGCCATAGCTGGCTTGAGAAAACTAATCAGCAGAATACCAGGCTCATTATGAGCCCCATTGCATGTTTCAGAAAATACTAAACTAGTCAGTGCAAGTCCGGTCTAGAAACGACTCGGCAGCACTGTACACTGGCCTGAGAATAAAACAAATGCCACTGTGGTCCAGCTTGATCTGGAATATTTATGCAATGACTTCTCAGCAGGTCTGGCAGAGACTTCGGGTCTGCTCTCCAAGTGCCCAGTAGTGTGACCTGTGTTGTTCTGTGCCCGCATGGTGTGATCAGCAGCTTGCTTTCAGTCCAAATTACCTAGCGTCCTGTTTGTTGCTTCCATCATGCCATGGAAACATGAGCTCGGGTTTGCCAACAGGTTTGATGGGCTGTCAAACTCCAGGACCTACCTCACAGGAGGGAAAACAGGCATATCATTAGGTAAATGTTACTCTGAGCTTTGACTTAGAGCTCCCAATAACAGACTCTATGTAAACCAAAGTTTGTGGACACCCAAAAAATCCACATCCAAAACATGGCTTTTAGTATGGACTTTGCTCCTAAAACAGCCTTTGTTCTTTTAAGATGGCTTTCCACTAAATTTTGGAACATGACTGTGAGGTCAGCTTCTGATGCTTCTGATGTTACACAATAAGCCCTGGCGCACTACTGGCATTCCAGTGCATTTTCAAGGTGTCTGATAGAGTAGTGGTCAAGGATCTGTGCAAGCCAGAAGTTCTCAATCAAAGTTGACATTTACATTTACATTTACAGCATTTAGCAGACGCCCTTATCCAGAGCGACTTACAATTGGTACAGTCTTACAATCCAAGCAATTGTGGGTTAAGGGCCTTGCTCAAGGACCCAACAGTGGCAGCTTGGCAGAGGTGGGATTTGAACCCTGGACCATAGTCCATAGTCCAGTACCTTACCCGCTAGGCTACCACAGCCCCAAATTTTCTCCGGACTCTGGAGAAAGTTGTTGGAGACTTGTTGGATGCGTAAACCTATAAAAGTGTCATACTGAGAGTCACTGGGGTATTCAGTACAACCCATTCTACTGTCACTGCTTGTCTTTGGAGAATCCAGAAATGTGTGCTTTATATTATGAAAGTGTTACTGAAATAGCAGAGCTCAGTACTTAGAAGGGGTGTCCACAAACTTCTGTCTATATAGTATAACTTCACTTTACTTTTCACTTTAAAGGAATGATTACATAATCGACACAACTTTATTTTCTTACCCAAACTGGTCAATCAACAGAGCTACATTTGTGTTTTTAGACCTAACATGACTAACTCATTATGGAAGTACAGGTAGTTCCAGATGTAATGGGGATACGTTCTGACAAATCCATCGCAAGTTGAATTTATCGTAAGTCGAGGAGTTGAAAATATACTGTATATATCATAGCGAAGCCTGTAGAAATTAAACACATTTAAAACATGACCACGACCAAGGCTTTTCCTCACCACATTTCCAGCGCCCATAACTCCCGCCTCACGACTCCCTACATCACACTCTGCTGACTATAATACTGTATTCAAAATTCAGAGTGCGGTTTCTGATGAATGTGTACGTACGTTTACTATCGGATTCCCATCGTAAAGTTGAAATATTGGACGTCGAGCCATAAAGCAGGGAGTACCTGTATATCTTACCTAGAATCTATGATCTCCTGACATTGCATCACAGAGGAACTGATACAGTGGCACCTCAGGACTCCTCAAAGCCCTCAGAAAAGAACTCTGCCATTTTTATCATGCATCAGTACTGTATTCTTAGTTCAAATAAGTCTCCATGGATCCTAAAAAGATTAGTTTATAAGAGATAACCGAACGCAAAACAGGAATTGAATGCTCCAGAACACAGGCTGCATGTAGCTTAGCAGCTATGCTACCGCCTGGAGTTCATCAATAGTGTAAGTGTTTTGCTTTTACTTTTCACTTTCAATCCATTACTCTCTACATTACATGAGATGTATTATTTATTATAAAATAAGCTTTGTGTTAATGATTTTGGCCAACTGTAGGTTAATGTAAGTGTTTTAAACATTAACTTACTTATGATTACTTATCATAGTATCCTTTCCATATCTCCGCTATGATACACTACAGACCGCTCTGCCAAACATTCATTAAACTCCTTAGTTCATGATACATTTAACTTATGATGGATTTGTCTGAACATATCCCCATCGTAAATCAGAGAGCACCTGTACAATACAGCTCCATTAACGCATATAATGGATCAGACAGTGCAGATGTTCTGGGAGTCTGGAACGAATTAATTCAATTTACATTAATCCTTATGGAACAAATGTGCTCAGTACTCATCGTTTTGGTTCTCGACAAGCATTCTGGAACGAATTAACCAAGGTACCACTGTATAAGTAAGGGGCCGTGGTGGCACAGAGATTAAAGTACAGGACAATTGTTCCAAATGGTTGAGTCCAAACAAAGACAAGCTACCATGGATAGGGTCTTGAGCAAAGCCCTTAAGTCAAGTCAAGTCAGATCTATTTATATAGCGCTTTTTACAATGGAGCATTGTCTCAAAGCAACTGTACAATTTTAGATTATCTTCTAACATCTACAGCCAATCCCAAATTGAGCAAGCCTAGGGCGACAGTGGCAAGGAAAAACTCCCTAAGTGTTATGAGGAAGAAACCTTGGGAGGACCAAGACTCAAAAAGGGACCCAACATCCTTGGGTGGCAATAAATCTAAGAATGAAACTAATAAGTCATGGAGTCATAGTTCAAATAAAATGTAAAATATGCACATCGGCATTAAGAAGTCCGATACACAGAGTCACTCCAGGATCCTGAGACTACTTAACCCCCTTAACCCTAAACTGCATGGATTGCACCATGTATGATTTTAAGATCAGACCGTGTTGATTCCCTATAGAAAGCATTAGAAGATATGCATGAGCTTAAGTCTAAGGAAACTGACCTGGCCCTGGTCCAGAACCAGAACTCGGTCACAGCTGAGGACAGTATTGAGGCGATGGGCGATGATCAACATGGTGCAGCCTTTGAAAGAGGAGTGGATGGTTTCCTGCAGGAGCCGATCTGTCTCTGAGTCAATGGCTGCAGTTGCCTCATCCAAGACTATGATCTGACAGAGAAATGCTATAGTTAGAAAAACGGTTTCACAAAATAGACACAACGGACTAAAATCAATTACTTCTATTCATTGTATTATAAGATTAAAGAAGAATTATAACTGCATGCTATGCTGTGTGACAAGCTAGCTAGTGATTAAAAACAGTTTTGACTGGTACAGTATATTTTGACAGTGTATCTACTGAGAACATGACAGTGCCCAACTAGATATACCTCAAAAAATGCCATATGCGTCTACCTGTGGCAAATTTACTAGCGGTTAATTAGCTAGCTTGTTGTTATCAATGACAGGAGGACGTGAAGATGTTTCCTAATGGGATATCAATGTATATTTATAGTTTCTTATATTATTAATTTTGGAAACGCTATGAACATACCCCTAGGCCTTTTTTTGCTTCAGGGCATTTAAATAATGAAACAACTTATCATTCCATATGGTTTAGTGTAGCATTTGAAATGTACACATCCAGAGTAACACATATCAAGCTCACTAGGCCTGTTAATCCAATTTAGATCTGATATATACAGATTAGGTTCATTTTAGCTCTCCTGATTTCAGCATTGTGAGAGCAGCAGACTTTCAGCCATACGGTGGCAATGTTTCACTGTTTTACCAGTGATTGTTTGTTTTAGCTCAAACCTCACTATGTGTGCGTTTGCTTTTTGTAAAACACTTGGAACTATGTAATGCTCATTTAATTATCATTCAGTGTAATATCATTTCTAGCTCATTTATCGTTTCCTATGCAGCATATAATGCATCATATGCAGAAGTTCAGTTCTGGGTAAAAGTCTTAGATCACCATTGAAAATGCTTCACATTGGCAATCATATAATCAGCATAACAGTTGGAGCGAACCTTTAGGGAATATCTTTATAAAACAGTGCTGGGTATGTCCTCCTTACCCAAACCCCATCGGGCTTTTATGGGGTTCTTGAAGACAGAGAAAGCCAAGTATTCAGGAACATCACTGATGTTTATTTCCAATTTCTACAGATTTTTTAACCAGTCCATTCAGGAACATCCCAAGATGCTCTTTGGAATATTATAAAATCATGCTGGGATATCAGCGTGGGATGAATCCACGTGATCAGACTTCAAGCCTGATTTGATCAGTGGCGAGGAAAAATTCCCTAAATGTTATAATGAAGAAACCTTCAGATTTACCAAAACAACTTCTTTTGCATTAGGAAAGCTTCAGGGGTTCCTGTGAGAAAAAGCTCTACTTGTGAGATACGGAGTGAGTTTGAGTGTATAAGCAAGTGCATGCAGGTGTGTTTTCATACCTTGCTGTGTCTAAGCAGGGCTCTGGCCACACACAGTAATTGCCTCTCTCCCACTGAGAAGTTCTCTCCATTCTCCATCACCTCTGTGTTAAAACCGTATGGTAACTGGCTCACCTACAAGCAAACCGAGCAAACCAATTCCACTTTACACATGGCTTGCTTTTTGTTATGGGAAAAAATGTTCTGATATGGTTATTACAAGTAATTAAATATATGCACTCATGCAATCTTTCTGTTACATGGGGGCACCACTGGTTATCATCACAACACGTGGGGTTGCCGATGTCTCATGTGATCCCTCTTGGCTGTGTTTCCTACCAGTTCTCCTCTTTCTAGCTATGCTGCTATAGCTAATGCTGCCGGGGTCTCATGCTACACATGGCATCAGTGATTGTTAATAGACACTGTGCTCTTAATCAATAACTAATTACATTTCCTGTTTCTCTCTGAGCTGTGTTCCGGCAGTTCCAGCCCCACACATGATGTTCATCTGCTGCAGCTTCACTCAAGCTGCTTCCATCATCAGCTCCAGCCCCACCATATCCAGGCCACTTAATGCCGATGTGCGTATTTCACATTTTATTTGAACTTTGACTCCATGACTTTAGTTTCGTTATTAGATTTATCATCTACGCCGCCCAAGGAGGTTGGGTCCCTTTTTGAGTCTTGGTCCTCCCAAGGTTTCTTCCTCATAACGCTTAGTGAGTTTTTCCTTGCCACTGTCACCCTAGACTTGCTCAATTTGGGATTGGACGTAGATATTAGGAGATAATCTAAACTTGTAAAGTTGCTTTGAGACAATGCTCCACTGTAAAAAGCGCTATATAAATAGATCTGACTTGACTTGATGATATAACTGACCCAGCATCTTCCACGAGGTCTGCTGAGATTCATAAACCTCTGATGAGGGAAAACAGCTGAAGCACCAAACTGGATCCCAAAGCTGAATACAAGCCGGAGTTCAAAGTGCTGGGAACCTTGAAGTTTGGGTTGGCGCTTCATTTTCCCTCATCCGAGCATCCCAGCTCATCACTCCTTGGGATGGGGGCTGCATCTGATCTGCATCAACCAGCAGTGCCCTCACATTACACTTGCTAAACATTTCCTCCATTGCTGAGTTTTTTAATTCATTCATTCTTTTATCTGCTTCATGCTAGTCAGGGTCGCAAGAAAGCCAGTGCCTAGCCGGCAGCACAGGGTATAAGGCAGGAACACCCTAGGCATGGCGCCGATACAAAGTAGGGCACATACCCTCATACACACACTCACACACTACGGGCACTTGGGAAACACCAATTAACCTAACACACGTCTTTGGAATGTGGGAGGAAGCCGGAGTACCCGGAGTAAACCCACTTGGACAAGGGTAGGACATGCAGACTCCACACAGACGGAGTCCGGGGTCGGGATCGAACCACGGTGCTGTTATGTGACTGCGATAACCACTGCAGCATTCTTCCCAATTTTTACACCAAACAGTCATTTGCACCAGCTGGATGAAGAAGAACTAAGCCACCCTCTCCCAATGAGCTGCTGATCTTGTTGTTGTGTGCTCTAAACTCCCACGTTTATCAGTCATCTGAGAAGCAAGTGTGGGTTTCGTAAGATTGGATTCATTAGGATGCAAAAGCAGAGGTGATCTTAGCAGCGTACCTTTGGGAGATTTAATCAGTGTTGCCTGAAAGCTACAGAAACCATTCCATTAAATTAAACGGCTGCTGCTAAATGTAAACTTATTTTTAATTTTTCTTCTGCTGCTTGTTTTTTTACGAACGCTAGTAATTTATCGGTTCCACCCGCTAACTGCACAGTTTTTTGTTTATGTAACCTAACAGACACCAGCTATTGGCATCAACAGGAAGGAACTAAGCAGCGCTCACCCAATCAGCGCATTACCAATCTTCCTCTTCCACAAACCCCCACAGTCATCAGTCATCTAAGAGTGAGTGTGGGTTTAGAAAAATTGGCTTCATTAGGATGCAGAGGCAGAAAAGACACCAGATGAGCAGTCTAACTTCGGGAGATTATTGAGTGTTGCACAAAATCTACAGAAATAATGTCACTTTCAATGGCAGATTCGAATATGCAAGGAGACGACCTTTTTAAAAGCTCCACCTGCTGCTAATCCTAACGTTAATCCAAATCCCACCCAGGTTATTTATGTGCTGTACTAACACTTGGATTACCAATAAGACAATTAGCAAGAGCATCCCAAATTACCCCCGCTGATCCTGACCAGGGTTGCACACCCTGATACATTTACATTTACAGCATTTAGCAGACGCCTTTATCCAGAGCGACTTACAATTGATACAAGCAATTGTGGGTTAAGGGCCTTGCTCAAGGACCCAACAGTGGCAGCTTGGCAGAGGTGGGATTTGAACCCTGGACCTTTTGGTACATAGTCCAGTACCTTACCCGCTAGGCTACCACAGTCCCACGGAGCACCCTGATACACCCTGCTCAGGGTGCCAGTGCGTCGCAGGGTTCCGTAAGCACACCGACCAACCTTCAAAGTCAAAATCTAATTTCTATAGCGGTATTTACAATGGAGCAGTGTCTCAAAGAAGCTGTACAATGATCTAGGCTCAAATCCCTAACTTAGCAAGTCTAGGGAGACAGTGGAAAGGAAAAATTCGCTAAACATTGTAAGGAAGAAGCCTTAGGAAAATCAAGCCTCAAAAAAGACCAGATCAAAAAATCAGTGACAGAATTCACAGACTGAGAAGAGGGGGTACAGTGCAGTCAATGTCTCAATCGATGTGTGGAAAATGGGTCGCAAAGCAGATGTTAATAATTGGCAAAAAGGAGTGATTGCATTGGGGCATGCCAAAGGCCATAGTGTGAAGGAAGTAGCTTTTGTAGAATTTGCAGGCGTATCAAAGAGTACAGTCATAGGGGTCTATCTGCAGTGGCAAAAATCCCAGTCGGCAGGAAATTCTCATCAGAGTTATGGGTGAAAAACGACACTGATAGACAGGGACTGCCTGTTTCATGCATTGCGAATTAAAATCGCTTCGCTTCTGGGACAAAATTGCTTCTAGAAGTCAATGCAGTTGAAAGAACACTGCACAGAACTGCATACCATGAACATATGGAGCAGAGTGGCACGTGAGGCCTTTGCTCAATTCTGCTCACAAAGTTACAGTGGTGAAAAGTTACACAGGGTTGCAAATGTGACTGACTGGCATCATAAAGATGCAGAAGCAGTCACACATCTGTACTGGCCTGCGAACCCCAGATGTGTATCCTCTTGAGAATCTGCGGGACTACCTGGAACAATGAGTTAAGACTGAGCACTGAAGTTACCCAATTAATACGCCATACAAACAGTTTAAATAAACAGAAGCTAAATAATAATTAAAAGAGGAAACATTAAAACAATATAATAACTAAACTAAAATAAATAATATATAGACTACAATAAAGATAATACAATATTATGAAGAGTATAATAAAAAGCGAACATAAAACTATAGCATGTAAGACAAAAGTGTATATAAATAAAACAGAATAATATAATGTAGAGAATATGTATATCAACATTATTTCGTCCAGTAAGCAAAGCCACTGTAGGATCTTGTGTCCTCAGCTGGAAAGTTTTATTGACATGGCATGTTCAGTGAACTGGAGGAGGCCCTTTAATGTGGCCTGAGTAGCCGTACGAGGACTGGAACATGTTGCAAGCCCCACTCGGAATTGAAACCCAGACCCCCAGGAACTGTAGTTTCCAGCAGCTGGTAGCTAATGATGCTGCTTTATAGTAGTCCAGACTTTATGCCTGTCTTTAATTCCCTTTTAAAGATTTCGTACTTTTCCTGAAAAGACAAGATTTTTATTTCTCCAAAGGACCCACTGTAGCAAGTGCAAGTTCTTCTGGGACTAGGTGTATCTCTGTTTAAAAACACTGTGCTGTGGAAAATGTAAAATCCTAAAAAAGGAAGAGCGTATCAGTTTCTTCTTGTTTAATGATAGCCAATTCCCTCTTTTGCTTACAAGGACCAAGTGTGCTGCTCATTCAGCGAAACACAACAGCTCAACACATTTGGAGGAGGGTGTTAAGGGCCCTATTCTGTATGCATGAGCATACAGAGAGAAGTGCGATTGACTAGTATTGCTATGATCAACAAAGACTCGGCCCACCGTGACAGCCCACCGTGACAGTAGGGCCAAATCTTGCACTCCTGGCTATGCATGGTGCATCATGGGATTAGAACAGGGCTTAATGGTTCTGGAATCTGGTGGAGCTGGGCTATGTCACCTCTAAATATCCAAAATATAGAGGATATTAAGAATCTAAAGGCCTATTCACACTGAGCCTGGTTACCTTGCACGGCGCCAGAGAGATACTGTCTATTCTCTCCAGCACGGTTTAGCGTACCACGCCAGGGCGCGATACAGAGCAATCACGCTAGTCAAACGACCTCCCCTTGTACTTGAGCAACAGCAGCATCTGAGGCTGGATTCAGAAAAGCTTTTGTAAAAAAAAAAACCTGGCAAGATTCTTAAGACAAAGCTCAAGAAGTACATAAAAATATTCTTAAATACAATTCTCAAAACACTTCAGTTCTCAAATATTATCATAAGAAAATCTTAATTTTTTCCATTAGACTTTCTTAAGAAAAGCTTCATTGTTTTCTTATGTAGGCTACGTTGCATTTTACAGCTTACAATATATGGCAAATCTTGATTTATATTTTAAGGATGACCTTCACTGGAAAGGCTTTAAAAAGTTTGAATGTAGGAGTTATTTCTAATAACTAAACTGTTTAAAATTTGGTAAATTTAGATGCTTACCTCCTCAAACACAGACGAGTGTGAAGCTATCGTAAGGTTTAAGAACATCATGTTTTTAAGAATACCACCAATTGCTCTTAAGAATAAAAATGGAAGAAATGTTAAGAAAAAAATAAGCTAAATCATACGTAGTTCTTTGAAGAAAGCTTTTTTATAACTTTTTTCTTAAGAATGAAGTTTAAGAAGATTTTCTTTCTTAAGACACGTTCATGAATCCAGTCTCTGGAACCTTCGCCATGATGCCAAGTTGACCCTTCTACAGTCGAAGAAGCTTGATATTGACGAAATTGATGTTTTTGAAAGGGTAGCAGCCAATAAACCACTTTTTTGCAAGGGAAACAGTGCGAAAAGGCTAAGATATGCTAGAGCTCACAAAGATTGGAATGAAGATCAGTAAAAAACAGTATTATGGAGTGACGAATACAAGTTTGAAATTACTGGTTCCAATCGGCAACGATATCTGATATAATGTCATTATGCCATTCCTAAAACAACAAATCTAACGGTGGCCTAAGACTTTTGCACAGTACTCTATAAACCAAATGCAACATCATAGTAAGTATCATCAAGGGCTATATTGCTTATATTTTTCTAATAACCATGTTCCTCTTGAGGCAACCAGGCACCCAACCAACATATCCCTACTTATTACCTTTTTGGGCTCCACAACAATGTGATCAATAGAGAATAAGATCTAGTTAACTAAACAATAAATAAAGGCAGTAGTAATTCTAAAGCCAACAAATGATCTGAACCAGGGCAGCGATGCAAAGATTACTCCATTTATCAGAGGTGCCGTCAACACCATGCACGTCCCAAGCGCAGTAAGGTCGTGCACTGCCCTGCGGATGAACGCGGTCCCCCTGAATCACCTCAGTGTTAATGCAATCACTGAGAAAAACAGGCTGCCCAGGGCCAAAATAATGAGCCTTCTTAGTATAGTGGATGTGGAATTGGAGGGACCACCAATTGTAACTATGCACCGACTTTTTATCTTGCACCACTCAGTTATTATGCCACTGGAGAATTCCAGCAAACAATTGGACATGGGCGTGGTCTCGGCAAGGCTGTAGCACGAAGGGCTAAATATGGAGCAACAAAAACTTTGTTGCTCCAGTTTTTCCAGCAACGCTGGACATGTCATTTATAGAGGGCTGTATTTGATGTTTTGTGATAATTAGAAGGCCCTGAAGCAGAGACAGCAAGCTTTGTAAATTAAAAAAATCCTCAAAATCCCAAATCTCAAGGGGATCAGTAAAATTCTGTTATGTGACACTAACAAAGGCAGACTGTGACTACTGTGACTGTCTTGTCTTTGATGCCCAGACATGAAAAAAACATGAAATCTGAGCTTGCTCTAAGTATATTCCAACTATTGTATATTGCTATGGGCTCCTGAGTGGTGCAAAGCATTTGGCCCAACTGTCAGCTTCAAAATCTAGTGCCAAACAGGAGCGTTTTGTGAAGACACTTTACGTCTTTAAATGAAAACTAAGGAACTAAGCTAAAACTAAAACGTAGCAAGATAACTCCCAATTCTAAAAGGAGGTTGGGTCCCTTTTTGAGTCTTGGTCCTCCCAAGGTTTCTTCCTCATAACACTTAGGGAGTTTTTCCTTGCCACTGTCGCCCTAGGCTTGCTCAATTTGGGATTGGACGTAGATATTAGAAGATAATCTAAACTTGTAAAGTTGCTTTGAGACAATGCTCCATTGTAAAAAGCGCTATATAAATAGATCTGACTTGACTTAAAAGCAGAGAGGAAAATATGGATTTAACTATCCAAACAAGCCTTGAGCCGGTCCTTGAGCAATACACAATCGTTTGGATTCTAAGACTGTATCAATTATAAATTGCTCTGGATGAGAGTGTGTGCTAAATGACTAAATGTTATAGCACAGACGGAGTGAAAACAGTCATATGGTATTTTCTACATGGGAGCCATACAAACAGTCCGTCAATGCGCTTAAAAATGAACATTGAGGTTGGAAGGTTCGTGGCCTGGACTGGAAAGACAACACTGACGCCTCTTGAAAATTGTCGGCACAAAATAAAGCACTTTCTTCCTCTCTTGAGAAAAACTCGTCGTACTCCAGTATCCTTTCCTGGTAAATAAAGTCATTTCATGCCACTGATTAATAATTTATATGGATTTCCCCCTTTAAAGGCAAGGTTAATGAACTACCGATTCAAGTGTTTTATTTATGCTATGGATGCAACATGTGGATGGTCGATACTAATGCACAGTTCATTCATTTGCTATCTGGGGCTGTGTGTTAATCTCAGTTAATCTATAAAAATGTATTTAGAATAGATGACACTACAGAATGTAAAGCACTGCAGAACGCACCCAAGTAAATGAACTTGTTTCAATGGTTAAATCAGTATTTTCCTCGCTGCTTTCAGCATTGGAAGTTATCCTGCTGTGTTTTAGCCCCATGAGGCATGTTATCACTGCAAGACTGTCACATGCTGTATGGAGAATGCAGCCATATGCCATGAATTTTGTTTCATTAAAAAAACTGAATCGATTCAATTACAGAATGTACATCACTGCTGAATGCACGTAAGTAAATTAGCCTGTTTGATGGTTAAATGCGTGTTTTCAACACTGGAAGTTACCCTGCTGTGTTTTAGTCCCGTGAGGCGTGTTATCATCCTGTATTAAGAACGCTACTATATGCCATGAAATTTATAGAGTACTGTGCAAAAGTCTTAGGCCACCATTAGATTTGTTGTTTTAGAAATGGTAAGCTTATAATGACCATATAGAGCATACTGTCAACCATTTGACACAAAAATTTCATACTTGGATTCGTCACGCCATAATACTCTTTTCCACTGATCTTCATTCCAATCTTTGTGAGCTTTAGCATATCTTAGCCTTTTCACCCTGTTCTCCTATCAAAAAAGTGGTTTCTTGACTGGTACCCTTCCAAAAAAGCAGACTGTAGAAGGGTCAACTTGGCATCCCGATGAAGCTGCCAGATGCTGCTATTGCTCAAGTGTAAAGGGAGGTCACACTAACTATGTATGGGACTGTGGTAGCCTAGTGGTTAAGGTACTGCAACATGGACCAGCAGGTCCAGGGTTCAAATCCCCCCTCTGCTAAGCTTCCATCATTAGGCTTGGATTGTACGATTGTATGAGCTACTCTGGATAAGGGTGTCTGCTGACTGTGGTAGCCTAGTGGTTAAGGTACTGGACTACAGACCAAAAGGTCCAGGGTTCAAATCCCACCTCTGCCAAGCTGCCACTGTTGGGTCCTTGAGCAAGACCCTTAACCCACAATTGCTTGGACTGTAAGACTGTACCAATTGTAAGTCGCTCTGGATAAGGGCGTCTGCTAAATGCTGTACATGTAAATACTTGCCACTGTAGCCTATAGAAGCTGTTTTTCAGTTTTTTAAATACTGCATGCAAATTTCCTGTATTTTCTGCTTGTATCCTAATAAAGAGACTGAGAAATAATGATATAGGATCACTATACTGTATATATCTAGACTATGTCACTGGTCTTAAAGGAAGCTTGATTTTCGACTCTCCCAGACTGGTAGGAAACTCAGCTAGTGGGTGGGCATTGACTAAATTGGGAGTAAAATGGGCTAAAGCACACAGGTGACCATCTTACACTATGACACGTTCTCGGTCGTATCAAACATGATTATTCAGGAGCGAACTCCAAAGGCTAATGGTGGATTTGTTTTTGATTTCCAAATTTTCCACCAGGGATAAAACCGAGTTCACTCTTGTAGTGTATATACTGGCTTGCTGTAGGTTTCATATGGTTAGGCTTATCACAGTGCACATCAAAAACAATTCAAAATCAAAATTAGCCCTTCTCTTCCATCTAACAGCAGTGAACTCTACTGATGCGATCTTCACCCACTGCATTTTCCTTTGAGTGTTAACTGAACCAGAAGCTTCCCTGTGGAAGTTGTTAGGAATGAAAGCACATGAGCAGCTAATGTACCTGAATGATCTCTACACCACAGCTCTTCTCACTCACCGTGTCTTTGATGTGCGTTTTCTCCAGAGCATCCCAGATCTGAGCGTCTGTGTACTGGCCCCAAGGGTCCAAGTTTGACCTAACCACAGCAGAAAAAGAACATGTTGTGAGTTGTGAACCAGTTCGTAATACCAGTTGTAAGCATGTCTAAGCTGCGGCTCTGATGTGAACCGTACCTGACAGTACCGAGGAAGAGAACAGGCTCTTGGGGGATGACTGACAGCTTGCTTCTCAATGCTTCCAAGCCTACGTGAGCAATGTTGACACCATCAATGATGATGGATCCCCCACTAAGCTCGACCAGCCTGAAGAGTGCTACGCCAAGTGAAGATTTACCTAAAGAAAGCAACTGGCAAAGTCATTTCTTGTATACATCAGCTTTTATTATACTAAGAAACAACTTCAACTTCAGGTGCTCCCAGGAAATCAACAATTGACAACTGTAAACAACGATATAGAGTGGTGCTTGAAAGTTTTATAAACCCTTTAAAGTTTTCTAAAGTTCTGCACAAATATGATCTAAAACATAATCGAATTTTCACACACACACATTCTAACAGCAGAAAAAGAGAACCCAATTAAACAAACGACACTAAATTTGCATCATGGTGCCACCACCATTTTTCTCACAGATGGGTTAAGACTCTTACGCTGGAATGCCACATTTTCCGTTCTCCGAAAATAATGCTTCTCATTTAAACAAAAACCTTCTATTTTGGTCTCCTCCATCCACAAAGCAATTTTCTATTATCTCTCTGGCTTGTCCATGTGATCTATAACAAACCGCAGATGGATAGCAGTGTTCTTTTTACAGAGCAGTGGCTTTCTCCTTGCAACCCAGCCATACACACACTGTTGTTCAGTGTTCACTCCTGAGAGTCCTTCAGTTGCTTAGAAGTTACCCTGGGTTCCATGTGACCTCCAGACTATTACACGCCTTGCACTAGAGTGATCTTTGTTGATTGACTACTCCTGCACATTGTTTACGTACAAGTGCCAGTAAATGGATTTAAAATAGTTACTAAAGTTGGTACATTTACAGTTACAGCCTCTAGCAGATATCCTTATCCATCAGATGCCCTTACAACCTGAAGAATTTTTACAAGGAACAATGCAAGCAATTAGGGGTTGAGGACCTTACTCAAAGACCCAGCAGTGGCAGCTTTGCAGCTTAACCCTCAACCTTTCAGTCAATAGTACTATTACCTTAACCACTCACCCATGACCGTCTCTGCTACAAACTAAAGCTGCACAAAGCTATTACTGTTTGAACTGACATATAATTTATTATTCAAACATGACTATAAATTATATTTTAAAAAGAGGAAATCAGCAACACAGCACAGGATGACTGGAAATGTGTAGAACTCTTGTGGGACGAACTTTACCGTAAGGTCAAAGAAAAATGTCCAACAAGTCATTCATAACTCTGAGCCACAGAAAGTGTGAGTTGTTGACATTCTCATAAATATCTACAAAAACAGACAGTTTGTACTCCAAATGTCTGCAAAGCTTTAATTTTGATTGTATTTAGTCAGCCACTGATTGTGCAAGTTCTCCTACTTAGAAAGATGAGAGAGGTCTGTAATTTTCATCATAGGTACACTTCAACTATGAGAGACAAAATGAGAAAAAAATTCAAGAAATCACATTGTAGGATTTTTAAAGAGAATTTTAATTGTAAATCATTGTGGAAAACAAGTTTTTTTGTCACCAACAAAAAAGCAAGATTTCTGGCCTCACAGTAACCCCCCTGTAACTTTCTTCTTTAAGAAGTTCTTTCCTTTCCCCTCCACCCAAGTTTAAAACCTGTATTAATGGCACCTGTTTGACCTCGTTTATCTGTATACAGACACCTGTCCCAACAGCCTCAAACAGTCAGACCTGTCAACTCACCATGTCCAGACCCAAGAGCTGTGAAGGACACCAGGAAAAAAATTTCAGACCTGCAACCATCCCTGGGAAGAGTGCTCTACAATAGGCAAGCAGGTTGGTGGAATAAATCAAGCTGTGGGAGAATTGTAAGAAAATGGAAAACATCCCAGACCATTGATATTCTTCCCTCGATCTGGGGCTCCATGCCAAGATCTCATCCCATGTGGTAAAAAAAAAACCCCAGACTACACGGAGGGACCTATGTAATGACCCCCTGCAGAGAGCTGGGACCAAAGTAACAAGGCTACCATCCGTAAAGACGCCGTCAATACACACTACGCCGGAGAGAACTTAGATCCTGCAGTGCCAGGCGTGCCCACCTGCTTAAGCCAGTACATGTCCAGGCCCGTCTGAAGTTTGCCAGAGAGCATATGGATGATCCAGAAGAGGATTGGGAGAATATCATGTGGTCAGATGAAACAAAAATAAAACTTTTTGGTAAAAACTCAACTCGTTGTGTTTGGAGGAAGAAGAATGCTGAGTTGCGTCCCAAGAACACCATACCTACTGTGAAGCATGGGGGTGGAAACATCATGCTTTGGGGCTGTTTTTCTGCAGAGGGGACAGGACGACTGATCCGTGCTAAGGAAAGAATGAACGGGGCCATGTATCGTGAGATTTTAAGCCAAAATCTCCTTCCATCAGTGAGAGCATTGAAGATATAACGTGGCTGGGTCTTCCAGGGCAACGAAGGAGTGGCTCCATAAAAAGCATTTCAAGGTCCTGGAGTGGCCTAGCCAGTCTCCAGACCTCAACCCCATAGAAAATTTGTGGAGGGAGCTGAAAGTCCGTGTTGCCCCAAAACATCACTGCTCTAGAGGAGATCTGCATGGAGGAATGGGCCAAAATACCAGCTACAGTGTGTGCCAACCTGGTGAAGACTTAAAGGAAACGTTTGACCTCTGCCATTGCCAACAAAGGTTATGTTACAAACTATTGAATTGAACTTTTGTTATTGACCAAATACTTGTTTTCCACCATAATTTACAATTAAATTCTTTAAAAATCCTACAATGTGATTTCCTGGATTTTTTTTCTCATTTTGTCTCTCGTAGTTGAAGTGTAGCTATGATAAATTACAGACCTCTCTCATCTTTCTAAGTAGGAGAACTTGCACAATCAGTGGCTGACTAAATACTTTTTTGCCCCACTGTATATACAGCATTCGTATGCATTGTCCCTTTATGTAAAACAGATGTGATTATTTCACAAAATTATTCCAAACTTTTAGATGTTTGTGTACATTCAAAACCCCACTAAAACAACACAGATTTGGGGACTAATCTGGCACTTGGGATTCAAATTTATTTGTATAGCACTTTTTACAGTAAAATACTGTCTTAAAACAGCTTTACAAACATCTAATTTCACCACCCAAAATGAGCCAGCCTAGCGTGACAGTGGTATGGAGAAGCAAACTAAATGTTATAAGAAAGAAACTTAAAAACGACCAAGAATCAAAAAGGCACACACCCTTCTTAGGCAAACTATGAAAAAAAAAAAGCTTAAACAAATAGAAGCTAAATAAATAGATGAAGAAAGATATTGACTAATCTTTTTCTTCCCACATTGTAACCCTAATTTATCTCGTCAGGGTCGCAAGGGCTCTGGCGCTTTTGCCAAACAACACGTAATATAAAATCATAACTCAAAAAATCTAGGCGTTCTCTCAGTGGTAAGACTAATAATAACAGTTTCTGAACACTTCTAGTGCTGGTTTGTGATCATCAAATTGAATTAGGTTCTAGCACCAAAACACTGCTGGATCTAATAACCTGTAACATCAAATGCATGAAGTCAATACATTATTTACATGACCACCATAGACAAAGACTTGAACAGAGGTATGGTATTAAAGACTAAATGAGGAATCTATCCCAAGAAAGGATCCCTGGTCATAGGAAGCAACAACCATTTTACTACCATTTAACTGGTTAGCACTGTCGTCTTACAGCTCCAAACATCCTGGTTTGAATACCGGACTGGATTCTACCTGTGTGGAGTTTATTTGGTGGAAATATGACTTCTTGCAATACTAGAAATGTGAAAGCAAGATGGACAGATGGTGAACTGACTTATTTAGGAGGTGGAACACTATAACAGTGTCATATTGGGAGTCACTGAGCTGTTCAATACTGTCTGCATATGGAGATATCATGCCTGTATGCTTCATATTATGAATCTGCTAGCAGAGTGTGTTTCTAAACCAACAAAACATCACTAATTACAGGGGGTGTTTGCATACCTTTGGCCAAAACAAAACTCTTAAACCAGTGGAAGCCAGCACCAGAACATTGAGAGTAGAAATGAATGAGAAGATACCTGAGCCAGTTCGACCAACGATGCCCACTTTCTCCTCTGGGCGGATGCTGAAGTTGATGTTCTTCAACACTAGGGGTGACTCAGGCAGGTAGCGCATCTCCACATTCTGGAAGTTGATGCTACCTGTTTGTGGCCAGTCAGACGGATAAGTGGAGGTACTGGTAATCTGTTGCTCTTCAGGCTCCAGGTTCTGAAAAAGCAAAATCACTTGTGAGGAAGCCTAATACAAAGTGAGACCTACTGGTGTTCTGTTTAGATGAGAGCATGCTGATACATCACGCACTGGGAGATATTCAGCTAAACTCAGTGGGAGTGTCTCCATGTAGCGCATGTAAGCAGTTTAATGAGCTAATGACCTTTAAGTGCCGTGCTATTCCAATATCAAACAGTCTGTTCCTTTAGCTAAACTTGAGAAACTTAAGAAATGTAACAGCCTAGTTATATAGTATCCTGCTGTGCTTTTCAACCCCATTCACAGCTGCACATGTGCAATTAGCACTTCTCTGTACTGAAACAATAGAAAATAATTTGCGCCAGAATTGCACGAAAACATGTAAATAAGCTAATATATAACATAAATTCGAAAATGGTGCTTGAAAGTTTGCGAACTCTTTAGAATTTTCTATATTTCTGCATAAATATGACCTAAAACATCATCAGATTTTCACACAAGTCCTAAAAGTAGATACAGAGAACCCAGTTAAACAAATGAGACAAAAATATTATACTTGGTCATTTATTTATTGAGGAAAATGATCCACTGACTAATGTTAATGTTCATGAGTTCAGCATCAGAAGAACACTGAACAACAATGGTGTTGCAAGGAGAAAGCCACTGGTCTCCAAAAAGAACATTGCTGCTCGTCTGCAGTTTGCTAAAGATCACATGGACAAGCCAGAAGGCTATTGGAAGAATGTTTTGTGGATGGATGAGACCGAAATAGAACTTTTTGGTTTAAAAGAAAAGCGTTATGTTTGGAGAAAGGAAAACACTGCATTCCAGCATAAGGACCTTATCCCATCTGTGAAACATGGTGGTGGTAGTATCATGGTTTGAACCTGTTTTGCTGCATCTGGGCCAGGACGGCTTTCCATCACTGATGGAACAATGAATTCTGAATTATATCTGAAAGCAAAGGTTCACATACTTTTTCCACTCGCTAATATGTAATATTGAATCATTTTCCTCAATAAATAAATGACCAAGTATAATATTTTTGTCTCATTTGTTTAACTGGGTTCTCTTTATCTACTTTTAGGACTGATGATGTTTTAGGTCATATTTATGCAGAAATATAGAATATTATAAAGGGTTCACAAACTTTCAAGCATCACTGTACAACCCATTTAGTTTCCAACAATAAAGTTCTTCAGAAGTTCTTCATACGCAAATACAAACTGTCCTAATGTAGTTTTTATATTTTAATTCCAAAACTAAAGCAATACAAAACTCTTTTTATGCTACTGTAATGTAAATATAAAGGGTATTTTCCCAAAAAAGCTGCATGCAAATGATACTTAAATGCAACAGAGATACCACTGAAAACACGAGAGGTTGATGAGTGACTGAAACGACTGATACTTTTGTTTGCCAGAAGCCAAAATTGCATTGATGGACAGTATTACAAACAACACAGAGGATCAGCCAGATGAAACAGACTCATCTAGTGAATGTGAACCACAATGTGGGATTGTGGTAGCCTAGCGGGTAAGGTACTGGACTATGGACCACTTGATCAATTAATTTTAAAAAATATGCCCCGGCATGCTGTGTCTTCAGAAACGCACTTGCGTACCTCGGTTGTAACGAGTGGTTATTTGAGTTACTGTTGCCTTTCTATCAGTTCAAACAAGTCTGGCCATTTTCCTTTGACCTCAGGCATCACCAAGGCATTTTCATCCAGAGAACTGCTGCTCATTGGTTTTTTCTCTTTTTCAGACCATTCTCCAGAAACCCAGTAGATCAGCAGTTTCTGAAAAAGCCACTTCAATCATCTTTCTTCCCCATTATGTTGCCCGGTTTGAACTTCAGCAGGTCATCTTGACCATGTCTACATGCCTAAATGCATTGAGTTGCTGCCTGTGATTGGTCGATTTGAAATTTGCGTTATCAAGCAGTTGAACAGCTGTACTTAACTAATAAAGTGTAGATGATGTCTCTGAATACCATTTTGCATCTACCTGCACCTTCCATTCAAAAGAAAGCTACAGTTTCTCTAAAAAACAGCTGCTCTGACAGTTGTCCCCAAAAGTCAAGCCGCACCCACACACATACAAACACAAATAAGACAGATGCAATGAAAATGCGAGCACACATGAACAACATACAAATTTGCACCTCCATTTAGATTAATTTCTTGCAGACATTTATGCAATATGAGAGAGAGAGAGAAAATGTGCCATGTGACAGCACTAAAAATGTAAAATTTGCCAGGAGGAGGTAGGTATTTTCCCATGAGTAATAATGGACAGTTTCCGGTATTCAGATATCCATTATATACATTATCCAAAACATTTCCAGGAACAAGGGACATTCGGATGACAGGGTTTGACTGTAGTGTGAAATACATTCTAATACATTCCACTTCGAAAAACAAATAAACAGACATTGCTATATTTGTAAAAAGGCCTCTGACTTGCAGCACAAAGGTCATTTATGGTCTTTTTTTTGGCAGTGCAGGAAATTTAACTTTGGATCTTCTGGTCAATAGTGCAGTACCTTATCTGCTGCACCACTGCAGCCAATATCAATATTATGATATATATTTTACCAACCAACCTACCATAAATCCAAAGCTGATGGAAAAGCTGGATGGCAGATTAAGTCTTTGATTTTCTTTTTTCAACTGAGAAGATGTCAGCCTCAGTCACCCAAAACTCTTAAAGTCAGTCGTGTTATCTCTGTGCACGCTTCTTGACGTACTTCACAGACACACTCACCTTTATGTAATGATTGATCCTCTCCACTGATGTAAATCGAGCCTCCGTTTCAGACAGCAGACGCACCGTGAACTGAAACAGGCCTGTCAGCTGGATGAAACCACAGATCATGGTGAGTCAGAATTAGAATGATCCTATCATAATCTTTAAAACAGAATTTCGAGAGGCACTGTTCAAAAGGTTTTATGAATACAACCAATTACCAACTCATTAGAAGCAACACAATAAGCTGCTGTAAACACAAAATGCACAATACAGAGGAAAGACCAACACAATCCTTGTTCATTAACTCAAGCATGTGCACTTAACACTATGCATTTATGTCATATGTACCTGTATGACATAGGACATAGCCAGGCCGGCATATGCAGGAGAGATATGGCCGTGCATGAGGACAATGCACAGAGATACTGTAGTGATGAGGGCGATGCTGATGAGGTCCAGGCGCACAGCCAGCCAGCGAATGGCGCAGTTTGACAGGTAGAGGGAGACCTGGTTAGTGTCCAGCAGTTCCTGATATCTGTAAGCACACATAAAAGCACACACAGTAGTTCATAAAGTTTCGTCGTACGCTTTTCTATTTGCAGGGATCCAGGGTGTTGTGTTATGGGAATCCAGTGATACAGGTCATACTTGACACAGGTCACAGTTTGGACCCTGCGCAAACTCTGTTTTTCTGAAAAACAACGAAAATGTATCAGTTTTAGCTCACACCCCCCCATTCAACAGCACCTTACATAGTCCACTATTCCCCCACTTACAGAACAGTATGTATGATATATAAAATGCATTTTACGTGACTTAAAAAGAAATAACTGGCAATATAACGCACCTAAATGTGCAAGTTAGGAGCAGTTATGGATGAGCTAGAGCACGTAATGTTCAAATGTGCTTTTGAAATGCTTAAGGATCTCTTTTCTCCCTTACTCTCTCACTAACTTTAGTAGATGAAAAATTCTTCCGTAGTAGCTTTTTTGTGCGTCGTTGTCATGGAAAAGCATTTCCACATCGATTTACATTCAAATTAGCCACAGACAAGTTTCTAAGTGGCTGTAATAATAAGGCTACACTGTTTTGAGAACTGCATATAGAAAATATAGACATAACTCTTCTCATTAAAACCAAAAAGTTCCATGTTGGTCTCATCCATCCACTTTAGCACATGGTATTTAGCAAACTGCAGATGAGCAGCATTGTTTTTGGGGGGAGCAATGGCTTTCTCCTCGCAGCACTGCCATGCACAAAACTGTTGTTCAGTTTTCTCTTGATGGTGGACTCATGAGCACAAACATGAGTCAATGTGAGGCCTTTAGTTGTCCTGGGTTCCAATGTAACCTCACAGACATTACATGCCTTGCTGTAGGAATGATCCGTCTTGGGGAAGGTAACAATGGTCTCCAACTTCCTCTGTCTGAATGTAGATTGGTGGACTCCAAACTCTTTAGAGATGTGTTTTTTTAGGTTTTCCAGCCTGGGGAGCATCAATCTCTATCAAACTCTATTTCAGAAATGTCCTTTGTTTGTGTACACTCCCACACACGTGTTGTGAAGATCAGGATTTGGTATATCCCTGTTCTTTAACTACGACAGCACACCCAGTCACACTAAATGCACCTGACTGACTAATTTCACATACTTTTGCCACTCACGAATATGTAACATTACATCATATTCCTCAACAAATACATGGCCTAGTATAATATTTTTGTCTCTTTTGTTTAACTGGGTCCTCTTTATCTACTTTTAGGATTATGATGTTTTAGGTCACATTCATGCAGAAAAATAAAAAAATTCTAAAGGGATCACAAACTTTCAAACATCAATGTAAGCAACAAAGCCTCAGACACAACAGAACAGCCACAAGAGCTTGTGTGAGATGATTGGCAGTAAAAAGGAATGATATGAACATAAACCTGCCTCAGGGAGGTCAAGTAGGAGACAAGAAACTGCTTGAGTAAAAATGGAGCAAGCATGCCGTTCCAAAGATGAAAAACAAGAACATGGATAATGAACAGGCATGCTGCCTTTGTACAACACAATGCCCTCAAAGAGCAACCAGACAGGATAGAACTCTCACACTGAACAGTGTGGACTGTAGTAGCACACTAGCAGTTAAGGTACTGGACTATGGACCAGAAGGTCCAGGGTTCAAATCCCACCACTGCCAAGCTGCCACTGTTGGGTCCTTGAGCAAGACCCTTAACCCACAATTGCTTGGATTGTAAGACTGTACCAATTGTAAGTCGCTCTGGATAAGGGCGTCTGCTAAATGCTGTCAATGTAAATGAACAAATTTCAGTGGGACAATGGCGAGTGGCACTCAGAACAAGTGTCAATGTAGCCACAGTATATGCAAAGATGTCAGCTGAAATGTATTTCCTGAGGGGTGGAAATACAATGGAGCTTCTACTATTCATGAGAGACAGATCATCCAGTGGCCAGGCTAGAACCCGGTGACATGACGGTGACTTTGTCCGCATGTGTGCTTTAATTTTTAATTCCTGCTCCTAATTAAAGTCAGACTCATGTGCCTATCACCACAGAAGACAAGAGTGCCAGTGTGACCTGGACGTAATGCCAGTCCATCACAGGCGTCTGTGTGTCTTATTATATTAATTCTTTTACCAGTGTTCATTTGTTCTGGGGCAGCATGTAGAGCATTTTATATTTATGTAGTCACATGCTAGCAGTCAAGTAGAAATTCTAGCAAAACATTGCTACTCCTGTCATAAAATGTGTCCATAGACCAAAGATCCCATACACTCACAGAGGCTAATGCACTTTCTCCTGTAACAGTTATAGTATGAAGCCGCACTAAGCATGTTTGCACTCACTGTGTGGATGTACAGTGGGACAAAAAAGTATTTAGTCAGCCACTGGTTGTGCAAGTTCTCCTACTTAGAAAGATGAGAGAGGTTTGTAATTTTCATCATAGGTACACTTCAACTATGAGAGACAAAATGAGGGAAAAAATCCAGGAAATCACATTGTAGGATTTTTAAAGAATTTAATTGTAAATTATGGTGGGAAATAAGTATTTGGTCAATAACAAAAGTTCAACTCAATACTTTGTAACATAACCTTTGTTGGCAATGACAGAGGTCAAACGTTTCCTGTAAGTCTTCACACACTGTAGCTGGTATTTTGGCCCATTCCTCCATGCAGATCTCCTCTAGAGCAGTGATGTTTTGGGGCAACACGGACTTTCAACTCCCTCCACAAATTAGATTATCATGGTCTGTATGTCTTCCATTTTTCTTACAATTGCTCCCACAGTTGAGTTATTTACAAACACCAACTGCGTGCCTTATGTAGATTCACTTTTCCCAGCCTGGTCAGGTCTACAATTTCTTCCTGGTTCTTCGACCGCTCTTTGGTTCTTGGCCATGGTTGAGTTTGGAGCTGACTGTTTGAGCTGTGGAAAGGTGTTCTTTATTACAGATAATGAGGTCAAATCAAAAGGTGCCATTAATACAGGTAAAGAGTGGAGACAGAAGAAGAGCTTCTTTAAAGAAGAGTTAACAGGTCTGTGAGAGCCAGAAATCGTGCTTGTGTGTGGGGTGCAAAATTTATTTCCATGATTGTACAATTAAATTCTTTAAAAATCCTACAATGTGATTTCCTGGATTTTTTATCCTCATTTTGTCTCTCATAGTTGAAGTGTACCTATGATGAAAATAACAGACCTCTCTCATCTTTCTACGTAGGAGAACTTGCACAATCAGTGGCTGACTAAATACTTTTTTGCCCCACTGTATATGATGTAAAAGGTCTGAACAGTCCTTACACAAACATAAGATATACTCATTTGAAAGCTTATACGGATATATAACATACTGGATTATACATTATTCTGCTAACCAGTCACATTTTGCCAGACAGAACTCACTTTTTGATTGTGTCAGATTTTGTGAAACCTACAGTACTGTGTAAAAGTCTTAAATTTATATTCTCCTTATTCTTTACGTTTTAGTGGACACTGCACTTACTTGTTCTACACTTACAGACTGTAGTCCATCTGTTTCTCTACATACACTGTCCGTCCCCTTTTCTCTGTTATCTAATGGTCAGGACCATCACAGATCAGGTACTCTTTGGGTGGTGGATCATTCTCAGCACTACAGTGACACTGATGTGGTGGCGGTGTGTTAGCGTGTGTTGAGCTGGTATGATTGGATCAGACACAGCAGTGCTGCTGGAGTTTTGAAAACACTGCTCACTCACTCTCCACTTTGTTAGTGACATTCACCTTGTAGACAATATCTGTTGTTGCACAGTGTGTGTTAGTCATCATCTAATCCTTCATCAGCGCTCATAGGACACCGCCTACAGGATGTGGGTGGCTGGACATTTTTTCCTGGTTGACTATTTTCAGTCCAGCAGTGACACTGAGATAGTTTCAGAACTCCAGCAGCACTGCTGTCTGATCGACTCCTATCAGTGCAACACACACCAACACACCACCAGCAGCTGAGAATGATCCATCAGCCATACAGTACCTGATCTGTGGAGGTCCTGTGGACCATCCTATACATCCGTACTGTACATAACACACTTAATAACCCATCAAACTATAAGATCTGTAGGTGGGTCAAAACATTTCTAACTCCCATAAATGCTTACCTTTTATGTTAGTTGCACTGTAGTTAATAATTCATAGTGCTTACTATATAATATTCTGTAAGATGAATGAATGAAGAATAAACCAGGGGATTAAAAGGATTACCACGAAAGCCTTTGGCCAGGATCATTTCTTACATTATAGAGTCAAAGCTGTCAAAAATCCATAAACAGACACTTAAACAGCTCCCGTTTCACATCTCAGCTTCTCTTTATTACATTTTCGCATTTCTGCTTCTAAGAATAACATAATCACAGCTGAAAGTGTGATACAGTTACATTACCCCAGTATTCCCAGACCTGTGAACACTGACAAGGTTGTGGAGATGCCTACTAACCCTGATAAGCCCAGCTAACCCTGACATATTTTAGATCTTTTTAGAAGAAATGGACGCCATGTTCTCTGAACCAAAGATGAAAAGGACCATTCAGACTGTTATCAGGAACAAGTCCAAAAGCCAGGGTTTGTCATGGTATGGGGTTGGGTCAGTGCCCTTGGCATGGTTACCTTAAACTCCTGTGAAGGCAGGATTAATGCACAAAAGGAATGACAACATTGCAAAGTGCTAAATGCTTCATGGTCCCAACCTTTTTTCAGGCCTAAGACACTGCAAGAAACACTGTTTTTCTGATTTGGGGTTGTAAATTGTAACTTACAATGACATAAATCAAATGAACAGACTGGATTCCATTATTTGAACATTACTGCCAATTTCAACGCGCGGAAAAGATAAATATATGAAGCAATTCATATCGACACAGACTGTATAAAGCCAGCTCGGCTGATATATTCAGATATACATAATAAGGATTTCCAAACTGGCCAAACAGCGGATGTTACAAGAGTGACAGGCTCACCTTTGTAGGAAGGCAGGGCCCCTGCTGTAGGCATGGATAGTGGACAGACCCTGCAGGCTACTGGTGATGAGAGAAGTGAAAGGTGATTGGCTGATGTTCTCCAGTCTTTTCAGCTCACGAATCAGAATTCTTTTGGGAGAGAGAAAAAAAGTCTCAAATCACACAGTACTCTCAGTGAATCAGGAATGAAGTGGGATCAAAGTGGTCATGTGACAGGTTAGTAGCTTATGAGATGAAGGCCCACAGGGGACAGTAAATGTGTGGATGAAGAGCACTTCCATGCAAAGGCTAAGGTACTTTCTGAAGGCTCAAACCTAATTTAGTGCCTTTTATAAGGCCTGCCACATCAACTCTAACCTGGTTCGACAGCACTGCCTTGAATAGTAACAATATGAGACAGGCCTTTATTGGCAAAGGTGGGTTGATTTCTACTTTTGGGACAGAATGTGGTAGGAAAATAGTGTGAATAAAAAGCCTGCTCTGAATCATCCTTTTCATGTTAAAAGGATCAGGATGAATATGAGGTTTGTCAAAAATAGCCTGCTTTCGGAAACGAGCTGTTTACATTATGTTCCTTTAGTTAGAAGAAAAAGCTTTGTTTGCGAATCAGTAGGAAAGCTATTACTGAGAGTAGAGTTTGGAAAAAGTTCAGGTACATTTACTTTGGCAATTCATAAATTGTATCATTTATCTTCTGTAGTATCCTCAGGGTATGTATGCATTAATAAAACGCCACTGCAGCTAACCAGAAATGGGAGAAGAGTTACTACAACCTGATTTCCATAGTAATACCAGCTGACCTCAGTAGCTTTCAATAAAAGTTCACAAAGTGTATTTTGATGACCATATGTTTTGATATTGAAAAATAATCAACTTGAGAGGCAGTTCCACAAAAAAAAACTTAACAGCTTCCATATTTACATATATTCATATGCTATGAATATGCAAATTGGAAACGTCCAACTAGACACCTGCCTCCCTCTTCTTGGCAAACCAGCATAACAATAAAAATGATCTTAAGGTGACTTGAGATTCTCAGAGGATCAGTTTCACATATCCAAAAGTCAATGCAAGTGCTGTTGTTAACAAAACTATCTGCTAGTTGAACTCTGTTTCAACTTTATTTCTTTTCCAGTATGGTGGGAGCATCGCTAATTTTAAACCAAGTAGTTCTTAATAAGTGTACTTTAAGTTTAAAATAAGTAATTGAAAAATAATAATAGTAATAAAAAACTGATCTACACTGTTTCTACACTCATTGTCCATTTGATCAGTTCCATTACAGATTGTAGTCCATCAGTTTCTCTACACACTTTGTTAATCTCCTTTAATCTGTTCTCTAGTGGTCAGGACCCCACAGTACCACTATAGATCAGGTACTATTTGGGTGTTGGATCATTCTCAGCACTTCAGTGATATTGGTGTGATCAGATCAGACACAGTAGTGCTGGAGTTTTTAAACACCATTAAACATTTGCCATATTGCTTCACCTTGGAGATGTAAAGTCAGAGACATTTTGTGTAAGTCATCCTCTTATCATCAGTGCTCACATACGGGGTGCTGGTGGTCAGAATTTTGATCATTGGTCTATTTTCAGTCCAGCAGTAACACTGACGTGTTACATACCTCCAGCAGCACTGCTGTGTCTGATCCGTTCATACCAACACAACACACAATAACACACCACCACCATCAGTGTCACTGCAGTGCTGAGAATGATCCACCACCCAAACAGTACCTGATCTGTGGGGGTCCTGACCATTGGAGAACAAATACCAAAGGATGTAGAGAAACAGATGGACTACAGTCTGTAATTGTAGAACTGCAAAGTGCTTCTACATGGTAAGTAAACAAATGGAAATGAGTGTAGAAACATGGAGGTCCTAATAAGGAGGCCTTTGAATGTACACAGTGGGGTGTTCCATGGGGATGGAAACATCATGCTTTGGGGCTGTGTTTCTGCAAAAGGGACAGGACGACTGATCCGTGTTAAGGGAAGAATGAACGGGGCCATGTACCGTGAGATTTTAAGCCAAAACCTCCTTCCATCAGTGAGAGCATTGAAGATGGAACGTGGCTGGGTCTTTCAGCATGACAATGATCCCAAACACACCGCTCGGGCAACGAAGGAGTGGCTCCGTAAAAAGCATTTCAAGGTCCTGGAGTGGCCTAGCCAGTCTCCAGACCTCAGCCCCATAGAAAATTTGTGGAGGGAGTTGAAAGTCCGTGTTGCCCCAAAACAGCACTGCTCTAGAGGAGATCTGCATGGAGGAATGGGCCAAAATACCAGCTACAGTGTGTGCCAACCTGGTGAAGACTTACAGGAAACGTTTGACCTCTGTCATTGCCAACAAAGGTTATGTTACAAAGATTTGAGTTGAACTTTTGTTATTGACCTAATACTTATTTTCCACCATAATTTACAAGTAAATTCTTTAAAAATCCTACAATGTGATTTCCTGGATTCTTTTTTCTCATTTTGTCTCTCATAGTTGAAGTGTAGCTATGATGAAAATTACACCCCTCTCTCATCTTTCTAAGTAGGAGAACTTGCACAATCAGTGGCTGACTAAATACTTTTTTGACCCACTGTATATTGATATAATGTTTTTTTTTTAAGGATGATCTGGCTAAGGGCCAAGTTAATGGGTTTGTTGGTAACACTTCCACCACACAGCATTTAGGCTATTTTGTTCCGTTCCTATGTGTGCGTGCGAGTAAATTAAAGATTTCTTTTTATGTTACCATACTTTACCTTATATTACTTTTAATAAATAGTGAGAGTCAACTGTGTTTAAATCATCTTTATTATCTTTAATAATTAGTGTAAGTCTGTATATAGTATGTGTTGACATGTGCCTGAAATTTGAGGGACCTAAGAAAGTTCATGCTTATGGTTCTTTTCACTCAGCAGATGCTACACTTGAGCCTTTGTCTATGAACCTGACCTGGAGACCCGATTGATGATGTAGAGGAATGCAGCGAGAGGGATGATGGCGAACAGGAACCATGGGAAAACAGCGCTCACCACTCCTAGACAGAAGAGTACCAGTGACAGGTTCTGCAGCAACATCTCTGCTTGCATGGCCAGACGCACGTCCACTGCAATGAGAGAGAGAGAGAAGTCATATTAAAACATCTCTATCCAGCTAAGAAGAGGAAAAAAATGGGGAAGACTCGAACTCGAACCTTCGTCTATGTCTTTGGAGAACCGAGTAAGGATGCGTCCCAGAGGAGTCGTGTCAAAGAAGCGCATGGGGCTGAGGAGGACTGCCTTAAACAGCTTATCGTGCAGAACTGTGGCTGCCCACAATGTGCACTGCAACAGACAGGTATAACAACCAAACATTCATTAGTGACTCATGTTTAAGTTTTATAATGCTAATGCCTCAATCCATCCAGTTCTTACAGCAGTGCTTGCAAGTTTGTGAACCCAATTTAATTTCCTTTATTTCTGCATATACAGTATATGACCTACACCATCATCAGATTTTACTCAGGTCCTAAAAGTCAAATCAAGTCAGCTTTATTTCTATAGCGCTTTTTTTTTTATGTAGCATTGTCTCAAAGCAGCTTTACAATTTTAGATTATCTTCTAAATTACAAGGCCAGTCCCAAACTGAGCAAGCCTACAGCGATAGTGGCAACGAAAAACTTCCTAAACGTTATGAGGAAGAAACCTTGGAAGAACCAAGATTCAAAAAGGGACTCAACCTCCTTGGGCGACTTAGATGGTATATGTAAGAATTGCCAAGTTATTTAATTAAAATGGAATATTATGAAGAGTATAATAAAATAGAGAATATAGAAGCTATAGCATATAAGCCAATAGAGAAATCTTGCACAGAATAATGTAAAAATATGATACAGAGATACAGAGAACCTAATTAGACAAAGATATTACATTTCTGTGAGTGGCAAAAGTGTGTGAACTTCTAAGATTAGCAGTTAATTTAAAGGTGAAATTACAACCTGGTGTTTTCAATCAGACAATGGGAAGACAATGAGGTATGAGTGGTACTGCTGTATTTAAAGAACAGGGATCTGTCAAAGTCTGATCTTCAGAACACATTGTGAAAGTGCATCATGGATGGAGAAATGGAGCTTCATAAAGACCTTCAGAAAAAGAGTTGCTGGAAACGCTGGAGAGGCTGGAAAAGGTTACAAAACCATCTCTGAAGAGTTTGGACTCCACCAATCCACAGTCAGACGGATTGTGTGCAAATGGAAGAAATTCAAGACCTACTTAGTGACCTACTCTGTGTTACCGAGTAATACAAATCACTCAGAGCCGTGTAATAGTCTGCGAGGTCACTAAGTTCTGCTTTGAAACCCTGGGTCTGGGCATTTGTGTGGATGTCAAGTGGACAAATGTTACCCACATAAACATCATTGAGAACTAGGTATGCCCAGGTATTCCCAGATGGCAGTGCCCTTTTTTTAGCAGGATAATGTGCACTGTTACACTGCACACTTTGTTGGAGACTGCACGGCGGGCCAACAGAACAATTATGCAGGTGGTCAGAATGTTTTGGGTCATCTGTGTATACGCCTCTCCCATTACCTTTAAGTTTGTTATAAACAGATTGTGTAATTGGCTGGTTGAAAGATTTTGTTTGGATGATGGTGAAACTGTTCCTAGCTAAAAACTCAAAAGAAACATTTCGAATGTGGTATAGATTTGAGGGAATTGAAAGCAAGACAACTGATACACTACAGTTACCCTAAGTGTTGGGAAACATTGGATTAGGTCACCATGGATTACAAGAGAAAACACATGGATATTTCACCCCAGTTTAAATAGACACATCAACACAGCATCCAACAGGTAACTGTACACCATTAATCACTGAAGCTTTCAAGTTTGTTTTTCTCCTCTGCTTAATTAGGAAACCATTAAAACAGCATTTACAGTCATGTAATACACACTGGATGCCACTGGGATCAAGCACATCAACACCAGCCAATGCATAAGGAAGCTACTTAGTTTACTCTGCCAGTTAACCATTTCTCCATTGAAACTCTGCCTGCCAGAATGTACATTTAATCATTTAGCAGACGCCCTTATCCGAGCAACTGACAACTGATACAGTCTTACAGTTCAAACAATTGTCGTTTAAGGGCCTTGCTCAAGGACCCAACAGTGGCAGCTTGGCCGAGGTGGGATTTGAACAATTACCTTCTGGTCCATTGTCCCATAGCGTAACCACTAAGCTCCTACAGTCCAAAATGTCTATGCACTGGTCTGTTTAGGACACAATCTGAGCATGCTCTTATTCCAAATATTTTAGGTGAGAGACAGATTACTGCTGCTTGCAGTACTAGTACAAGTGGCACAGCAGGTTGAGTCTGATAGCCCATCTCTGGGGAGACCCAAGTTCAAGTCTTGACGGTGGCTCCAGCCTGGCCGGGTGCTCCACAGGCACAAATGGTTGTGTCTGACGGAAGGAAAGTGGAACAACCTATTGTTGGATATGGTGAAAGTGGTTGATTCATCGGTATAGTCTTGCCATAGACGTCCGTTGCCTAACAGTCAAAATAATGTTCGGTGGATATGGACTGTACTGAGATACTCGCTGGCCAGCAACCCTCCACTCTCAGTGGTGGGTCGGCATATGGCAGGGAAGTCACAAACATGGAAGCAGATATCCTTCACCAATCATGACCTGGATAAACGGTTACATTTTGAATAATCTGTGTACATCCTATATTCACTGAACTATTACTGTCTTCTGAAAAAAGTGAAATCCCAGAACGCTAGCACTAGGCACAACTGTGTACACGATCTACAGTTACATTTACATTTACAGCATTTAGCAGACGCCCTTATCCAGAGTGACTTACAATTGATACAGTCTTACAATCCAAGCAATTGTGGGTTAAGGGTCTTGCTCAAGGACCCAACAGTGGCAGCTTGGCAGAGGTGGGATTTGAACCCTGGATCTTTTGGTCCATAGTCCATTACCTTATCCACTAGGCTACCACAGTCCCTATACAGATCTAGCGCACCTAGGTCACACTGCAGTCATTCTAAAATTTGTTCATAGAATTTGTTCATACGCAGAATTCAGAGATCATTTTGGGAGTGTCAGGAAACCCACAACATTAACCCGCCCATAATCAAAAATATAACACCAGCCCTTGCACATGCTGGTGTAAATATCAAAAATAGAATTCCAAATCCTAAACTTCCTAAAGGAAAAACATTATCCTTGTGCTGCACACGGAAGGCATGTAACCTGCCCATAAGCTCCCCAAAGCACTGTCAGTCCTGCTTACAGGGAGAGAAGGTCGCAGGGCTCAGAGGGACACCACAAGCACACAAACCTTTCCAGCTGAGGGCTGTAGCAGTCGACAGATAAATGGATTAAGCCTGTAGGCTTTTTCAATTACAGAGCTAGAAGACAGCAGATGAAAGCAGGCTAATTAGCAAAGGCCATGGCAGAGAAGCAGTGGACCTTTATGAGACTGTGAAAGAAAAACAGGACACATGACTCATGGGAATTCTTTTTTTTTTTTTACTGGATGATATAAAGCTCTGTTAAGGGCTTATTTCCATGTCCTGGCAGGATACATTTCTGAAAGTTCCATGGCAGAGGTTTGATTAGGTGGTCAGTAACTATAGCCAAATATAGCTCCATATTTACATTACATTTACATTTACAGCATTTAGCAGACGCCCTTATCCAGAGCGACATACAGTTGATACAGTCTTACAATCCAAGCAATTGTGGGTTAAGGGCCTTGCTCAAGGACCCAACAGTGGCAGCTTGGCAGATGAGGGATTTGAACCCTGGACCTTCTGGTCCAGAGTCCAGTACCTTAACCGCTAGGCCACCACAATCCATATCTTATCCTGGTTACATATTGTATGTATTTGGATGACTGTAGACAAGCAGTTAAATCTTTGTTTGATCAGACAAATGCAGTTGTCTAGAGAATGCATCTGGTTGTGTTTGAAACAGATGTTGGCACTTATGATGTGACAAGATGTAAGGTTTTCCTCTGAGGTGTACTGTGCAAAAGTCTTAGGCCACCAACCACCATTAGATTTGTTGTTTTAGCAATGGTATAATGACCATATGTAATTATTTCTCAGTATCTTTATTAGAATACAACCAGAAAATACAGCAAAAAACAACAACTGAAAAGCTTATCAAGCTTCTTTGGGTTGTAGAAGGGTCAACTTGGCATCCCGATGAAGCTGTTATTACTCAAGTGAAAGGGAAGGTCACACTAAATACTTGCCACTGTAGCCTTCAGGACCTGTTTTTATGCCTTTGTTAATGCCGCATACTAATTTCCTGTATTTTCTGGTTGTGTTCAACTAAACTGAGAAATAATTACATATGGTCATTATACCAATGCTAAATCAATGGTATATTTAATCTATTGGAGGCATAAGACTTTTGCACAGCACTGTATTTACATTGCACTAGTGCAGAACTTGATCAGTATAGCATGACATGAGACAACACTAGTCCAAGTGGGATCCTTACCTTGACAAATACAAAGACCCGCACAGTCTTGAAAATCAGCACCACTCCCAGGGACAGGGCATAAACGCTGGAATAGAACTGAACATGGGGGTTCAGTCTCATGTTGTTGCTGGACACACTCTCGTTCCCCTGCAAAACTGTCACATTCTAAACACACACACACAAGCAGACAATGAAGCACAGCTACAGACAATTTCCTGCCTAGTCTAGAAAATGCAGTGTCAAAAACAGTTGCCCTGCCAGCATTTAGGTTACAATTCTCCCTGAGAGAAAATTATATTCACCGTGGCAGTTGTAATTTGCTGTTGGACTGCTGGTGGCTTTCAGTAAGTGGCAGAACACAGATGTTTTCAGTGTTACAGAGGCAATAAAGAAGCACTCCAGAATGCTAACACTACTAATGACTGAGAGCTTTATTTCATTATTACCAACTTTTCAGAGCAAATGTAAGCAGCCCTGTTGCAGGCAATAATGGTCCCTCTAAATGAATCCTGCTATAAACAGGGCCCATGAGACACAAAATTGCGAAACATGCTTCTGTACAGTGGTGCTTGAAAGTTTGTGAACCCTTTAGAATTTCCTATATTTCTGCATAAATATGACCTAAAACATCATCAGATTTTCACACAAGTTCTAAAAGTAGATAAAGAGAACCCAGTTAAACAAATGAGACAAAAATATTA
>JAJAGP010000721.1:0-35145 GCA_025084515.1 Ancistrus triradiatus | reverse complement strand
GTTCTCTTTATCTACTTTTAGGACTTGTGTGAAAATCTGATGATGTTTTAGGTCATATTTATGCAGAAATATAGAAAAGTCTAAAGGGTTCACAAATTTTCAAGCACCACTGTACATTAACTCAATATGAAAGCCTGAAATTGGCCATGTTTGAGGATCTCTGGGGACCAGCTGACAAACAGGTTGACATTAGAACTTAAAACGAATTAATATACAATAACACTATGCATGAAAATTAGTGGAATCCAAATTGGAATGCTAGATTTGGGAGGACTGAACACTGACATGATGTTTTTTGTGTGTTTCTACATTGTTTCAGCTGGTGTGCTAAAACTCTCCTTTGTTAAAAAAATTATTAAATAATTCAACAAATTTAAATGCACTTGTTGAATTACTCGTTGAATTACTAGTCAGATAATGGGAAAGCTCTGGGTTTGCATGACTCAGCAATAATCGAATATCTACTTTGCAACCAGCCAATGATCTCACAGAAGGATGTGATGTAAACTTCAAACTTTTAAATATATACTGTTTTTTTTCATTTCCTCAAACTGCGCTTCAGAGTCTACCCAAAAGTGTTTGGTAGTCGTTCTGTGGATGCTGCTTTTATGGTTGCCAGATCCCACAAGAAAAGCAAGTACAAGGTCTATGGAAACAAGCCCCAAAGAAGCAAAGTGGACCTGGCAACTATGTTTGATTCTGTTATCCACTTCCAGGCTTTGTTTGAGTGTATGCATTGAGAAAACCAATTGAATTCAGAATAAGGGTGTACATGCACTGAGAAATCTGATTACAGAGTTAAATTCCAGTGCTCTTTACCAGATTTCTTAATCTGATTTCTATGTCTTAATCTAATCTCAGAAAGAGTATGCCGTTTACATGACTACTTGAATAATCAGATAACTGCAGAAATCTGAGTAAGATTGGATTATTAAGTGCACTCAATTGTTTTCTATAAGTTATAATGTCAGGAACAATTATGGCACAGTGATTAAGGTACTGATCTACTGATTTCAAGGTTGTGATAAACCTTTGAGCAAGGCCCTAAGCCCTTAATAGCTTGCTTTGTATCATGTCCTAACTGTCAGTCGCTTTGGATAAATATGTCGGACAAGCCAGTAAATGAAATCCAAGCTTGTGGTTTTATCCCAACATTCTTCCCTTCCCACAGAATAGTATCTGTTCTCTTTTAAGATCATGCAGCAGAGGCCTGAACTACAGACACATTACATCATTTGTATTTTTTCATGTCTTACACTATAAGGAATTTGGCATTAAATTAATTTAGACATGCTTCAGAAACACTAAAATCATTACCACATTTCACCTAACCAGTCATAAGTGTATGTCATGGGTCTACAACTCTTCTTCCTGGGCCATACTGATCATTTTTACATCAATGCATCATAAATTGTGAATCTAATTATTTACTTTTAACATATTTTCAAGTGTACAGTTTAGGTTAATCCATTCAGTAGAACAAATAAGATTAACCTAGCCTCCAAAAACAGACTTTAGTAAGGTTTGGGAGCTGTATGATACTAAACTGTACTATACTAACAATTACCCATATGTACTTTCTATTTTCCATATGCTACTTAGATATTTTACATTTATGTAATTTAGCATACGCCCTCATCCAGGGCAACTTACAACTGGTACAGCCTTATAATACAAGCTACTATGGGTTAAAGGCCTTGCTCAGTGGCAGCTTATCAGAGGTGAGATTTGAACCCTGGACATCTAGTCCATAGTCCAGTAAGCTACCTTAAATACTAAGCTACCAGAGTCCTAGTCCTATACCTGTGATAGCCTTAATAAGAGTGGCAGTACTGTTGAATAGGGATTCAACAATCGTCTCTGAGATCAAGTTCCTGCCAATTGTAGCAAACTCTTCTACTAACTTTATGTGTAAATCAGAGTTTGTGGGGGCCTTTTTCAACTGATGATCCAAATAATCCAAAACTATTTAAATTGGACCGTGCTCTGGTCATTTTACTGGCGAGTTGAAGTGTCCCATATTCAGTGCCTTCTTTTGGCAGTGACCTTTTTGTCATACCAAATGTGATACTGCCCTTTTGCCACTTTGTGGCATCCTTTTTCAGATTCATTGTACATTCTCCATGTAGATACTTCTCTTCATATATTCATGTGTGTCTGTGGTGGCTTGGGGGTAGCTGGTTTCAAATCCCATATCTGCCAAGCTGCCACTGTCGAATTCTTGAGCAAGGCCCTTAACCCAGATTGCTAGGACTGTAAAAGTTTTAAGTCTGGTAAAGGGCGCCTGTTAAGTGACTAAATGTAGGAAAGCTCTGGACACACCTGATGATCTGGTTTAATGATACATTTATCCAGATGACTATTGGTAACCATTGGTAGAGACTCATAGCAGATCTATTAGTGGATATTTTCGTACAGGGAGCTTGATCTGGCTAGACTTGCTTTTCTACTTGATATTCAGTATTTTTTTAATCTATTTTTTGAGAGATCACTGTTTTAGTTATCTGTAAAAAAAATTAATCACAGTAGTGTCTTTCTTGTTGCTGATATGTATTTACTTTGATTCAACCTTCCATGATTCATAGAAAACAGACTGAATCTCAAGTGCCTTAGTGACTCAATACATAAAGTATGTTGTTGCAGAACCTGTAATACACTATAAATCCTATAAATCCACTGAAACCTAGAGGTTTAGCCACAATCCCAATTTCTGACTCCTTTTCATTTGCTGTATCTTAATGACACGCGTTCTTTCCTACTTTCTCTAAGATTAAAATATTGCTTCCCTCAGCTTCACTGGATTTACTCTCCATCAATACCGCAGGCCAACGAACCCTCAATGCCCTGTGCCCGACAAAAGCTAAGGACTTACATTTCAACATATGTAAGCTCTGCTTGCCAATGTCAAGAAAGCTCCATGTATTATCACAGACATTGCTATGTGAGGGAACATTTGTACATGCTTAGTGTGCAGCTAGAGATCTGAATTCAGACCAGCAGCCACATCATGCCATTTCGCTCCAGCTGAATGCCAACTCACCCCACTGCCCTGCTTGATCCAGTAACTAAGCCACCAATTACTGAAGGCTACACTGCCAGTGGTAAGGAGAAAGAGGAGGAGAGTGATGACGAAAGCCAGCGGTCCTCCGGCAGCCTTGATGTAAGTAGCATAGACGTCCTTTGTGACCGCCCCTGAGCCTTTCTCCTCAGCCTGCATGAGTTGGACTGTCGGCCACGTTTCAAGGGGTGAGAAGAAAAGAGCAGAGATCCATGACTTATCCCCCTGTGGAAAGTCAGCTAAGCACACAGCATTATTGTCAGATTCCACAGCTCTCACCTTGACTCGGTCTCCCAGTGGATTGCCTGTCTGTCGTACTGATGATAGAAGTACAGAGCCTGGAGTTCTTCTCCTGCCCCTCCTGCTGGATCTTCACTTTCTTGATCTACAAATCATTACGGCCAGAACAATGAATTCCAAGTCACTTAAATGCAGTGGTGACAAGGTCTTACAGCCACAGATCAATAAAATCTAGTCATAAAATATAGATGCAGGAAATGAATTAACATTTCTACAACAGCATCGTGCTTCATGAATACTGCAGAAGTCAATGTCATCGACTTGGTGACTGATCACTTTGTGACCCTGGTGTTTTCCTCAAACGCGGGATTGTGGGTGGCGATCCGTAACCGTACCTCCTGTTGTACACTAGTGAAGAGCGTAGCGTAGTCTCGATCTCGAACCATCAGCTCATCGTGAGTGCCATGCTCTGTAATCTGTCCGTCCTTCATCAACACCACCTGATCGCATTCTGCCAAGTACTGTGGAATCAAAACATGCCAGGGAAGAGATATAGATCACACACAGTGAACAGATCGATTAAGAGCTGGCTGACTGAATGGACGAACAGATGGTAGGATGGTTTCATAGAATGATTGATAGCAGATAAAGACATATTAATATCACTCAAGGGAAATCTGTTCTGGAGATATAGGAATATGTTCAAGCCAATATAAATGAGAGAATAACCATACATAATGTGTGTGAAAATCAAGCTTAAATTTCCCCATAACCCAAACACATGTCGGGCGTCCTTTTTTTTCAGCTTGGCAATGGAGCCATGAGGGTAATTAAACTAAACATGCTTCTCTACATTTCACCATACTTGCTTTAAATAACATTAAGTGATTTAGCCTCATTTTGAGTTAAGAAATTTGTATCTTGGTTCAACTCAATACTTTGTAACATAACCTTTGTTGGCAATGACAGAGGTCAAACGTTTCCTGTAAGTCTTCACCAGGTTCGCACACACTGTAGCTGGTATTTTGGCCCATTCCTCCATGCAGATCTCCTCTAGAGCAGTGATGTTTTAGGGGCAACACGGACTTCAATTCCTCCACAAATTTTCTATGGCTCTTGAGGGTCTGGGACTGGCTAGGCCCACTCCAGGACCTTGAAAATGCTTTTACGGAGAAAAGAAGGAAGGGGACCACACGAGACGGGGCGGTGAGGGGGGAGCAAAGCGGGGGAGGCGCGGAACGGAGATAAAGAAAAGGGAAAGACGGAAAGGGAGAGACACCAGGAGGGAAGGGAACCTGGGGGGGGGAAAGGAAAAGAGGAAGGAGAAAGGGAAAGGGAATGAGGAAATGAGCACAGGATTAAGGAGGTACGGTCCAACTTTGAAGAAAACAAGCCCCCAAACATGATGTTTCCACCCCCATGCTTCACAGTAGGGTATGGGATTGTTCTCCTCCAAACATGATGAGTTCATGTTTTTTACCCAAAAGTTTCTATTTTGGTTTTCATCTGACCACATGATTATTCTCCAATCCTCTTCTGAATCATCCATATGCTTCTAGCAAACTTCTGACGGGGCCTGGACATGTACTGGATTAAGCAGGAGGACACGCCTGGCACTGCTGGATTGAGTCCTCTAGCGTTGAGTAGTGTGTTACTGATGGTAGCCTTTGTTACTTTGGTCCAAGTCTCTTGCAGGTCATTAATCAGGTTACCTCCGTGTGTTCCGGGAGTTTTTGCTCACCTGTTGATCATGTTCCACTTTGACCCCACGGCAATGCGAGGAAGCAGGGCGGGGCGCGACAAAGATAGAGGGAGATTTAGCAAAGGGTATTGTGAGTCTTCCATTTTTTTCTTACAATTTGCTCCCACAGTTGATTTATTCAACCAACATGTGTGCTTGCCTATGTAGATTCATCTTCCCAGCCTGGCAAGGTCTACAATTTTTCTTCCTGGTGTCACTCGACAGATCTTTTCGGTCTTGGCCATGGTGGGTTTTTGGAAGGTCTGACTGTTGAGGCTGTGGACAAGGTTGTATTTATATACAGATAACGAGGTCAAAACCGGTACAATTAATAAAAAAGTAAAAAGTGGGAGGGACAGAAGAGCTTCTTATAGAAGAAGTTAAGGTCGTGAGAGCCAAAATCTTGCTTTGCTTGTGGGTGACCAAATACTTATTTTCCACCAAGATTTACAATTAAATACTTTAAAAATCCTACAATGATGAATGACCTGCAGAGAGCTGGGACCAACATAACAAGGCTACCATCAGTAACACACTACGCCAACAGAGACTCAGATCCTGCAGTGCCAGGCGTGCCCCTCTTAACCTCAGTCCCATTTTGTGGAGGCAGTTGAAAGTCCGTGTTGCCCAGCAACAGCCCCAAAACATCACTGCTCTAGAGGAGATCTACATGGAGGAATGGGCCAAAATACCAGCTACAGTGTGTGCAAACCTGGTGAAGACTTACAGGAAACGTTTTACCTCTGTCATTGCCAACAAAGGTTATGTTACAAAGTATTGAGTTGAACTTTTGTTATTGACCAAATACTTATTTTCCACCTTAATTTACAACTAAACTTTTTAAAAATCCCACAATGTGATTGCCTGGATTTTTTCCTCATTTTGTCTCTCATAGCTGAAGTGTACCTATGATGAAAATTACAGACCTCTCTCATCTTTCTAAGTAGGAGAACTTGCACAATCAGTGGCTGACTAAATACTTTTTTGCCCCACTATATTTAAATTGATTAAATGTTAGAAAACCTTCTGTAAATAGATACATTTGCTATGCTTTATCCTTAGTGAAGGATAACTTTTGAGTGCATGCTCAAATAAAAAGTATTAAACTGTATCTCGGTAAGTGTGCCATTTTTAGGCATATTTGCCCAAGCCATGAAAATCCCTCCTCCATATTTCACAGATAAAGTGGTAATGCCTGGATTAAGATCAGTTCCCTTTTTCTCTACACTTCCTCCTTCCATTTCACTTCTACAGGCTAATCTTTAACCCATCTGTCTAAAGGAGTTTTGATAAACAGGAGGGCATAATATAGCCTGGCTCTGCTATTCTCTATTCTTTTGGGATCAGGGGCTAAGAGGCATTTGCTCTTGATCTTTTGAACTATCTGTTCTGACCTAAGGCAACTGAATGTTTTAACCTATTTCATCTGGGAGACACCAACAGATAACAGAGCCAAACTAAACACTAAAATAGACTAAAAATGGGATAATAATGTTCTGTTGTAATCAAGTATTAAATAAATAATGTTCAAGGTGAAAATCATAGTTAAACAGCGCGAAGTGAATTGAACACGCTCCAAATATTAGCTTGGTAGTTAGATAGCTAACATTATAATCAGCTATTGTTTTTCCCTTATCCTTAGCACGGTGTCCTGCATTCTGTCACTTGTTCTTCCCTTTTTAACTGTACTAGTGTTATGTTGCTTGGTGCAGCTCAGTCAAACTGTACTCAAGAGCTAAAAAAAAAGCGAAAGAGTGGACAGATTGTTCACTGTTTTGTCCCTTTAGCACTTAGTTTGGCCATGCCTGTGGTGTAATGCTGCTAGGCCTGCAGTAGTGTGTGACGAGAACTAGACGACTGCTAAACAGTTGGCACATGCCTTATACTGTTTGGTGTACTGTTGTAATCCAGCCATTTTGTCCACGTGCTGTATTTTGTTTATTCAAGCCCGACTTTAAGTGAGATATTACTAGCACCATCCAAATAACTCACTATTTCATCTTCACAAAGCATTGTTAGACCAAATACACCCCATGAGTTTGCAAACTAGTGATGGTGTATGACGTATGCGCCTAAAACCCCTGCCAAATCAGATTAGACAGCCCTGAATGAGAAATATTACAGGCGGTCCAGGGAGACACCACTAGAAGCAAGGCCAAGTCAAGAATGGGAACAAGTCCAAGATATAGAGTCAAAGACGTCATAGTAGCCAAATCAATGACTGGGAGTGTGCACAGTCAGTAAACAGATACTAACTAACATTCCATACTGACTTAAGGTCGCACCCCACCCATCCAGGCTAGTCCAGTCCATCACAGGGCATACACACTCAATCACTGACACTGGGACACTTCAGAGATGGGAAGTGACCTTATGTATATCTCATGCTACACTCGCACAAATGTGTTCTGTTAATAGACTCTGTGTTCTTAACAACAACTAACTGCATATTCTGTTTACTTTCTGAGTTCTTCTTCCGGTACCACTTCCAGTTCACACACTAAGATGTTCTTCCGCTACCAGTTCTGGCTCCAGTCAAGCTGTTCTTTCATCACCAGTGTCAGTCCTCATACCGTTACTTGGACCATATCAGAGGGCAGAAACTCCCTCCTCCGGTTGACTGAGCCTGCCTCAACAAAACTTATCCACTGAGGATACAATAATCTACAGTGATCCTGTTTTACTGGACTAAATATTGCTGATATGCATATTCTCTATGTTATTTTCATATTTTTAAATAAATATATACACACACACACACACACACACATACATACATACATACATACATACATACATGCACTGTAGCTGGTATTTTGGCCCATTCCTCCATGCAGATCTCCTCTAGAGCAGTGATGTTTTGGGGCAACATGGACTTTCAACTCCCTCCACAAATTTTCTATCTCTAAAGAGTTTGGACTCCACCAATCCACAGTCAGACAGATTGTGTACAAATGGAGGAAATTCAAGACCATTGTTACCCTCCCCAGGAGTGGTCCAACAACAAAGATCACTCCAAGAGCAAGATGTGTAATAGTTGGTGAGGTCACAAAGGACCCCAGGGTAACTTCTAAGCAACTGATGGCCTCTCTCACATTGGCTAATGTTAATGTTCATGAGTCCACCATCAGAAGAACACTGAACAACAATGGTGTGCATGGCAGGGTTGCAAGGAGAAAGCCACTGCTCTCCAAAAAGAACATTGCTGCTCGTCTGCAGTTTGCTAAAGATCACGTGGACAAGCCAGAAGGCTCTGGAAGGAAGGTTTTGTGGACGGATGAAGAACCCAAAATAGAACTTTTTATTTTAAAATGAAAAGTGTTATGTTTGAGACATGGAAAACACTGCATCCAGCATAAGAACCTTATTCAATCTGTGAAACATGGGGGTGGTAGTATCATGTTTGGGCCTGTTTTTGCGCATAGGTCCAGGACGGCTTGCCACTTCATTGAGTGGAACACTGATTCTGAAATGATATCAGAGAATTCTAAAGGAGGAAAATGTCAGGGACATCGTTCCATGAACTGAATTAAGAGAAGGGTGGGGTCATGCAGGCAAGACCAACGACCCTAAGCACACAAGTCGTTTTTACCAAATAATGGTTTAAAAGAAGAATAAAAAATAAAGTTCATGGTTTGGAATGGCAAAGTCAAAAAAAAAAGTCGGACCTTATCCATGGAAATGTTGTCGAAGGACCTGAAGTGAGCACTATGTGAGGGAAAACCCACCAACATCCAGAGCTGAAGCTGTTCTGTACGGAGGAATGGGCTAAAATTCCTCCAAGCCGGTGTGCAGGACTGATCAACAGTTACAGGAAACGTTTAGTTGCAGTTATTGCTGCACAGGGGGGTCACACCAGATACTGAAAGCAAAGGTTCACATACTTTTGCCACTCACTAATATGTAATATTGGATCATTTTCCTCAATAAATAAATGATCAAGTATAATATTTTTGTCTCATTTGTTTAACTGGGTTCTCTTTATCTACTTTTAGGACTTCAGGAACGGTTTCACAAACTTTCAAGCTTTTATATTTTCTATTTATTATAGTCTTTATAATATTTGTATTCTATTTAATTTACCATCTACATTGGTATATTTTATTTTAATTATTGTTTTCTTTAAACCTGTTCTCGTTTTTAATTTTTATTTAGCTTCTGTTTACTTAAACAATTATTATAGACTTAGTAATTTTAATTCTTACTCATAACATCTAGACTGAGGAGGATGGGTCCCTTTTTGAACCCAAGGTTTTTTCCTTATAACATTCAGGGAGTTTTTCCAAGCCACTGTCATCCTAGGCTTGCTCAGTTAGGGCTTTGGGCCTAGATGATTGTAAAGCTGCTTTCAGATAATGTCCCACTGTAAAAAGTACTACAGACATGAGGAGAACATACAAACTCCACACAGGCAGTGGCAAGGCTGGGACACAAGTCTTGATCTCTGGATTTGAGATGCAACAGCATTAACCATTGCACCACTGGACCCTTGCTAAATGCTGTAAATGTAATGTAATATAACATTCGGGAGCTGCTCGATGAGAACACAATCAGCTAAAATCAAGAATGAACATGGAATGGGTTGTCAGCCAATCAGTGGTATTACACAACCTCCCTTGCTCATTCACCCTCAGTGAAAACCTAGCAATATGGAGTAATCAATCCACTCCTGGAGCATCTCCAGCTCCAAATACCAGATTTAGAATTACTCCTAGACCTTTTACTGATTTTTGAATAACTCAGTGATGCAACAGCACACACCTGGTACAAGACAAATGAACATGATTATCTGAGTTCCACAGGGAGCTATGTAGGACAGCAACCAGTGCAGACAATATCCCCACGTGTATTTGTGTCGGCACGCACACAGATATAGCAGTAAATCTCTAAATGTACTCACCTGCAGCTGATGTGTAACAAAGATGACTGTCTTTCCACCAGCTGATCTGCGAATGGCATTACGGAAGAGGTGGGCACCCACATGAGCGTCCACTGCGCTGAGAGGGTCATCAAGCAGCAGGATGGGTCTGTCGCTGTATAGTGCCCGGGCGAGACTCACCCGCTGCCTCTGTCCTCCACTCAGATTGGCTCCTCTTTCACCAATCTGAAGCACATTAGCCAATTCAGATTCAAGTACAGTAATGAGTTGCCCATATATGAACCATTTTACCTAACAGGCTCAGAAAACCTTAGATGTTTGTATGCCTGTGTTCTCCAAACGCTTATTCATATGTTATTGTAAGATTGACATATGTAGCAACTGTACAAGTCAGTTTCTTGACGGTGACCTCGGAATTCGTGGGACACATCTTGGCTAGAAAAATTTGTCTCAGTTCTTGGCGCACTAAATTCAGCCGAAACTCGATTCAAGATTCATGATTCAGAACACATTTATTCAGAATGCTCTACCATACACTCGTTAAACTCCTCAGTTCATGATACATCTAACATACGAAAGATTTGTCGGAACATATCCCCATTGTAAATCAGGGAGCACCTGTACAATACACAGTCCCATTAACGCATATAATTCCTTATACAGTGTGGATTTTCTGGGGGTCTGGAACAGATTCATTCAATTACCATTATTCCTTATGGGAAAAATTTGCTTGGTACTCATTGTTTTCGGTTCTCGACAAGCCTTCTGGAACATATTAACGCTAACTACATGTAACTATGAGAGTAGCTGTATGGAAAAAAAAATATATTTTTTTATATTTAATTGGTTTTATTTACTTATTTATTGTGGAACTGCAGTTTGATACGATGGTCTGTATACAGTGGTGCTTGAATGTTTGTGAACCCTTTAGAATTTTGTATATTTCTGCATAAATATGACCTAACACAACTCAACAAATCATTAAAACAACTCAACCCCCCACCATGTTTCACAGATGGGATACGGTTCTTATGCTGGAATGCAGTGTTTTCCTTTCTCCAAACATAACACTTTTCTTTTAAAACAAAAAGTTCTATTTTGGTCTCATTAATCCACAAAACATTCTTCCAGTAGCCTTCTGGCTTGTCCACGTGATCTTTAGCAAACTGAAGACGAGCAACAACGTTCTTTTTGGAGAGCAGTGGCTTTCTCATTGCAGCCCTGCCATGCACGCCATTGTTGTTCAGTGTTCTTCTGATGGTGGCCTCATGAACATTAACATTAACCAATGTGAGAGAGGCCTTCAGTTGCTTAGAGGTTACCCTGGGGTCCTTTGTGACCTCACCAGCTATTACACGCCTTGCTCTTGGAGTGACCTTTGTTGGTCGACCACTCCTGGGGAGGGTAACAATGGTCTTGAATTTCCTCCATTTGTACACAATCTGTCTGACTGTGGATTGGTGGAGTCCAAACTCTTTAGAGATGGTTTTGTAACCTTTTCCAGCCTGATGAGCATCAACAACTCTTTTTCTGAGGTCCTCAGAAATCACCTTTGTTTGTGCCATGATACACTTACACAAACATGTGGAAATAAAACAGGGTGCCCACTCACACCTGATTGAAAACACCTGACTCTAATTTCACCTTCAAATTAACTGCTAATCATAGAGGTTCACATACTTTTGCCACTCACTAATACGTAATAATGTATCATTTTTCTCAATAAATAAATGACCAAGTATAATATTTTTGTCTCATTAGTTTAACTGGGTTCTCTTTATCTATCTTTATCTTATGTGAAAATCTGATGATGTTTTAGGTCATATTTATGCAGAAGTATAGAAAATTCTAAAGGTTCACAAACTTTCAAGGACCACTGTATGCTGTGTTCACAAGAGTTCATATGAGAAGGCCAGTAGAAAACCATAACATTGCAATAAATCTGAACAAAGTTTGCAATGTCAAGGCCTCATTACCTCAGTTAGATCACCATAAGGTAGTTCAGCAATATCAGGAACTAAACAGCAGGCCTCCAGAACAGCATTGTACCTGTTGGGAACATGTCACTGGAGATTTCTGGGCTTACGTAAAGCACATCTTGATCTGTACACATTGCCTCACTTAAAAATGAGTCTTACTTTTCCTTGACATACTCCGTCCCAAACAAGATGTTCTCTTTCAGGGAGCAGTTAAGGATCCAGGCCTGCTGAGCTGCATAGGCAAACGAGCCATTCACAGCCACTTTTCCTCCTAGTAATGTCATCTGTAGAGTCAAGAGGAAAGGTAAGTAGTGACCTCTCCATTTCAGACAAGAAAATTGCAAGGGTTTTTAAAGGCAATGTCATATTAATCAGTCCAATTTTTTTCCCAAAAATCTCTTGGGCTGAATGTGTAGTTCAGCCTCGCCAAAAAGGTCAAACAAACAGGGTCACTTTACACAAGAGGCCACAGACAAGACATGTCATACCTGGCCCAAGAGTGCAGACAGCAGTGAGCTCTTTCCACTTCCCACTCCGCCACACACCCCTACCAATGTACCCTGTGGACACACAAACAAGTGATCACTCATTCAAAGAACAACAAAGCGCAAACATGGCATCAAATAAAACAAAACCTTTGACTCAATGAAAAGACACATTCATTGCAAGTAAGCATTTTGCACACACATGATTGCATGGATGGGTTCTGTTATAACTAATAAACACTATATGTGCTTGATACCAGTTTAGGCTGGTAGCTTTAAAGGTTGCACATATGTTCTCATAGGATCACTCCATTTTACTGGTACGATTCCCTAAACCCCTCCAGTGGAACTGCAGTTCGTTGTGTTGCCTGAAGCAATGCCATTTTACATAATAGCACTTTATGTAAAAGAAAAACACACTGTAGTTTATATTTTTAACTTGTAAATATCATAAACATAGTGGTACCTCGGTTCTTAACCACCTTGGAGCGCTTTGAAATTCGGTTCTCAAAAAAATGTCTCGGTTCCTGTCAGTTGCTCTGTAAGCTGAAACTCGATTCATGATTCGGTACGCTGCGATTCAGATTCACATAGCTCTCACTCAGAGAAGATCTGCGCTGTGTTTATCATGTTTTTTTTATTTTTACATCTACACTACTGTATTCTTAGTGCAAATTGTCAACACTTTATTATAAAGTAACCATTGTGTTAATGATTTTGGCCATATGTAAGTTAATGTAAGTGTTATAAACATAAGTTTCTACTCACTACTTATCATGAGGCGGAATCTCCATCTACAGGCGCCATAATGTAACTGCAGGCATTTAAGGTGGACCGGAAATTGTAAATAAGAAGCCAACCAAACACTCGTTAAACTCCCCAGTTGATGTTAGATTTCACTTGTGATGGATTTATCCCCTTCGTAAATCAGAGAGCATCTGCACAATACAACTTCATTAATGCATATAATAGCTTATACTGTGTGAATTTTCTGGGGGTCTGGAACGGAGTCATTCAATTTACATTATTCCTTATAGGAAAAGGTTGCTCGGTACTCGTTTTCAGTTCTCGACAAGCTTTCTGGAACGAATTAACAACGAGAACCGAAGTACCACTGTATATTGTAAGTTTTACTGGAGTGGATTCATTGAAGCTTGAGTCACATTCCCAATTCCCATTTTATGGATCATACTTACTAGCTCTGTGGCAGATGCTTCAAAAGATTTTACACAAACTGCAAAGAACGCGTTTTGATTTGGCTTAATGGTTTCAATCTTTATTTATCTTTGATATCCCCAGGAAAAATGTACTGTGAAATTTGACAGTAGAACCATGTAGTGGCCAAATTACCACCAACATTCATAGTACAACTGTGAAATAATTCATGGTCAGTTCATAGTCCACTGAGTTTACAGTTGTACTATGAAATTTCGCAGTAGAACCATGAAGTAGCCAAATTACCATCAAAAATTCATAGTAGAACTATGAACTTCATGGTCAAACTGTGAAAGTTCACATTAAAACTGTCAAGCAGTTCATAGTTTTACTATGAAAATTCACAGTACATTTTTTTCTGGGTCAGATACCCTATAGAGAAGCCTCCAGCAATGCAAACTAAAGCATCCTTGCTGTACACGTTGCTCATGCTCGACTGTATGGCTAAACACCCAAGCCACCTTATCAACCAGTTTGCAGATGACACCACAGTGGCAGGTCTCACCACAAAAAACTCTTCAAACTGAACAAAACAAAGGCAATGATGTTTGACTTCAGAAAAACTCACGACACCCTCAAAGCCGGGGCTGAACCCAGTGGGAGAACGGCAAACTCAAAAATTGAAACACATCTCAAGCTTTCTCTCACCAGAGGTGAGATAGAAACCGGTTTGCATTCCACCTCTGCTGAAGTGAGTCAAGGCCAACCAACATGGCATCATAAAAGTGACACACAAAAAAAGAGTTCACCTGTAACACCAACTTCCAAACGTTTACCAGAGTGCCTTCTGCCTAAATTCTGGAGACATTTGGACCCTACATCCTGTTTGTGAGCACACTGAAATGTTACTTAACATTGCTGATTGTTTTACACCAAGTAAGTTGAGTCTTTGGGGTGATTTAAGGAGATGCTGAATGTTAACACTATGACCTATCACCTGAGCCTCCCCAAACCTATGCAGCTTTACTCATCCCTCTGTGTATCCTGCCTTAAACCTTGTCTTAGAGTTGTACCCTCACCCTTTCTCAGCTTCTCCATCCCATACCTTGCTGCTGGCTTACTGGCATTCAAAGCCAGGGGCCCCTGGAGCCGGGGCTAATTAGATGGTTCCATCGCTGCTGTGCAGCTGCTTTAGGATCTTCAGGGTCTCATCCTTCGAGAAAGAACTGTGGGAAAGTACTTTTGTGCTGATGCTGTGCTGGAATTAAAGCAGAGGCATGGCTCATGCTGACGCGACACTATCGGCCCTAATTACTATCAGCTGCTATTTAACTTACGGCAATAGGTAGTTGACTTGTGGCAATACACACGAGTACAGGTGTGCGTATACACATATACGCATTCAAATGTCCGTGGTCCGATAAGGTTACTATTAGAGATTTCCGATTTTTTTAACTATTGAGCGGCTAATATCTAGAATTATAAATGACAGCATACAGATAATTTTGGTTCAAATTTTCATTTAACAGAAATGTCTTTACTGCTAAAGAAAGATAGCAGCAGCTGCTGGCTTGTTTCTGGCTCTGCACTCTCAGCATAGCTAGCTTTAGCTTTGTTAAATTCCACAATGATGCTGTTTCAAATGTTTTATTATGGTTCTGAGTGTTTTTGAAGTTCTTCCTGCTTTCCGTCATGCGTACTGCAAACAGCACTCTCTTACTGTGAAGAACTAGAATGCTAAAGACATGACTGTAACTGATATAACTCTATATTACTGCTCCCTCACTAGTACTGCACTATATAGGAAGAGACTCGTTAGTGCACTAAATAGTAGCATTGGAGCGCAACTGAAATCTGCCACTTCCTCGTCATCAGCATGCATCACCAATCTCATAAGCAAGTACACAGTTTAAAGCTCAAACCACATACATTAGCTGTTGCAGTAATGACACACACAACAGCTCAGTCTAGTGCAGGCAAGTTTTACTAAACACATGCGGCATCAGCGTGAGCAGACTGAATGCTGAGCAACATTCATGCTGTTGTGCTTCTAAGCGCCATGATAACAGCTTGCAGGTGTTACCTCTTGTTAACGCAGCGCAAGAACCATTACAGGATTACAGGACAGTTGCAGCTTAGTGTCTGTTTGAGACTAAGTTTCTATTTGTGGCAGTAAGCTGATGCACCTGGGGTGGGGGGAGCAGGGAACATGGAGCATCTTTGCAACACACATTAGAGTGAAACTCACAGCCTTCTTTAGTTTCACACTTTCTGCACAGATCTCAGTGCCCTGTTCATTTCTGAAATGCCTGCTGGTATCGTAAATACAACAGGAAATATATTGCGCTGTCACATAAAAGACAGTTTCCAAATAAGATTTTGCATATTTTAAATAGTTAAAAAACAGGAATCAATATGGGGCAGTCAATGTTGATATTAAGTAAATCAGTGTATGATAAACACTGCAGTACTGGCCATTTAGTCAGTACCAGTACACTACAGTATCCCACATAGCATTGCTAAGTATAGTATATAATATGGTGTTCGGACAATGTGTAGCTTGCATAACATGTAGGTTCATAGTACCTGGATGTTAAGCCACAGATACAGTGGTGCTTGAAAGTTTGTGAACCCTTTCTATATTTCTACATAAATATGACCTAAAACATCATCAGATTTTCACACAAGTTCTAAACCTAGACAAAGAGAACCCAGTTAAACAAATGAGACAAAAATATTATACTTGCTCATTTATTTATTGAGGAAAATGATTCAATATTACATATTAGTGAGTGGCAAAAGTATGTGAACCTCTAGGATTAGCAGTTAATTTAAAAGTGAAATTAGAGGCAGGTGTTTCAATCAATGGGATGACAATCAGGTGTGAGTGGGCACCCTGTTTTATTTAAAGAACAGGGATCTATCAAAGTCTGCTCTTCACAACACATTTTCATGGAAGTGTATCATGGCATGAACAAAGGAGATTTCTGAGGACCTCAGAAAAAGAGTCGTTGATGCTCATCACGCTGGAAAAGGTTACAAAACCATCTCTAAAGAGTTTGGTTTCCACCAATCCACAGTCAGACAAATTGTGTACAAATGGAGGGAATTCAAGACCATTGTTACCCTCCCCAGGAGTGGTCGACCAACAAAGATCACTCCAAGAGCAAGGCGTGTCATAGCTGGCGAAGTCACAAAGGACTCCAGGTTGAGTCCACCATCAGAAGAACACTGAACAACAATGGTGTGCATGGCAGGGTTGCAAGGAGTAAGCCACTGCTCTCCAAAAAGAACATTGCTGCTCGTCTGCAGTTTGCTGAGGATCACGTGGACAAGCCAGGAGGCTATTGAAAGAATGTTTTGTGGATGGATGAGACCAAATTAGAACATTTTGGCTAAAAAGAAAAGCGTTATGTTCGGAGAAAGGAAAACACTGCATTCCAGCATAAGAACCTTAATCCCATCTGTGAAACATGGTGGTGGTAGTATCATGGTTTGGGCCAGATCGCTTGCTGCATCTGGGCCAGGACGGCTTGCCATCATTTTTGCCATCAAGTCGTTCTACCAAAGAATGGTTATAGAAGAACAAATGTAATGTTTTGGAATGGCCAAGTCAAAGTCCTGATCTTAATCCAGTCAAAATGCTGTGGAAGGACCTGAAGTGAGCAGTTAATGTGAGGAAACCCACCAACATCCCAGAGCTGAAGCTGTTCTGTACGGAGGAATGGGCTAAAATTCCTCCAAGCCGGTGTGCAGGACTGATCAACAGTTACAGGAAACGTTTAGTTACAGTTATTGCTGCACAGAGGGGCACACCAGATACTGAAAGCAAAGGTTCACATACTTTTGCCAGTCACTAATATGTAATATTGGATTATTTCATTCAATAAATAAATGACCAAGTATAATATTTTTGTCTCATTTGTTTAACTGGGTTCTCTATCTACTTTTAGGACTTGTGTGAAAATCTGATGATGTTTTAGGTCGTTTTTATGCAGGAATATAGAAAATTCTGAAGAGTTTTCTTTGAAACATTTACATTTACAGCATTTAGCAGACACCCTTATCCAGAGCGACTTACAATTGGTACAATCTTACAATCCAAGCAATTGTGGGTTAAGGGCCTTGCTCAAGGACCCAACAGTGGCAGCTTGGGTGAGATTTGAACCCTGGAATTTCTGTTCCATAGTCCAGTACCTTACACGCTAGGCTACCACACTCCCACAGAAGCACCACTGTACCTGTACTGAATCATTATTTTTGGTGCTGTCAAATGACTGAAGTAAACTTTCCATTAAAAAGCACTATGCAGCCATTGAAATGGACAGCTTTTAAAGAACGCATTTATTACTGTTTACTCAGCTAATCACATTATTTTTTATCATGTCTTATCTTGGTTGCTGTCGTATTACATTATATCGGGACATCTCTGACGGAGGCCTGCCAAGCTACAGTGTTCAGATCACAAAAAATATTGCATTGCAATATCACTCGAAGGTCACAAGCTGGCTAAATGCCACAGCAGTCCATAGGCAAGTGTCGTGTCACAGAGAGCAGTCAGTGGGAGGGAAGGAACTCTTATCTACCCTGTCAGTAACAGGAAGGCTGGCCAATTCATGATGCCAGTGAGCTTTTATTTTAGGTAGGAGATTGGGCTAGAAGGTTGGTTTTGGGTAGGAGACAACATATAAGCATGAAACTGTTTTTACTAAGGGACTTCTAGAAACTTTCCTAAAAAGTGAATCTACTTGTGTGGGATTTCTTATATCAGAGGTTATGTATACACCTCATTTTATTGCAGGTAAATAATGTAATCTTTAAGCCAAAGTCCAAAGTAATGGATCTCCCTCTCACTTACATAATAAATTACTAGAAACACAACGATCGCCAAGGCCACTTTGACTACCACTTTGAGGCCAACGTATTAGTACATCTTATCACTATGACAGTCTGGGACTGTGGTAGCCTAGCAGTTAAGGTACTGGACTATGGACCAAAAGGTCTAAGTTTCAAATCCCACCTCTGCCAAGCTGCCACTGTTGGGTACTTGAGCAAGGCCCTTAACCCACAATTGCTTGGATTGTAATTGATTGGTTGTATCAATTGTCGCTCTGGATAAATGCTGTGAATGTAAATGTAATTCAGGTTTTAAATCAGGCCTTAATGTGGGAGATATTGGGGTGAAAGCTGGTGTCACTGAGAGAGGGGTGGGTGTAGGTAATACCTTGCGAATACGAAGCTGGATGCGATGTAGGGTTTTGTGCAGTGGTGGACGAACACTCTGGGTAGAGGAGATGGTGCTCTGAGGGCTCTCCTGTTCCATGTAAGTGAGGAGTTGCTTAGTGTTGGGCTCCCCGTTTTTGGCTTTCTCCTCTTCTGTGCTAACATACAGACCCAGCTTCTCTCTCCGGAGCACTTTACGCATACCTCCTCGCTTCTGACCAGGCTTTGTTTTTATGCTTTTTGTTTGCTGCTGAGGCTGAGCCATCTTCCACGACAGTGTGGCATCTCGGAACTCCACCACATTCTCTGGGTCCTCCATTTTGTCTAAGATGGTCTCCTGGTCCTCCATCATAAAAAGCCTCTGTGAGAGAAAGAGGAAACACTAGCAAAGCAACAATCATAGTAGGACTGGGTGACATTATGCTCAAAGGTAACTCCCAGTATCTGAGTTCCTGCTATAAAGCATTTTAATTACCCTCCCAGCTGCCCAAATCAATAACCTGTTCAAAAGGAGTGGCTGAATCTAGGTGTGGGTGACATGGTAAAGTAAAACGCAGACAAAATGCACGAGTAGCGGCAGAATCTCAAGAACTACTATTGAAATATTATTCATTCTAAATCTGCTGCACTTCATCCAATTAAACAAGACTAATTACACTGTTTATAATGAAACTTGCAGTTGGTCAGTGTTCTTTAAGCACTGACAATATCCATGATATGCTCAGAAAAGCATACTGTCTATTACGCAATTTTTTTTTATCGCGATATGTTAAAAGAAATCACCATATTGCCCGAACCTGAACCTGGAAATCAAATTCTGTATGGGATTAGGTGTGTAACATAACTTATATAGGTGGTGTCTCAAAAATAATTTTGCCTCTACCTGCACATTCCAATTCCTACAAGTAAGATGCTATATTTTTAGCATATACAGTGGTTTTTATAAGATAAATGTGTGAATTACCTCAGTGTTAGACAGGAGCGGGCATTATGCTATTGTAACTTATACTCTTACAGCAACAAACATTTACTAAGAAGTAACATGCAGGAACACGTGCAATGTGCATGCAATGTCATGCAACACATACACATAAAAACAGAGAGAGAGAGAGAGAGAGAGAGAGAGAGAGAGAATTTGTTATTCAAGGCCTGTATGACCCAACAGTTTCACTGTTGGTTACAAGAATTATTGATGTGTATGACTGATATTGTAGTCACATATTCTCCTACCATATGTCAAGATACAGTGGTGAAGCCTTTAGAATTTTCTATATTTCTGTATAAATATGATCTAAAACATCATCAGATTTTCACACAAGTCCTAAGAATGGAGGAAATTCAAGACCACTGTTACCCTCCCCAGGAGTGGTCCAACAACAAAGATCACTCAAAGAGCAAGGCGTGTAATAGTTGGCGATGTCACAAAGGACTCAATGGTAACTTCTAAGCAACTGAAGGCCTCTCTCACATTGGCTAATGTTAATGTTCATGAGTCCACCACCAGAAGAACACTGAACAATAATTCTGTGCATGGCAGGGTTGCAAGGAGAAAGCCACTGCTCTCCAAAAAGAACATTGCTGCTCGTCTACAGTTTGCTAAAGATCACTTGAACAAGCCAGAAGGCTATTGGAAGAATGTTTTGTGGACGGATGAGACCAAAATAGAACTTTTTGGTTTAAAAGAAAAGCGTTATGTTTGGAGAATGGAAAACACTGCATTCCAGCATAAGAACCTTATCCCATCTGTGAAACATGGTGGTGGTAGTATCATGGTTTGGGCCTGTTTTGCTGCATCTGGGCCAGGACGGCTTGCCATCATTGATGGACCAATGAATGCTGAATTATATCAGAGAATTCTAAAGGAAAATGTCAGGACATCTGTCCATGAACTGAATCTCAAGAGAAGGTGGGTCATGCAGCAAGACAACGACCCTAAGCACACAAGCCGTTCTACCAAAGAATGGTTACAGAAGAATACAGTTCATTGTTTTTGGAATGGCCAAGTCAAAGGTCCTGACCTTAATCCAATTGAATGTTGGGAAGGACCTGAAGCGGGAAACCCACACACATCCAGAGCTGAAAGCTGTCTGTACGGAGGAAATGGGCTTAAAATTCCTCCAAGCCGGTGTGAGGGACTGATCAACAGCTACAGGAACGTGTCTAGTTACGTATTGCTTGCCAGGGGAGGTTCACACCCGTACTGAAAGCAAAGGTTCCTTCACAGACTTTTGCCATACACTATATTGTTATGTAATTTATTGGATGTTTTCCTAAATAATAAATGACCAAGTATAATTATTTTTGTCCCATCGATATTTCGCTCCGTTCTTTCCTCCTCTTCTGTACTCATCCCGTCCCTCTAATACATTCCCGCCCCTTCTACGATCTTCCACTTCATTTTTAGACTATCTTTCTCTTCTTCTCATTTGTTTAATGGGTTCTCCTTTATCTACTTTTAGAATTGTGTGTGAAAATTGATGATGTTTAGGTCACATTTAGCAGGAATAGAGAAAATATTACTAGTGAATTGTGAATAATAACAACAATAATAATAATAATAATAATACAACTGTGAATTCGACACTTCAGTCTTCACTAAGTGCTCTGTGAAGAGGTGAGTCTGTAATCGCCGGCTTGAAGACAGCAAGAGGACTCGCCATCTCGGACACCCAGTGGAAGTTTTACACCACCTGGGAGTGGACTGTTAGATTTATTGTTGTAGCAATGGTATAATGACCATATACAGGGGGAACAAGACGTATTTAGTCAGCCACTGATTGTTGCAAGTTCTCCTAATTAGAAAGCTGAGAGAGGTCTGTATTTTTCATATAGGTACACTTCAGCTATGAGAAACAAAAAGAGAAAAAAAATTCCAGGAAAATCACATGGTTAGGATTTTTAAAGAATTGTTAATGGTGAAAATTATGGTGAAAATAAGTATTTGGTCAAAACAACAGTTCAACTTAAACTTGCAACATAACTTGTTGGCAATGACAGAGGTATAAAGTTTCCTGTTAGTCTTCACCAGGTTGGAACCACACTGTTAGCTGGTTATTTTGGCCCTCCTCCATGCAGATTTCTCCTCTAGAGCCGTGATGTTTTGGAGGCAACACGGGGGACTTTCAACTCCCTCCACAAAATTTTCTTGGGGCTGAGGTTGGAGGACTGGCTAGGCACTCAGGACCTGAAAGCTTTGACGAGCCACTCCTTCGTGCACAAGCGGTGTGGATTGGGGATCATTGTTGCTGGAAGACCCAGCACGTTCACAATCTTCAATGCCTCTCACTGATGGAGGAGGTTTGGCTTAAAAATCGCAACCATACTGGCCCCCCGTTCAATTCTACCCTTAACATGGTCAGTCGTCCGGTCCCCTTTGAAGAAAACAGCCCCAAAGCATGATGTTTCCACCCCATGCTTCACAGAGGTATGGGTTTCTTGGGATGCAACTAAGCTTTCTTCTTCCTCCAAACACGAGGGAGGGAGGTTGGTGTAACAAAAAGTTCTATTTGGTTTAATCTGACCACATGATATCTCCCAGTCCTCTTCTGGATCATCCATATGCCACCTCTCTGCAAAACTTCAGGACGGGCCTGGACATGTACTGGCTTAAGCAGGGGGGACACGGCCAGCACTGGCAGGGTCTGAGGACCCTCGCAGCATAGTGTGTTATGATGGTAGCCTTGTTAATTTGGTCCCATGCTCTCTGCAGGTGATTCATCAGGTCCTCTGGTGAGTGTCTGGGATGTTTGCTCACCGTTTATGATCCTTTTTTGACCCCATGGCATGAGATATGCGTGGAGCCCCAGATCGAGGGAGATTATCAATGGTCTTGTATGTCTTCCATTTTCTTACAATTGCTCCCACAGTTGATTTATTCACACCAACCTGCTTGCCTATTGTAGATCACTCTACCAGCCTGGTGGCAGGTCTACCAATTTTCTTCCTGGTGGTCCGTAGACAGCTCTGGTCTTGGCCATGGTTGAGTTTGAGCTGACTGTTGAGGCTGTGGACAGTTGTCTTTTATACAGATAACGAGGTCAAACAGGTGCCATTAATACAGGTAACGAGTGGAGGACAGAAGAGCTTCTTAAAGAAGAAGTTGCAGGTCTGTGAGAGCCAGAAATGTTGCTTGTTTGTGGGTGACCAAATATTTTCCACCATGATTTACAATTAAATCATGTCATAATGCATTTTGTCTCTCATAGTTGAAGTGTACCTACCTTTCTAAGCAGGAGAACTTGCACATCAGTGGCTGACTAAATCCTTTTTTTCCCCACTGTATAATTATTTCTCAGTCTCTTTATTAGAAAACAACCAGAAAATATAGTAAATTTGAATGCAGTATTAAAAACTGAAAAAAAAAACCCAGCCTAAGTGGCAAGTATTTAGTGCAACTTAGAGGTGAGCAATTGCAGCATTGGGCTGCTTCTATGGGATGTCAAGATGACCCTTCTACAGTCCAAAGGAGCTTGATCAGAAATGGTCTTTTTGGAAGGGTAGCAGCCAAGAAACCACATTTTCAGAAGGGGAACATGGTAAAAAGGCTAAGATATTCTAAAAGTCACTGACTTTTCTAAAAGTCACTGACACTGTTTGAAATTTTTGGGTCCTGTCATCGACAATATCTTATATATGGTCATTATACCATTGCTAAAACAACAAATCAAATAATAGTGGAATTAAACTTTTGCACAGTACTGTATCAGTAGAGGCAAACATAATTTTGATGTTGTGTGGTCCAGGAATCTCATTAACAGTAAATAACATGAATGCATTATTCATGTATGCAAAAAATGTCCCTGTGCTCAGATAATTAGCCAGAATACAAGACCAGTTCGCTGTGCATTATATGGCAATAAAGCCTACTTTTTTAAAGATACATCACTGTATCATTACTGAAATAACTGCACTTGCCAACAGACATAAAATGATACTATCACCATGGCACCATGGTTTACATAGTTGGCTGCATCCATTATTCACATACCATCACTGCTGACAACAGTACTGCAGTCAGGCAAAGAATGGAATGACGTATTTTAACCATATCACAGAGTGTGCAGAACATACGTATGTAAAAAAGACTTAATTCTGTCTTTGCTTTTTACCTGAAATCTTTTCATAGCAACAGAGCCCTCCGATAAGCAGCGTACAGCGAGGGGTGTGATCTTCAGAGCAAAGGTCATAGAGTTGAAGACAGCCACAACAGTGAAGGCCTGTAGGAGCCAACAGATGCAAAGAGAGGATACGTACTGAGAGAACAATGAAAAAACACACAGTGTTTCTGGTCAACCTCATTTCATTTGTTAATAAACATCCATTCCTGCATTTCAGGCCTGCAACACATTCCAAAGTAAATTTAGAGCTAGTAACGTATTACAAAAAAAATAATAATGATGTCCTCTTCAATCCTTCAGATGGCATTGCATCAAGAACCACCATTCAACAATAGCTGAAAGAACCACAATGGGCAAGGGGTTACTTTGGCAAACCTTTATCAAGCACTACAATACGTAGTTACACTCACAAATGCCACTTAAAACTTTACTGTGTAAAAAAGAATCATCATGTTAGCCATGTCCATAAGGTGCGTTAACTTCTCTGGGCTCAGAGGCATCTAGGATGGACCATCACACTATGGAAACGTGTATTGTGGTCAGATGAATCAGTATTCCAGGAAAAAATGGACGCCGTGTATTCCGGAACAAAGACGAGAAGGACCATCCAGACTGTTATCTGCAACAAGTCCAAAAGCCAGGCTCTGTAAGGGTATGGGTTTTGACAGTGCCCTTGGGAAAGGCCATTAGCACTTCTGTGCCGGCAGTATTAATGCAGAAAATGACATTTAGATCTTAGAGCAACATCTGCTGCCTTCAAGACGTCATCTTTTCCAGGGAAGTCCATGCATTTTTCAACAAGACAATGCAAAACCACATGCTGCGGAGAATTTTGAAATAAACAATGCGACAACAACGACTCGTACTGTTGCACATCTTCAGACGCGTTTGCAGAAAGAATGGGAGGAGATAACACCTGAAACACTAAATCACTTGGTATCCTCAGTGCCAAAACGTCTTTTAAGTAGAGTGAAAAAGAATGGCAGCATTACAAAGTGGTAAATGCTTTACTGTCCCAACTTTTTTTGGAATGTGTCGCAGGCCTGAAATGCAGGAATGGATGTTTTTTTAACAAATGAAATGAAGTCGACCAGACAAAACATGAAATATCTCAGATTCATACTTAAAAGTGAGCAAATGTAAGAAACACTGCAGTTTTTTTTAGATGGATTTTCCATACTGTCCCAACCCCGGTTTGGGGTTGTAAACAATGAGGATCTGCAATGAAAAGACAATAAACCTAAATAAAATAATAGGAAAAATAGTAAAATAGCACTTTTTTAACGCCTGGTTGAATATAAACACCTTCCAGCACACATATAGCAGAGTAAAAGTTTAAAGTCAAACTTAGTTCTATAGTGCTGTTTATAACTGGCATTGTCTGAAAGCAGCTTTACAAATTTCTACACCCACATCCCCAACTGAGCAATAAGAAGGACAGGAAGGAACCTTTCAAGGGTCCTAAAATAGAGAATCTAAAACTATAGAACATAATACAATAGCATATACAATAAATATCTTAATGAATATAATAAAATAGAGAACATGAGTCACTTGGCATTGAGTAGGATTAAAATATAATACATAGATTGAACCATAGAATATACAGATTGTAAATAAGGGAAGTAAGTAAAATAAAGGTTGATAAACATAAGTGAATTATTTAACTGTTAGGGTTGGTAATTTCTCAAATGTTCAGCAGTATTATTGTAGCTATAAAGCTCATCCACACTGTGCTTTAATTCTTCTACCATCTACTCTTTTAGATATTTAACTTCACAGTGAAGCTCATCTGTCACCTCCTAAAACAAATTCTGCATGTCCTCTTCTAAACTGATCAGGCATAAAAGGATAAGTCTGGGCATCCATGGATGAAATAAAAATAGCACAGTTAAAATAGTTGTGTTAACTTCTTTTCATTTAGAAAACCAGAAGAACATCAGAGAGTGCTTTCGTGTTATGAGGCTCATATTGTCATTTCTACCAGTCCTATATTCCCTTTGTGGAATGTATCAGAAGGAAAATTAGTGTACCTGTGCCGCATCAAGATCGTTGCCCAAGGCCATGTGCAGAGTGAACGTACACACGCTGGCTATCACAACCACGATGGGAGCTACACCGACGGTGAGGCTCTGAACATAACCAGCCTTTTCCAATATCTCCCTCTCCTCTGATCGAACCTCTGGAGACGCACAGACAAGACAAAAGGCGGCTCATTTTTCAAGTACGATGCCCAGAGTGTTCAGTGATGCTCATTTATAACAGCCAGACTTTGTTCCTCGCAAACACAACATTGACAGCAAACAGCACAGAAAGACTGATCTTCATGCCTTGAAGCGCAAAAGCAGGATGAAGTGCTGGATGAATGTTGTGAGCAGCTAGTTTTGGACCAAAGTGCCCTCGAGCGCCCTCCCCGTGCACTTGTGCTGTTCGTCTGAATGGCTGCAAACAAACCATTTTGCTGGATCTCGGGCACCAACTCCTCTTTTTTCCCCACCAGAAACAACCCAGAGCCATGTCTGTAACCTCTTATAGATATTGGCCTACATAGAATAGGGTTTTACTGCCATCGCAGTCATATTTTAGGTCATGGGGGTACAACTCCAGGCTTGAATGGCAGGAATCCAGCACAGTTCGGTTCATTCCTACTTAAAAGTTGCCACCTCAAGGCTGAATGACTGATGCAAATGTAATGTTCTTATATGATTATACTGTATGATAACATAAACATGATAATATGACTCGTATGCGATCAAGAACACTCCACCCACAATTTATGGCTTGAGTCACTGTTTTTGTAACTGCCAACATGTAACTTTGTGTAACTTTTACAGTAATAAAGCCAGCCAAAGTAAAGACAAAAAAATCAGCGTGACTTCAGGAATTTTACGTAATGGCGTGTCACAGGTTATCTTCTAGTGCAAAGTGTGATAGGCATTGAGACATTTCAGACTGAGGCTGCAGTTCCACATCTCATATACAATGCTTTCAGATCCTTTCACTTTTTTATGTTGAGGCCTTGTGCTAAAAAATACAATACAATAAAATAAAAATAAAAACAGTTGTCCCCCTTCACTCTGCACTCACCCATAATGAGAAAGTGAAAACACAATTTTAGAAACGTTTACAAACTAAAATTTCACATGGACATAAGTATTCAGACCCTTTGCTATGACACTTGAAATTTGGGGGCCTCCCATTTCTCTTTCTTTGAGATGTTCCTACACCTTGGTTGGAATCCTCCTGTGGCAAATTCACTTGATTTGGACATGATTCGAACAGACACACACCTGTCCATTAGAAGGTCTAACAATGCATATCAGAGCAAAAACCAAGCCATGGGAAGGAATGAACTGCATGTAGAGCTCAGAGACAGGATTGTGTGAAGATACAGATCTGGAAAAGGCTACAAAAATCTGCTGCACTGAAAGTTCCCAAGAGCACAGTGGCCTCCATAAGTCTTAAATGGAAGAAGTCTAGAGCAACCAGGACACTTCCTAGAGCTGGCCGCCCTACCAAACTAAGTAATCAATGGAGAATGGCCTTGGTAAGAGAGCCCAAGAGACCAAGAACCTACTGGCTTGGCTGAGCTCCAAAGACCCTGTGTGCAGATGGTCAGAAACTTCCAGAAGGTCACCCATCACTGCAGCACTCCATCAATCTGGACTTTATAGCAGAGTGGCCAGACAGAAGCCTCTTCATAGTAAAAGACACAAGAAAGCCCATCTGGAGCTCTGTGGAAGCACCATGAAAAGCAGCACTGTGCTCTTGGGAACTTTCAGTGCAGCAGAATATTTTGTAGCCTTCTTCAGATCTGGGGCTCCACACAATCCTGTGTCTGAGCTCTACAGGCAGTTCTTTCCTCCTCCTGGCTTGGTTTTTGCTCTGATATGCATTGTTTGCTGTGAGACCTTATATAGACTGGTGTGTGTCTTCCAAATCACTGGACAATCAACTGAATTTACAACAGGTGGATTCCAATTAAGGTGTAGAAACATCTCAAAGGTGATCAGGAGAACTGAGAACACCAGAGCTACATTTCAAGTGTAAATTTCTACATTTCTGGTTTCATTTTCTCATCATGGGGTATTAAGTACAGATTGGTATGGGAAAACTTGATTTTTTTAGCACATGGCCTCAACATAACAAAATGTGAAAAAGTGAAAGGGTCTGAAGACTTCCCGAATGCATCGTATGTATTCAGGGCATAGTGGAATAATAAATGTATTCAAGCTTCAGCATCTCATAATAAATTGTACCTACAAGGACAAAGACAACTAATTTATCATGTCTGTTACCACCGGGAAATCACCAGTCTTTGCTGGAATGGATGCTTATGGTTTCTATCACACCTTTCTAACACATTCCTAAATGAACCATCTGCCTCAACTGATTCAGTGATCCATGGTATACGTCTACAGACCTTTAAACATGGAATAGAGGGATAGAACAACATTCTTCCAAAATATAGTCCCTCAAATGTTGTTTTGATTATATTAGTTAGCACACGTCAGCCCAAGAACTCCTAGCATTAAACTGTTCAGTGACCTCTTGTGCAATGTGGATAGGGACAGTTGAAGAGACCACTTCCACTGGGATATAAATGTTCCATCATGGTGAATGGTCGATCAGTCAGAATATCCATGTATTGATTTACAGTAACCCAACCCACGTCCACAAAATCTGCATCACAGAGCTAAAGGACATTTATTTATTCAGCCTTGTCCTTCAATGTATCTCCCATTTGTAGTTAATTTGGAATTGACTTTTTCCTATTTGCTCATAATTATCTGTTCCTGTAAACCAATCCCCACTGGAGTGTGTAATTTGACAAGTTTCCTAGTTTCACCTAAGCTCTTCATACTAGATACTTCTCTGCAGATCTTTGATTTGCACAGTACTGTGCAAAAGTCTTAGGCCACCTAAGCCTTACTGTATTAGACCTAATACAAACAGAAAATACAGGAAATGTGTTTGCAGTCTTAAAAAACTCAGGAAATCAGAAAAACAGCATTTATAGGATATAATGGCAAGTACTTAGTGTGACCTCCCCTTCATCGGGACACCAGGTTGACTATTCTACAATCAAAAGAAGCTTGATCAGGAATGGTCGCTTTGGAAGGGTAGAGGCCAATAACCCACTTATTCGGAAGGGGAACAGGGTGAAAAGGCTCAAATATGTACTTACAAAGATTGGAATGAAGGTCAGTGAAAAAGAATATTATGGAGTGACCAATCCAAGTTTGAAATATTTGGGACCAGTCATCGACAATACGTTATATATGGTCATTACACCCTTGCTAAACAACAAATCAAATGATGGCCTAAGACTTTTACACAGTACTGTATATTGAGTGTTTCCTCATGCTTTCAATCCTTGCCCTAGGGTCCTGAAACACCAGGTCCACCACTGTGAAACATTAGTGACCAGCCTTATTGCCACTAGTTGATCTCTGGCATATAAGTTAATTTATCCCCAACCTTTTTAACAGCAGACTCCAGCAGCTGGTTCCACTGAGACACTGGAGCCAATTTACCTATTCTTTTAGCAATTCATTCCTGCCAATATCTTCTCACCCACAGGTCCGAGAGGGTGAGTGTGCTAGGTCTGATTGAATTAAAATACAGACAGAAATGCATCTCTTCCACCCAAAGGGTGTGGCAGCTGCTGCACTGTTCTCATCTGAAAGTCACTTGAACAGGACAACGCTTTGGTGGAGTATCATTTTGACATAGCAATAAGGCAGCTGCAGTGACTCAAAGGTAAGAGACTACTGCTGGATGTCATGTGTTTACAGACAGGTTGTACCTCTGCCTGCACCCAGTGACTTTTGGGTTAGGTTCCAGTCCCTCCCTGGTGACCCTGACCAGGAAAACCGTGGTAACAGGAGGTTATATAGTAGTATTAGGGCTGTGCTAAAAAAATCAATACAGCAATATGTTGCAATATTTATTTTCGTGATATACCACATCGATTTTCAGCTCAAAAATCAAGGAAGAAAAAACACATTTTAAATGGGGTGTAAACTACAATCTCCTCTCCTGCAGATGTCGCAGTGCAGAGTTTTGACTCAATTTGTCTGCTGAATTATCAATGTGATGTGATGTGATGTGTTTATATTTTCAGTCAGCTATGTGGAATATCGTACATATGTACTATGTCTCATGATGTGTATCGTATTGTCAAGTCCTTTCCAATACCCACCCCTAAGTAGTATGTCATTCAGGACGTTCTGCAATACAAGGTGGTAATTTTATGTTTTTACATAGTTTCAGATTTTGCGCATGGCTTTATCTAATTTATCTATCTTTTAAAACATCAGTTCCAAACATCCTCTCCTCTAAGCTGAAATCTAATGAAATCTCTCCTTGGGCATTAGGCACTAAATAGTGTTAAATGCTTTTTAAATGAACCATGAAACTTAGTGAGTTTAGGAAGTCTGATTGACGCCATACACACAAAGGAATCACAACTGCTGTTAGAGACCTAGAAAGGCAGATTGTGAGCGTGATGAGAGTGAACTGCTGGGGAGGATAGGACAGAGGAACCACGCCTTACTGTAGATGTTTTTGGCAAAGGCTGATTCCCAGCAGTATGTCTTAATGAACTTGACGCAGTTGAGGATCTCATTCATCAGTCTGATGCGCTGGTCTGTGACTGCCACGCACTTTTTCCGAAAGTGGGCAGTCAAACGGGAGGCCAGCATCTGGAGGAAATGAAAGAGCATGGACGATGACAAGAACTGCATCTTTGCAAAGCAGCACAACTGTGTGGACTGTGGTAGCCTAGTGGTTAAGGTACTAGTCTACAGACCAGAAGGTCTAACGTTCAAATCCCACTTCTGCCAAGATGCCGCTGTTGGGTGCTTGAGTAAGACTCTTAACCCACAATTGCTAAGACTGTATCACTAAATGATTTTTACAGGAGCTCCCATCACATATATCTGCTAAATCAAAGCAAATGGCAAGTTTTAAGAATACCGCCAGCTGTATAATTGAACTAATCATTCTGGATCTTCTCAAATATTAAAAAGCAGAGCCATCGCTGTACATCCCTGTGTGTATTGTGCCATAACATACCATTGAGGGATAGAAGATGATAAAGATGGCAGAGCCAAAAAGTGCAGTTGGTCCAAGGAAGTAGGCGGTGTAGGACAGGCCAAGAAGCCCCACCAAAGGTCCTCCACACAGCATGGTGCCCAGTGTCACGGCCTCAAAGAGACGCAGGCCATCGCCGGAGCACATGTTTACCAGCTAAGAATACATCAATCTCCATATCAGCTCAACTCACTCATGACAGACTGAGTTCACACATAACAGGTGGATCCATTTCCCGTCACATCCCCAAGCTATAATTACACCAGACCCGACGTAATCTTAATAGTACATGAATAAATAAGCCACCTGAGCCTGGTTGATATTACCCTGAAGATATGATAGTGCACTCTGCCACGCACAAGTCTCCATCACTCTATTTTAGAGAAGAGTCCTAAAGTGCATTTACTGCTTAAGTATTGATTGCAATTGTTTTTTAACAGCACTTCTGGTGATATTTCCACAACAGGGATCAGCTACAGCCTACATATTTTGGATCATAAAACATAGGTGAGGGAAGTACTTAAAATATACAGGTACACAATATATCACAAGTTCAAAACCCATATTATCAAGGGTTTGTCCCTATTTTAACACCTTTTACATTTAATCGTTTACATTACGTTTGATCTTTCAATGTGAGCCTTGGCCTTTCTTACATATCTATTTTTTTTATTAGTGACTCCCAGAGAACGAAGGAGGGGGACTCTACACCAAGCCATCAGAGCATAATTACCTTTTCTGTCTAACAAGAGAGTTCAGTGGCTAGGCTCCTTGTATTTCTGCAGTGGTGTGGGTAAGATCTACCCTCTAGGATACATTTTGGAGTACATGCACTATACAGTCTCTGACAAGTGCACATCCATATGCCTATAAACAGTGGATGAATGTATATAAATGTTTAAAAATAGTTTGGTGATAGGTCTGAGGTTGTACAGCAGTTTAGTCACTGATCTACTGACCAGAAACTGAAGGTTTCCAGTCCCCATACTGCCAAGTTGCAACTGCTGGGCCTTGAAAGCATGGTTCGTAATTTCTCGGATTGTACTTGGTAATATTATTGTAAGACACTCTGAAGAAGGGTGTCTGATAAATGCTGTGAAGACATTTCAACAATTTGGTAGTTTTTTTTTTTACAAAACACTGAGTGGTTAAGGTACTGCCCCACGATCCAAAAGGGCCAGGATTCAAATCCCTTAATGTCCTTGTGCAAAGCTCTTAACCCACAATTGCTTTTTGAAATTGTCTAGTTGAAAATCAGCAACTGTCAGTGAGTCATTCTGCCAAATGGGTGCCATTTACAGTTTTTCAACACTGACTCTAACAACCCACATAACTACTCATAATGAACACTGGTCAATCTCAGGCAACTTTATTTTATTTTTACATGGTTTCTCCTATTACTGTTACTAGTTTCAGCACAGAATTCTCAAGCACATAAAATGTGACCACATGGAATCCACACTAATAGCATTAGGACACATTAAAATGATTTAGACCAAAAATATGTATTATGTATATATGTATACATATGTATATGTATAAACAAATAACACTACAGTGGGGCAAAAAAGTATTTAGTCAGCCACCGATTGTGCAAGTTCTCCTACTTATAAAGATGAGAGAGGTCTGTAATTTTCATCACAGATACACTTCAACTATGAGAGACAAACTGAGAAAAAAAATCCAGGAAATCACATTGTAGGATTTTTAAAGAATTTAATTGTAAATTATGGTGGAAAATAAGTATTTGGTCAATAAATTTGGCTCAACACAATACTTTGTAACATAACCTTTGCTGGCAATGACAGAGGTCAAACGTTTCCTGTAAGTCTTCACCAGGTTGGCACACACTGTAGCTGGTATTTTGGCCCATTCCTCCATGCAGATCTTCTCTAGAGCAGTGATATTTTGGGGTAACACGAACTTTCAACTCCCTCCACAAATTTTCTACTTCACAGTAGGTATGGTGTTCTTGGGATGCGACTCAGCATCCTTTTTCCTCCAGTTGAGTTTTTACCAAAAAGTTCTGTTTTGGTTTCATCTGACCACATGATATTCTCCAAATCCTCTTCTGGATCATCCATATGCTTTCTGGCAAACTTCAGACGGGCCTGGACATGTACTGGCTTGAGCAGGGGGGCACGCCTGGCACTGCAGGATCCGAGTCCCTCTCGGCGTAGTGTATTACTGATGGTAGCCTTTGTTACTTTGGTCCCAGCTCTCTGCAGGTCATTCATCAGGTCCCTGTGTGTAGTTCTGGGATTTTTGTTCATCGTTCTCATGATCATTTTGAGCCCACGGGATGAGATCTTGTGTGGAGCCCCAGATCAAGAGAGATTATCAATGGTCTTGTATGTCTTACAATTGTTTTGCTTGTTTGTGGGTGACCAAATACTTATTTTCCACCATGATTTACAATTAAATTCTTTATAAATCCTACAATGTTATTTCCTGGATTTATTTTCTCATTTTGTCTCTCATAGTTGAAGTGTACCTATGATGAAAATTACAGACCTCTCTCATCTTTCTAAGTAGGAGAACTTGCACAATCAGTGGCATACTGAAATTCTCTACATTAGAAAGGAATTCTGGCATAAAGTTAGCTTATAGGGCATTATTGTATCCTAGGAGTTTGAATGAATTTTATATCATTACCACCTATACATCAGTGATCTGTCATGACAATACCAGCACGCACAATGCAATTACATCATACAATCACTGGAGAATTGTTTGCAGAGAAGGATATTGATTTGTATCTACTTTTAGCTTTAAAGAAATGTGCAAGCATTTTGCTATGTACCTTGGCTGGATCATACTGGCACAGTACATTTGGCTCAGGTTTTAAGCCAGCCACAACACTTCCCATTGTGGTCCCAAGCACAGATAAATAGGGTTTTTCTGTACAAGCACTACTCTGTGGCTTTTCTGTAAATGCACCACTCGACCTTCACGTTGCAAGCCCCACCCGAGACTGAACCCAGGATCTCTGACACTGCTGTTTCTACCAGCTGGCTCTACCCACTGTGAACATGAAAGAAAAGGCGAAAGAAAAGGCTAAAGGCTGTAGATTCTCCCTGCTTACCAGCAAAAAATGTAAAAATGTGAAAAAGTGGTCAGTGGCTATCAAAAACAAGATGTATTACTAAGTATGAAAGCAAAAGAGCATGCAGCGTCTAATACATGATTAAGCCATGGGTTTTCTCACCTCTCCTGTGCTGATGTCTTTGGTGCTACGCAGGCACAGGATTTTCTGGAAGCCGAAGGTGAGTGCTGCACCTCTCAGGCGGGTTGCTGTGCGGTAGTTAATGGCCCACGTGAGTGCAAATGACCAGGAGCGTGTCAACTCACATAGGAATATACCTCCAGTGAGGGCCAAGCCGTACGGCAGCCACACATTTGAACTCTGAGCATACTCCAACAGCGCCCGGATCAGCAGAGCCTGCCCAAGACATGGCACATAAGAGAAACACATTAACATGCACCGATGCATGTCAGCGAGGTATTAATAAGCATTTCCCCCATAGATATAATGTACACACTGAAGACTTCTGTAGCTGATAACATCATTCTGTACACAATAACATAAAGCCACTTGGCTACAAGATTCGGCCAAAAAAAGAATGAGTGTGTATTGACGTGTCTGTCAAGAATTAAGGCTTCAATGTCTTTTTAGCTTGGATATATTTAGGGTGACCATACAGCTCTGTGCAAAAGTCTTAGGCCACCATTAGATTTGTTGTTTTAGCAATGATATAATGATCATTTATTACATATAACTGGACCTGATTATGTAGAGGCTCTGCACAAACAACTGGTCAAACTGCGTTTCAGTCGCTACCCTTGTATGTAAACTACTTTTTCTCCTATTGCCATGAAAGGAAATAATGTTATGCAAACATTAAACTGATTTTTGTTCATCATTTTTTGAAAGGACATGTAAAAACATCAACGGAAAAGAATAAGACTAACTGTTCATATACAGTATATTGGGCTAAAATGTCTTGATGCATGCTCAATGATCCAGGCAAGAAAATCCCAGAAGTTGAATCTGTTCATCTGGACATAGATTTTGTCGGAGAAACGTTTCGTCACTCATCTGAGTGACTTCTTCAGTCTCAGCAGTTGGAAAACTTCCCCAATCTTATATACAGCACGTTGCATAACGAC
>JAJAGP010000720.1:231847-311241 GCA_025084515.1 Ancistrus triradiatus | reverse complement strand
ACATATACATACACACACATATATATATATATATATATATATATATATATATATATATATGTGTATATATATATACACACACATACACGCACAAATATTGTGTATATATAGCATCACGATAAACACGACACAACTTATTTCTGGAAATAAATAAACTAATAGCCTACCATTACTTGGGTGAAACCGTGTTTGTGACTGTACGACCTTAAACTTGATATTAAAATGTTTTTTTTAAAGTTTAATTTTACGCCTAAAAAATGTAAAACTTTCATAAACTTGTTTTTGTAAGCCTGTGAGCTCTCGCGCCGGCATCTGATTGGTTCGAGGAGGATGCGCGAGGCCACAGTCGCTCAAGCGGTTACTAACGGATTTCGAGTAACGTACAAATTTTAATTTTTCAGAGTTTGCCTCAGGGAAAAGGGAGATTTGAGTAAGCTACGGTGAAGTTTGTGTCGTGTTGTCGAAGTTAAGCTGTACTTAAGCGAGTTCGGAAAGTGTGAATAGGCTGTTTCTTTAAGTTATTCACCTTTTTTCCCGGCTAACGCTGAACGCCGTTAACGTTCCTTAACCGAGTCTCCAGACTGAGTACTATGCCGGAACAGTGCGCAGCTTTATCTAGGCTACTATGAAGTGCGGATAGTATGCTGGTTTAGGACGTAAGCACGGACCGAAGTGTGGAACGGGCGCTGTTTTAAATTGCCCACGTTTACTTCGGTGCTGACAGAAACCACCGTCCGCGGCTCAGTCATCGCTTCCCTCCAGGCTTCGGTGGGAAATGATGGCCGGCGGGGCGCTCGAGCATAACGGGATAACGGTACCGGTACTGTCGGTTCCTCAGGAGCAGCAGATCCCGCAGTCTCCGCCGCATATGGACTCGGACGGGCTGGATTCCCGAAAGAGAAGCCTGGAAACCCCGACCGAGGCGGGCAGCACCAAGCGCACCAACACTGGAGGTAAGAGCGGCGGTGTGAGGCTCCCCACACACTCACTGCTACCACACACTATTAAACTGGGCATTTCGGTGGTATAAACTGTCCAAATGAGCCCGTTCTCTGCTTGTTTTGAAGTGTACAGGGGGAATTTGCATATATTTCATCCTCAGCACATTCAGTCTCTGTTTTGGTGTATTAGTAGCAGCAATGATGTTTGTTTAGTTTATCTGGGTCTTTTGTAGGGCTAATATTTTGGTATACACTATACTATATAGCCAAAAGTTTGCAGACACGTAAAAAATCCAGCCTTCACTCTGCTGGCACTTTATTTTGGAACATGACTGTGAGGCTGGTCTCAGATTTATCGTGTTTATTTTTTATTCGATGGCTCATAGTGGCCCAACACCTGTGTACCCCTCGGTTGGTGCTTGGTTGTATCTGTTAGGGGTGGATATTTTGTGTTTCTGTGAGGAACTGGCCTGTAAAAAGTGAAGTTGCCAGCATAAAGATCAACTTATACATTATCAAACACATTACTGATTACAACTAGGAACTTGTTGTTGTTGTTGTTGTTGTATAGAACTCTCACATATAGACCTCTCGCAGACCATGTGAGAGGAACTCCCTCGATCCTCTTGCTGAGTGTGCCATGCCACAAAAACAAAACTTTCCCACTGAGGTCACCAGATCCTACAGTGATTTTTCAGAATGTAATTTTTTAAAAATCATTTATTATCTTATTATTATATTTTAAGTATGTACTCTCATTATTTGTTTAGCTTCTGTTTATTTAGATGGTTGCATAACTTGTTTAATTCTCACATATAATATCTAGGCTGCCCAAGCAGGTCGGGTTCCTTTTTGAGTCTTGGTCCTAAGAGGTTTCTTCTTTATAACATTTAGGGAATTTCTCCTTGCCACTATCGCCCTAGGTTTGTTCAGTTTGGGATTGGCTTAGATATTAGAAGATAATAAAAAATTGTAAAGCTGCTTTGAGACGATGCTCCATTGTAAAAAGCTCTACAGAAATAAATCTGACTTTGACTTTATATCACGGTTGTTTGTTCCTCTTGTGAACAGAGGTTAAGGATAGCATGTTTGACAATGGGAAGTGCTTTTCTGCCAAATGGAAGTCCCAGGAATGAGTATTTAATGTCAGAGATTTTTTTTTCCTATCGGATGAATTAAATGGTTTATCGATCTAGGAATCTAGTTTGTGATATGCTTCTTTTAATCTGATTCTCTGTACTGCTGTGACCTTCTTCACAATCAAAAAATACTTTTTTTGTTGTTTTTTGTTTTAATTACATGTACTAATTCATTAAAAAAAATCTTCAATATGTACAGCCCTGTAAAAAAAAAAAGAAAAAAGAAGAAACCATTCCAACTTTTCTTAAAATCTACATCTACATGTATCTCAGTAATTCCATGGCAGTATCTGCTGAATTCCAGCACCTGATTCTACTTAATGACCTACTGATCAGGTGGTTCACCTTAACCAGATCTGATTTACTGACCAAAGGGACAAGATGCATGAAAGCTGGGATTGAAATATTGCTGGTAGTTCAAACATTAGTATTGTTTTGTTGAAAAATGAATCTAAACTCTTTATTTGTATTATTATTTGTATTATTAATATAGATCTGAAAGCTCTGCATCCTCTTTGTTTTTTTTTTTGTTCTTGTTTTTTTGCCAGTCGTTATTGAGAGTGAATAAATGCTTTTGTTGTTGCGAATAAATATTTCTATTAGGAATTTGTCAAATGAATAGAATAAAACGAAATAATTTAACTCAAACGCATACACAGTACCTACAAATAGTGCAACCAGAGAAACGGATCCCTTTGCAGAGCTCTCTTCATTTTTTCAGAGCTTTATATTGTGGATCTGCCCCCTCTCTGTCCCTCTCCCTCTCTGTGTCCTCTAAGACCCCTCCTCAGCCCGGTCCCTCTCCCTCTTCCTCTCACAGTGCTGTCCGTCTTTGTGTCGATCAGGCTAAATTGAGCGGAAAATGAATGAAGCGCTTAATGCTCACAGCAGCTGCTGAAAGTGAACCCCATTCACACACAGTAACAAACGGCAGCCAAGACAAAAGCCTTCCCTCTCATTCTCAGCCTTTGTTTGACGGCTCAGGGAACCGAAGCTACCAGCAAATTAGAACGCCCGAGCTGCGAACAATCGCGGGATTTGAGCTCCAGATCGAAAGATGTTTATGTATTTCAGACACTCTTACCCCCTGCCTGTGTGCTGCTTACCAGTGCAGGGCTTTAGCTCTCAGATCCTTTCGTTTAGCGATTCATTTGCAGCATTCGTTTGATTTCGAAAGGCTCTGTCCCTTAATGGCCAGGGGTCCTGCTAAGAGCAGTGGAACCAAGATAAAAGATGGGACCAACATTTCTTACCTGTTTATAAAGTAAAAATGACTGAGAAACAGCAAACAGATTTCTCTTGTTGTCCTCATTACAGAATGGGTTTAGGATTGTTGCGCTTTCTTTATGGATCAGTCTGAAGCATCAGGGCATAAGCTCAGAGAAATAATTCTACAGCAGTATTTCATTGTGGTTTGCCACGATGACCTGAACGGCAAAATCAGATGGAATATTACGTTTTGAGATTTAAAAAACCCAGTTAAACAATTAAAGGCACCAAAGCGCTCTGTGTTCCTAGAACAGATATGTTTCTTGGGTGAATTTTTCTTTAATTTGGAACCAATCCCAGCACTTACTGGACAGGGTGTCAGTTTGCCCTGAACAGGATGATCCCCTAACTGGCTGTTCCTCCCTCAGACACAGCCAAGCATGTCTGAACCCTCTGTTGCTCGAACCTGGGCCACTGCAGGTAACTGTGACCCAGCCCCAGCCCTGTGATGGACCGGCATGCGTCATGCGTAATAATAAAAATCATGAGTCGTTTATCTCGTTCTCTTTCTCAATCTGTGTGTGTGTGTGTGTGTGTGTGTGTGTGTGTGTGTGTGTGTGTGTGTGTGTGTGGGAGAGAGGGGAGAGTCCATGCAGCTGTCCTGAATGCCTTACACTTTTGTATCGTTGTAGCAATCTGCAGAATGGCCGAAAAACAATGCAGCTAAAGCAAACACACACACGAGTGATACCACCTGAGGGTGAACTTGCTTAACGCTCTGAAGCTACATTAAGACTAGGTTCTATTAACACAGTTACAGACCCTCTTCTGGTACAGTTTGCTTTACTCTAAAGGCAGCTGGTCTCTTTAAATCCCTTCCGTCATTAGAACTGCCTCATGGCTGGAGTCGCAGTACTGAACGTTGTGTACAGAATTGTCCTGAATATCTGCCCAGGTTCTCAGTGGATGCAGTCGTTCTGCAGTGTTCTACCTACCTGTAACACCAGCGTCAGTGCAAGTACTGTACTCTACTGAGGGATGTTTAGTGAATAATTTGTGCCATTAATACGTAACAACAAGTTTCTTATTGTGATTAGTCTTTTTCAAGTCTTTCTTTCTGATGCTGTATTGCTGCAGAGAGAGGCAATTGCTGTACTTCTGTGACACAGGGGCACCTGTGAAAGGCTTTTCATTGCAAACCATATCCCGATCAGCCATAACCTTAAAACCACTGCTCGCTAAAGTGAATGTGGATGTAACTTTGAGCCGGTCTAATAATTCGATCATAGTCTGATTTCTGCTGTTATCTGATTATTCAACTGGCCATGTATACAGGATACCATCTAGAAATCAGATTAAGAAATCCGATAAACAGCTGGATTTTAGCTCAGCAATCAGATTTCTCAGTGCATGTATACCAAACGATTAAACGATTTCAATCGGTTTTATCGGTCTGCCCATGCGTATAGAGCGGCTAGCAGAAAAATAACACGGTTGCCAGTTCCACTTATACATAGAGCATCACACGATCTGGCAACCCTGGAATTAGACTCTGATAATGACTATTTCTGTGAGATTATTACCTGAGTCGTGTCAACCCAGAGCTTTAACGTTATCTGATTACCCAAGTGCATGTATACCCCTTGATCAGATTATTGACAAAATTTGCCGTTCTGCAGTTATGGGATTATTAAGTGCGCTTAAACACACTCCTTCGTGGCAGTGGGCTCTTTCAGCAGGATAATACACCCTTCCACACTTCAAAATATGGTCAGGAATGCTTAAAGGAACTTGAACAAAATGTTGCCTTGACCTCCAAATTCCAGACTGAGCATTGACAAACAAGTATGATTCACAGAGCCTCATAACTTGGAGAACTTAAAGGATCTGCTGCTAATGTCTTGGTACCGGATATCACAGGACACCTTAACAGGTCTTACAGCTGATCAGCATAACGATTCGAGAGAAGTCTTGGGCTGCATGGACTCTCCAAACTTGTACGAAATCTGATGATCCGTGTTATCAATAAGCGTTCCCAAAGAGCATCTTGTGATGCCCCCATAAATTCTCAACGGGGTTAGTTCATGAGACTGGTTCAGGAAAGTGCATGACCACCAGCAGTCCTTGATCTTTGGTCTTCATTTACATTTACATTTATAGCATTTAGCAGGTGTCCTTATCCAGAGCGACTTTCAGCTGATAGAGTCTTACAATCCAAACAATCGTGGGTTAAGGGTCTTGCTCAAGGAGGTGGGATTTGAACCCAGGACTTTCTGGTCCATAGTCCATCACCTTTGACGCTAGGCTACCACAGTCTTCATGTAGTTGTTGCAAAGCTTTGGGGTGTGTTTTGGGGTCAACAAGCATCCAAGCATTTTCACTAGTGCTTAATCTATCGACCTATTTATCTATATTTTGTTTATACGTGTGATTCTATTCACTATTTAATCATCGGGGCGTTATGAGCACATGAGGAAGTGTGCCAGTCTTGCCAGTCATTCCAGTGAATCAGTGTTCTGAACAGCCGTGAAGTTGTCTATGATCTGTTTAGAAAATCAGCCGTTCTAAATATATTCGCTCCTCTCCTTCCTTTTCTGGAGGAAGTTGTCGTTCTTGCCGAGTCGCCACAGCTGTGGGTAAGGCAGCGTTCGGGGCATTGAAGGGGTTCTGAGTGAAAATATGAAAGCGTGTAGAAATGCAGAAGACGAGTAAACGTCAGGTAAACGTTGCCGTGGTGATCTCTCAGGACAGAGCTTTATATTGTGGGCACACTATTCTGGATGAGACCATATTCATTTCTCTGCAGTTCATAAAATGGACTGTCTGTTTATCTGCCAGGCCCAGCCCTGGGGTGGGCGGTATCCCCCCTGAGTTTCACGCTACGCACCTGCAAGCCCTAGGCAAGCAATTCATAATGCTGTTTTATCTTTATGTTGTGCCATTCTAAGTGATGCAATCATGTAATAAACTTATTGCTAAGAAAGCTTACGATGGAGCACTTGCTGACAAAAACAGAAACCACCACCACTACCATCATCATCGTCCTAACTAAGAACGCTTTTCCCCGGCTTGTATCATGCCTCTCTCGCTTTGAAAACTTTTCCACAGTGCGCGTTTGGACACAGTCAAGACTTTTAATCTGAAATGGTATGGATCCAGGCCAGAATACTCTGTAAAGATTGATGTATGTTTGGGTGCCAAAGATTTCGCTTTCACATAGCAGAGGTTTACAGTCTGGAGAGCAGCTTTAGAGAATGATAAAGGCTTTGAGAAGCATCAGTGTGGAGTACTGTGCAAAAGTCTGAGGCCACCATTAGATTGGATATACCATTGGTTTAGCAGTGACGACATGTAATGTTTCTCTCTCTATTAGAGTAGAACCAGAAAATACAGGACCTTTTGTATGTAGTATTGAAAAACGTCTATAGGCTACAGTGCTAGAGTGTTTAGTGTGACCTCCACTTTCACTGTTTCTCAACTTTTGCCAAGTTGATCCTTGTACACTCTGAAGATTTGATCAGGAATGCTTTTTTGAAGGCTGAATTTTCTTTAGAATTTTCTATATTTCTGCATAAAAATAACCTAAAACATCATCAGATTGTCACACAAGAACAATGAATTCTGAATCATATCAGAGAATTCTAAAGGAAATGTCAGAACATCTGTCCATGAACTGAATCTCAAGAGAAGGTGGGTCATGCAGCAAGACAACACCCCTAAGCACACAAGCCGTTCTACCAAAGAATGGTTACAGAAGAATAAAGTTCATGTTTTGGTTCATGTTTTTGGTTCTTGAGTGACCAAGCCAAAGTCCTGATCTTAATACAATGGAAATGTTGTGGAAGGACCTGAAGCGAGCAGCTAATGTGAGGAAACACACCAACATCCCAGAGCTGAAGCTGTTCTGTATGGAGCAATGAGGGGGGGGATTGGGGCGGGTCACGGGTCACACCAGATACTGAAAGCAAAGGCTCACATACTTTTGCAACTCACTAATATGTAATATTGGATAATTTTCCTCAATAAATAAATGACCAAGTATAATATTTTTGTCTCATTTGTTTAACTGGGTTCTCTTTATCTACTTTTAGGACTTGTGTGAAAATCTGATGATGTTTTAGGTCATATTTATGCAGAAATATAGAAAATTCTAAAGGGTTCACAAACTTTCAAAGCACCGTGTATAGGTTATATATGGTCATAATGGTGTTAAAACAACAGATCTAATGGTGGCCTATGACCTTTGCACATTACTGTATGCCTAATAAAGAAATGCAAATATGATTCTTATAATACAGGCTGCTTTTTAATTTTGATCAACAAAAGCTGGCTGTGTTTTGATTACCAAGTGTTTACAGAATCTGAGGTCACTGGGTTTTGGATTGAATAATGTCCCTTGTCATGTTTTTATTTAAAGGACCAGATCTTTTCCTTATTCTTTTCCTTCTTGCTTGTATTACGTTCTCATTTCTCCTGTTATTTTCACCCCCTTCTGTTCGTCATTTTGTCTGTTTTGTACAAACTATTGCAGTGCATATCTTTTTTATTCTTAACTGTTGACTTCAAATCAGACCTCAACTGATTGCATGTGGTTTCGCCTTTATAAAAATTACAGGCATCTTTTAACCCAGCTTTTCCAGGACTTGTTCTGATTGAAAGCGTTTGCTTTAGCAGCCCCAGTAATGTAGTTGTTAGACTGAGGATCTCTAACAGACGACTGTTTTACTTACGACGCAGTCCGGTGTGTTTTCTGCGTTTACGAGCCGATACATAAACTGAACCTGTTTGTCATTAAGCCCGGCATGGATTTCTAATATATCTGACTTGACCTTTGACCCCTAACGATTTACGCAGAGGGTGAGCGTCATCTGAAGCCTCCTCTCCTGCTTCGTTCCCTCCCTGTGTTTTAATTCCCATTTATGCAGACATTTCATCGGCTGCTGATGCAAAATCCCCCATAGCCTGTCCGTCACTGAGCCTGCCGAGCAGATGTGTGTGTGTGTGTGTGTGTGTGTGCGTGTGTGTGTGTGTTGCACACAGCGGATGCAGCTGAAATGGTACATTAAGGTTTTTTGGCCAGGTCGTTCAGTGCGAATCTGGTTCCTCCGTACGTGTGAGAGCATCTGCACTCGAGCTGCGTGTGTGTGTGTGTGTGTGTGTGTGAGAGATAGAGAGAGAGAGAGAGACAGAGAGAGAGAGAGAGAGAGAGAGAGAGAGAGAGAAGGGCACAGGTGCCCTTGCAGTGTACAGTGACGTGAGTAGACTGTGAATGGGGCAGGTGGCGGGGAGGGGAGGGGCTCGAGTGAGGAGTCATGGATTCTAGAAAGTCCAGTCCAAACGTGATTGGTTTGCCTGAGCAGAGGCACACTGCGCAACACACTCGCACATGCAGCGCGCAGACAATTTGTCGGCGCGAGATGAAAAATGGCACTATGCAAATAGGGAGTGACCGTGGCGCTTCGACAGGGTGCACCCCCCCCCCCCCCACACACACACACAAAGCATCCGTTTTGGTTGGATTTATAGTCCCCGATCGAGAGCGTCCACTTTCTCTGCGGCACGTTCTCTTTTCACTATTTCTTCCTCTGACCCCCGTCGGGCTCCCGCTCCACTCCGTGGACCCGATTTTCCTTCTACCCCCCCCCCCCCTGCCCCGCCCCGTCCGACCGCCCGCCCGGCCGCCTCAGCCTTTTGTGTCTTTCTCAACCCACGTTTTTCCAACATGGCCGTCGGTGGCGTTCGCCACCCGCTCCGTTCTCGCCTCGCACAAGGTCACTCCCACCTCCGCAACCTTCCCTCCGTCCCACCTTGCCGCGCTTCGCCCAAACGTGCGTGGGGCGCTGTGCCTTTTGCGGTGCTGCGTCAAATCGGGGGGTGAAGAAGAAGAAAGCCAGCGTGTTTGTGTGTAGCGGGCGCGCGCGTGTGCGTGCGCGTGCGAGACGTCGGGGAGGGGTGCAGGGTGATTGGACACGCTAGGTGCCTCTCTGTACAATGCTGCAGAGCGCCGGAGTTCTCCATGAATATGGATGAGAGAGAGTGGCGAGGGTGATGCAGTGGGAAGATTCCCTCCTTCAGTCCGCCGCCGCTCGAACAATACACAGCCTCTCTGCCTCCAACACACACACACACACACATACACACACACACGCGAACGTAGAGACGCTGCGTAAAGACCGCAAACAATCGCAAAGACAAAGCGGGAGCGCTTTACGGAGAGGTATGGAGAGGACCGCTCTCTGATGCTCTCGCCCGGCGTCTCGGAGACAAACCCGGCCGCGATCTCATGCTCATCGGCGGCGCTGCTGCACAGCCGCACCACAGCTCGCCACAATGGGTGAGACGCGCTCTCACACACACACACACACATTGTTGACTTGTTGAATGCGGTCGCGTCCAGATGGGTCTTTTTTCCTTGTCTCTTTGTGTGTCTGTGCGCTTTGTCTTTTCTTTGCTTGTCCAGTCTCTGCTTGTTTGTCCTTGCGCCGGGCGTCCCACTCAGGGCCCCCTTTTTTGACATGTCAAGGGACCGTGTGTGTGTGTGTGTGTGTTTGTGTTTGTGTTTGTGTTGGGCTGCTTACACTCACAATGCATTCCCACCCCCTTCAGACTCCCAAGACACTTTTGTGAGCCTAAACGCGCGTTGAGTTCATTGAAGACGAGCCGGCGCCTCTCTCTCTGAGTCGCAGCAACAGATTGCCGTATTTACGCTGGAGCAGGATGCAGAAAAACCTGTTACTCATGCGGCGCTTCTCCTCACACCTCCCCTCTCATTACCGACACGCACAGGAGGGGGGGGAAGCGCCAACGAAGATGGCTTCCCCTGCTTGCCTCTTCTGGAGCGCAGGACGTTTCAGGTTGGGTTTTAGATCCCGCCTAATCTGCCGTGCGCCTTATGAGTGTCTCCGAGACCTTGCTTTATTATAGGGTAAGCGTCTCAGAGTGGAACGCCGAAGGCCAGAGGAGGATAAAGTCCCCCGGTCCCTCGCGCTCGCCAAGGTCAAACGCTCGGAAGCGCCCGCCGACGTTCAAACAGACGCATCAAGGCATCAAGACTTGTTTATAATGCAGCCGTGGCGTGGGTTGCAACACCTACAAGTGCCTCGCGGTTGGTCGTATCGCCTCGTAAAAGACGTCAGACTTTGGGCTTTGGCGAGGCCGGGTCGAAGTGGGTTTCCTGCTCAAGGAATGCAAACGTCATTGCGCAGTTGCCTGTCACACGAGGGGTCACTGCTGAGTGCTTACAAGTGTGGACCTCATCACCTCGTCCGTGACCCGAGTTATATAAACAATCTGTCTTTAGAGTTGAGTAAAGCCTTACATTAAGCCACGTCATGTGCCCGCTCCCCTTAAACCCATGGCCGCTTCAGTGCCAGCGCAGTTACAGAGTTCGCACTTATCTGCATTCTGATTCCATCTCGTGATTGACTGTCCTTGTCGATGAAGCTCGCGTCCTCCACTTTAACAGTCCTCTCATTGCCAAGATTGAGATCTGCCCTGTGTGTGTGTGTGTGTGTGTGTGTGTGTGTGTGTGTGTGTGTGTGAAGCTCAGCCTGAGAATCCGAGTTGCATCCTTCGATGTCAGTTAGGCGGCAGCATCAGGCAGCGATTGCTCTTAGGCATGGAGCGATGACGTAATGCGTATCCCACCATGCACCGGGCCCGCTGCGGAGGACAGGTACGCCGCTGCTCCACATACCTGGACCCCTCTCAGGGGGGCTAACAGGCACGGGGAGGCTTAACAGCCTTCTCACGAGCCTTCGCTCCCCAGTCGGCATCCATTAGGGAAGGGTCTCGCTTAATAAAGCGAGGACGTTTGATTTCCCGCTTCTACTGAAATAGCTTTTGGATTTTTCTTCTCACCATTAACATTCTGCTCGAGTGTGGTTATCGGATGCTGCCTGCACAGCTGCGCTGGACAAACAGGGCTCTCATTTTGCTCGCCCCTTCTCCCATCTCGCCTTTGGCTTCTAGTCCAGGAGCCGTTGTTTTCTGTGCAGGATTGATCCCGGGCTCTATCTGCCTTGCCAGTTTGAAGTCAATTACATATACCCGGGCTGGTCACCTCCATCCTTGGGTGGTGTCAATTAAGTTTGCCTAGATCGTTCTGCTGTTGATTAGATTTGTCAGGATCGGGCCAGTCGCTCTGCCATCGATTAGGGGTGCCTACTAGAGGTCTAGAAATAAATAGTTTAATCAAAGCGTCCCAGCGTTTGTCTTCGAGTCCCTCCAAGTCAGTGTTTAGGGCTTTCTTTTATTGCTTTGTTTTCTTTAAAGAACAGAGATGGTCATGTGATCTGATACAGATAATGGCCTTCTCATCTGATCATTTCATCTTCATAGCTTTTAAAAGAATGATAGTTTGTGACCTGCTTAAGCGTCCTTGCTCAATGGAAAATGCTCGTTAGAGAGGTGAACTCGCTGCGTTTGTTCTCTAATGCTAATAGTAAACCTCGCGTATCTATGGCTTTGCATTCCGCCCTTTCAGATAAACCAGAAAGTCCCAAAAAGAAATAATCAGTTCATAAGTTGAGTTGCACATCAGCGTGCAGTAACTCACTCCCTCCCTCCCTCCACAGTGACTCTATTTTCACTATTGTCATTATTAATTATTATATTTTTAAACACATTCTCTCTGTTAATATTTATTTTGCTTATGTTTATTTAAGCTATTGCGTAACTTAGTTTCATTCTTACAAATATCGTCTAAGCCACCCATGCAGGTCGGGTCCCTTTTTGGGTCTTGGTCCCAACAAGGTTTCTTCCTTATAACCTTGCCACTCTCGCCCTAGGCTTTCTCAATTATTGCTGTGGGCCTAGATATTGTAAAATTGTAAGCCTGCTTTGATACAGCACTTTGTAAAAAGCGCTACAGAAATAAATCGGACTTGAGTTGCTGATAAGCGTATTCTCTACGTTATATCATTCTCTATTTTATTTATAAGCACGACTGTCCCTGTATGCTACAGTTTATGTTCTTTGTTTATTATTCTCCTCATAATATTGAATTGTGTTCAATTGATCAAAGTCTATATATTATTATTTTCTTTAAATATGGTCTGTCATTTTTATTTAGCTTCTGTTATTATTAATTATGTAACTTAGTTTAATTCTTACAAATAACATCTAAGCTGCCCAAGCAGGTCGGGTTCATTTTTGAGTCCTCAAGAGGTTTTTTCCTTATAATGTTTAGGGAGTTTTTCCTTGCCACTGTCACCCCAGGCTTATTCAATTAGGGCTTTTAGATCATTATAAAGCTGCTTTGAGATGACGTTCCATTGTAAAAAGCGCTACAGTTATAAATCGTACTTGACTTGAAAATGCTGATAAGCGTAATAACCGTGTTTGTTATATTCCTCATAATTCTGAATTCTGTTCAATTGATTGTAGTCTGTATATTATTCTATTTCCTTTAAATATGTTTTCTCTCATTTTTATTTAGCTTCTGGTATTATTAACTATGTATTTTTTACATCTTACCTGCCTAAGGAAGTTTGGTCCTTTGAATTTTGGCCCTCCTAAGGTTTCTTCTTTTTATCATCTAGGGAGTTTTTCCTTTCCACTGTCCACCTTAGGCTTTTTCAGTTTGGGCTTTTAGATAATTATAAAGCTGTGCCATAAGAACGAAAGAAAGTATTCAGAAGAGTTCTGCAGTTTTATCCGTACTGCAAGTTATAGCAATGCCATGAATAAAACACATCTCCCACCATGTCATGTGGACATATTGGAACGACTTATTTTGTGTTTCACGTTCTCAGCAGTGTAGAAGTGCGTTATTTAGATGGTTAGATGTGTTATCGTCCAACGTTCTCTCCTTTAAGACCTTATCACTGAAAAAGGTACTGAGGTAACGAGTTTCTTAGGGATTGTAAACAAAAATAATATGGTAATTATGCCTTCCGCACGCTGACGTGTACACTGGTCAGACTGGTTTGAGTGGAACCTCACCAGCTCGGGTCTCTAGACTTTTCTCCTGTGCAAGTGGGTCAGAGGGACAGACCATTTGCATTCGAACCAGCTGCAGTTCATTTGTTTCCTGCTTGCCAGCTTTGTCCGTACAGTGAATGCAAACCATCCAGGCCGGACTCGAAAGGAATCCGTGTTGCTCTTTCATCTCGACGGTCAGCGGCTGTAACAATGGACTCTCCGAGCCGCTTTAGTTGTCAGTAAAGATAATTACAGGAGTGATTACAGGCACTTAGGCTAGCCTACATACTCTGTACATGTCCCTCGCTCACATGTGCACTCGCACAAATGTGACATTTATATTTAGTCAGTCGGCAGAAGCGCTTAATCCACAGAGACTCACGACTGACACAATCTTACTGTGTGCAGTCTGTGGGGTAAGGGCCTTAATGGGATGGAGCAGACTCAACAGAATGCTGAAGTGTGCCTCGGAGGAAGTGGTGAAACCAACACGGTGCCCGGAGATGTCGCAGAAGAAGGGATAGAACGAGCCGAAAACTCTGTGCCACCACAGCAGTGGCAGAATCGAGAGAAAGACCCAGAAACATCACAAACAAAGACGTCGAACCAACAGAATGATTCATGGTGGAGTAGAGTATGAGCAGAAACCAACACAGCTCTAGACGAACATCCTAGACGAACCAACCTATTCATATCCCTAAGAAGCAAAATCCCTAATCAGGTAGTCCCCATTTTATGATGGGCTGACTTACGATATTTCGACGTTATGCTGGGAATCCGATAATAAACATGAGTACACATTCAGCAGAAACCGCACTCTGGGGTAAAGCAATACGCAGATACTCTCCTGCACTCTCCCGTGCTAAACAAAGTCGGCAGCGCGTGACATAGGGAGTCACATGTCACAGTGATGCACGCTGGGAAATGTAGTGAGGAAAAGCTGTGGTCGTGACAATAATTGTTTTTGTTTTTCCACTTTCCATCCATTATTCAATAAATTACATGAGACATTCAATACTTAATAAGCTACTATGATAGTATATAAGCTTTATGTTATGATTTTGCCCAACTGTAGATTTAATCTAAGTGTTTTAAGCACATGTAAGATATGCTCCGTTATGAAATGTATAGTATATATTAAACTCCAAGGTTTACGTGAAATTCACCTTGCAATGGATTACCTCTGTTAGCTCCTGTGGTTTGGAGGTAAGAGCCGGCTGCAGGTTTGATCCCCAGACTGGGCTTGCGACATGAAGGTTGGATGATGTGGTTACGGAACATTGTGTAAGAACCACAATCGATACCTCAACTCCCATAGACATTTCTACCTAGACATAGACATATGTCAACACGGCCGCCATATTGCTCCAGGCAAGACTGGCTTGTAAACAAATACAAGTGAACAGGGGAGCTGCGTTTTATCTGGTTAAAATGCACAATAACCCAATTATTACTCAACCGATTTTCTTATTTCTTGAACGATCCACTTTCTGTTTATATAGCAGTGAAAGGATACACTTAAAGGCTTACAGTAGAGCAGGACGGCATATTATTAGCCTATGAATGCAATAAGAGGTAATTAATGAAATAATAGATTGACAATATGTCCTATCAACAGTACGGTATATAAAATAGTGAATACTACATTACACAACTGTTATATTACTATTGCTAATCTATTATTATTATTATTGCTTTATTATCTTATACTATTATTTCTTTTACTCGATCCAGGCTGTTTTTTACCAATACAATCTTTGGAGAATTGTGAGAAGTTACCTGGACCAATATGGTGGCCACGTTGACGCATGATCCAGCAGCTAATGGGGCGTCTAGGTATATTATGTCTACACTTGAGTCCAGCCATTTGACACGTAACAACTACCTAAACATTGTTGCACACCGAGTGCAGTTCCGATCCATGGACTTAACATCTTGGTATCAGACACCACAGGACCACCCAGAGGTCAGAGCGTCGATGGGTCCGAGCGTTGGCGCCACAAGGGTGTTGATGTCATGGCTGATTGGTGTACGAGGCATTTATTTGTGATAAAATGTTTGAATCAATTAAATAAATTCCATGCCGTTCGTTTATGTGTCTGACGAGAAGAAGCAGATGGTTTGAGAACATGCTGCCGCCGTTTAATGAGTCGCATGAATGTAACAGATGTTGCACCGGTGGGATCTCATTCAGAAGTTCAAAACATTTTGGTGTGCCGTTCTGGAATGCTTGTTGAAGCCTTCGAAGCTCGACAACAAGTCATTTAAATGGAAAAGTTTCTTCAAGTTTAACCACTGCCTCACAGTCGAGTCAGTCCTCAACGTGAGGAAGATCCCAAAATTCGCAAATGAAACAGAATCGGCGTGTCCGTCTTCATCAATCAGACAGAAGCTGGAAGAAATAGGAACAGTCGTTATGTAGAGGAAAATTGTGATCTGGTTTTGTTTAGAAACTTTTTTTGGTTTTGTACGTATGCCTAAATCGAAGTATCTAAGGGTTAAGGGCCTTGCTCAAGGACCCTCGGTAAGACTTGAACCTTGGTCCTTTTTGTCGATAGTCCAGCACCTTAACCAGACCGTCTCCAGGCTTTTCTTATCAGTGAGATTCACACTGTTTCCCCTCCGAGATTCTCCTCTGCTTTCTCCGTGTTTGCCAGTGTCGAGGTTAAAGAGCTTCCTGTAAAAACACTACAGTGTGCTCACCTTCTGCCCTTTCCTTCAGCGGTGAGAGAGAGAGAGAGAGAGAGAGAGAGAGAGAGAGAGAGAGAGAGAGAGAGAGAGAGATGGACGGACGGAGAAGTGTTTGTGCATGTATGAGAACTGGTTCGTGTAAGCCTGTGCTGTTGGACCTTTCTGAGAATGTGTGTGTGTGTGTGTGTGTGTGTGTGAGAACCAGGCAGTGCTGGCTGGATGCTGCAGGACAAATCTCAGGATTTAGCTTCCATACGCCGCAGCTCTAGCCGCCACACAGCCAGCTGTACAGGAATCACACAGCCAGAGCGCTGCCAAGATTCACTACCATCACATTACGTACAGCTTTTTGTTATTATCCTATAATGTGCGGTCGGACCGTAAATCACGTCACACTCGGTGCACGGTCTGTACACCGCACAGGCAGCAGCCAATCTTTTGCTTGGAGTTCATGAATGAATACTTTGTTATAGATTTCTAAAACTCTGCTCATTAGGCTACACTCAAATCTGTAAATACAGCTCTGGAAAAACATGAAGAGACTCTCACCCAGTTTCTTAAAATCTCCATCGCTACATGTACCTCTGTTGAATTCCAGCACCTGATTCTACTTAAGGATTTTCTGATTAGGTGATTCACCTGAAACAGAAACTGACTGAATGGACAAGATGCATGTTTTTTTAGTATTGTTTTGTCCAAAATGAATCTAAACCTGTTTTCTTTGTATTATCATTTATATTATTAATCGACGTCTGAAAGTCCTGCCTCTTCTTTATGTTAAATATTAGGGAGAATAAATGCTCTTGACATTGCTGCAAATAAATATTATTTGGAATTCGTCAGTTAGGTATCGAATCAAACCTGCAGTACGTGCAAACAGTAAAACCAGAGACGTAGCTGCAGTTTATTCAATCCGGATCTTGCCTGTGCAATAAATCTTTAAATCTTTTAAATAAATGCAATCCCTTGCTGAAGAGCGAACGAATAAATGAGACGCCATTTTTTGGATTGCAAATATCCAGTTGTTTATTGACAAAGCCTGAAACATGCGGTTTTTCCAACATTGTTTAATAATCATTCATCATGTTTGCATTACACACTTTATACACACAGCGCAAACCTGGCCTTAATGATGCCAGAGGACCACAGGGGCTTAAAGTACTATTTTAATTTACATTACTAGAGAAATAGCATTGCAATATTTTAGGCTATTACAATCAATGTCTCCGCGTTACAATTTTATCTAAGTGACCCTCGTGAACAAATTGTAAATGAGGCACAGCCGTGTGACGGACGGTATAATCTTCAGAATGCATTTGCGACCTTTTAATAACGTTACTTTTGGGCTTGTTGCTCCGTCGCTGCCTTTCATTACCAGAACCATATTCATTTCGGGGCTCCTTTTATTAGGAACAGCATGTGCCGGCTGTTTATGTCGCGCGCCGTGTGTCGGAGCGTGTTGGCTTTTATGTGACCGAATCCATTTAGCACCCTCACCTGTTTTGTTCCCTGCAGCCGTATAGTAGGTAGAATGCAGGGAGTCGTCTCTGAGGGGCTATTTAGGATACGGCACGTGACTACGGACTGTAGTGGCACTCAAATATATTAAAGCAGTAATAAAAAGCCAATAGGCTGCTGACAAATCCTGGGCAAACCACGCGTACGTTATGCTACACAGTCTGCTGTTAGGTTTATCTAATAGTGATATGGATTAAACTCACATTTTTCTCTCGGAACGCTCCCTATAGCCGGGAGCAAATAAACTGCTTCGCGAATGCGGTTAACGGTAAATCGTGTTTAAAGCACGACACGTGCATTATGCAAACCAGATCAGCATCTCATTTGCTCCTCGAGCGTTGTCGAGTGGTTCAGATTCTCATAACCTCGTAATGAATGCAGCCACACTGCTTAGGTTCCTCTTATTTATTACGAGCGCTCTTTAACACTACTTTCGCTTTAGAAACTGTAACTCAAACACAACCCCAAGCTTACGTTACGCACAGAACGTACAAACTAGAACCCGTGCATGTTCTTGCGCGGGCCTCTGGTGCAGCTCCCTGGCCCGAGAGTTATCGCTGCGAACGTGCGGATAAATTTAGCCTTCCACCAGCCCAAAGCGGGTCACTCCCTCCTTCAAGAAAAAATAAAACTGGGACAATGAAAGAATCAGCAGGAGCTCAGTAGAGAGCGAGGGATAAATGAAACTATAATATCAGTGGCTATTGGATGCTCAGAATTCCCTTTCGCAGTAGATTTGATCGAAAATACTACTAATAATAGTAATAAACTGTACAGCTCCCTTTCTAAACCAAAGAACGCTTTACAATAAAGGAAAGGATAAATAAATAAGGCATTTAAAGGCTCTCTCATTAATTGATTGTTTGAGGGAGGGCGCACCAAAGTTTGTGTGCTATAGAGCTGTAGAGTAACTGGCTAATCTCCTGAACCTTCCTGTGATGTGAGGATGCTGCCTGATAGGCCCATAAAGAGCTCTAAACCACACCAGGTTACATAATCTTAATACAGCGCTCACAAACCTCACGCAACAGGGACGTTCGCCCAAATCCCTTCTGGACATCAATCGTATGTCGGGCAGTTCTAAACGCGTTCTGTTTCATTTCACAGGGCGTCAGGACTAAGGGATCGTTCACGCTTTGCACCGACTCCACTGATTTACGAGGAGATTTAAGTATATTAAGATCAAAGAGGGTGGTCACTGCAGTCCTGCTCTTTTATGGTGCCGAATATGCATTTATTACTGAATCTGTGACTGTCCATACCGGGAAATGTCCGACACAAGCTTTGATTATATCCATCACAGCTGAGTAATCGGTGTAATTATTTTGTCCCATTTCTGGTACACAGAGTTGGGACTCGATGATTCTCAGACTCACAACTCACCCTAATTTACTAAGGAACATTCTGACTAGGAGTCGCCCCCCAGACTGAGACTCGACTCACACACTGACCTGAATGCCGGACAAACAACTTGAACTGGAGAACTGAGACTTGAACTGGATGCACATGCTAGAGAGATGAGACTCAGCTGTCACGGGAACAGTGGAGAATTAAGAATTAAGGTTTGACCCTAGAGAAAAGAGACCTACCCCGGATTCACACCAGAGACCCAGGACTCGACTCGGACTCACACTGCAGAATTAAGGCTCAACTAGAGACTCAAATCTCGACTCAGCCTCACACTAGAGAATTGAGACTCAACTAGAGACTCAAGACTGGACTCGGGACTCACACTGAAGACCCAAGACTGGACTCGGACTCGCACTAGATAATTAAGGCTCAACTAGAGACCCAAGACTCGACTCGGACTCGCACTGAAGACCCAAGACTGGACTCGGGCTCGCACTAGATAATTAAGGCTCAACTAGAGACCCAAGACTCGACTCGGAGTCACAATAGAGACCCAAGACTGGACTCAGACTCATACTACAGACTCAAGTGGAGAATTAAGAATTAAGGTTTGACCCTAGAGAAAAGACACTCACACCGGAGACACAGGACTCAACTCAGACTCACACTGCAGAATTAAGGCTCAACTAGAGACTCAAACCTCGACTCAACCTCACACTAGAGACTTGAGACTCAACTAGAGACTCAAGACTCGACTTGGACCCTCACTAGGAGACCCAAGACTCGAACTCTGAATCTCAATAGAGGAATTAGGGCTCGACTTTGACTCACACTAAATACTCAAGACTTGACTCAGACCCTCACTAGAGAAGCAAGGCTCGACTCGGACTCACGCTTGAGACTCAAGACTCGGCTCAGACTTGCACTAGAGACACAAGACTGGACTCGGATTCACAGTAAGAGAATTAAGGCTCGACACAGACTCACACTAGAGAACCCAAACTCGACTTAGACTCACACTAGAGACCCCCAAAACTCGACTTAGACTCACACTAGAGACCCAAGACTGGACTCAGACCCTCACTAAAGACTCAAGACTGGACTCAGACCCTCACTAAAGACTCAAGACTTGACTTGGACCATCACTAGAGACCCAAGGCTGGAATCTGACTCACATAGAGAATTTAGGCTCGACTCAGACTCACACTAGAGACTCAAGACTCGACTTGGACTCGCACTGAAGACCCAAGACTGGACTCGGACTCACACTAGATAATTAATACTCAACTAGAGACCCAAGACCCGACTCGGACTCATACTATAGACTCAAGACTCGAAGAAACCTAGAGAAATGAGATTAGACTCAGTCTCACACTAGAGAATTGAGACTCAACTAGAGACCCAAGACTCGACTTGGACCCTCACTAGAGACCCAAGACTCGACTCTGACTCTCAATAGAGAATTAAGGCTCGACTTTGAACTCACACTAGATACTCAAGACTTGACTCAGATCCTCACTAGAGAAGCAAGGCTCGACTCGGACTCACGCTTGAGACTCAAGACTCGGCTCAGACTTGCACTAGAGACACAAGACTGGACTCTGACTCACAGTAGAGAATTAAGGCTCGACACAGACTCACACTAGAGACCCAAAACTCGACTTAGACTCACACAAGAGACCCAAGACTGGACTCAGACCCTCACTAAAGACTCAAGACTGGACTCAGACCCTCACTAAACACTCAAGACTTGACTTGGACCATCACTAGAGACCCAAGGCTGGAATCTGACTCACAATAGAGAATTTAGGCTCGACTCAGACTCACACTAGAGATTCAAGACTCGACTTGGACTCGCACTGAAGACCCAAGACTGGACTCGGACTCACACTAGATAATTATACTCAACTAGAGACCCAAGACCCGACTCGGACTCATCTATAGACTCAAGACTCGAAGAAACCTAGAGAAATGAGATTAGACTCAGTCTCACACTAGAGAATTGAGACTCAACTAGAGACCCAAGACTCGACTTGGACCCTCACTAGAGACCCAAGACTCGACTCTGACTCTCAATAGAGAATTAAGGCTCGACTTTGACTCACACTAGATACTCAAGACTTGACTCAGATCCTCACTAGAGAAGCAAGGCTCGACTCGGACTCACGCTTGAGACTCAAGACTCGGCTCAGACTTGCACTAGAGACACAAGACTGGACTCTGACTCACAGTAGAGAATTAAGGCTCGACACAGACTCACACTAGAGACCCAAAACTCGACTTAGACTCACACAAGAGACCCAAGACTGGACTCAGACCCTCACTAAAGACTCAAGACTGGACTCAGACCCTCACTAAAGACTCAAGACTTGACTTGGACCATCACTAGAGACCCAAGGCTGGAATCTGACTCACAATAGAGAATTAGGCTCGACTCAGACTCACACTAGAGATTCAAGACTCGATTTGGACTCGCACTGAAGACCCAAGACTGGACTCGACTCACACTAGATAATGAATACTCAACTAGAGACCCAAGACCCGACTCGGACTCATACTATAGACTCAAGACTCGAAGAAACCTAGAGAAATGAGATTAGAATCAGCCTCACAACTGCAGAATTAAGGCTCAACTAGAGACCCAAGACTGGACTCAGCCTCACACTAGAGAATGAGACTCAACTAGAGACTCAAGACTGGACTCGGGACTCACACTGAAGCCCAAGATGGACTCGGACTCGCACTAGATAATTAAGGCTCAACTAGAGACCCAAGACTCGACTCGGACTCGCACTGAAGACCCAAGACTGGACTCGGGCTCGCACTAGATAATTAAGGCTCAACTAGAGACCCAAGACTCGACTCGGAGTCACAATAGAGACCCAAGACTGGACTCAGACTCATACTACAGACTCAAGTGGAGAATTAAGAATTAAGGTTTGACCTTACAGAAAGACACTCACAACCGGAGACACAGGACTCAACCCAGACTCACACTGCAGAATTAAGGCTCAACTAGAGACCCAAGACTCGACTCTGACTCTCAATAGAGAATTAAGGCTCGACTTGACTCACACTAGATACTCAAGACTTGACTCAGACCCTCACTAGAGAAGCAAGGCTCGACTCGGACTCACGCTTGAGACCCAAGACTCGGCTCGGACTTGCACTAGAGACACAAGACTGGCCTCTGACTCACAGTAGAGAATTAAGGCTCGATGCAGACTCACACTAGAGACCCAAAACTCGACTTAGACTCAAACTAGAGACCAAAGACTGGACTTAGACCCCCACTAAATACTCAAGACTGGACTCAGACCCTCACTAAAGACTCAAGACTGGACTCAGACCCTCACTAAACACTCAAAGACTTGACTTGAACCATCACTAGAGACCCAAGACTCGACTCGGAGTCACAATAGAGACCCCAAGACCCGACACGGACTCATACTATAAGACTCAAGACTCGAAGAAACCTAGAGAAATGAGATTAGACTCAGACTTACACTAGAGACCAAAGACTTGATTTGGGACCTCACACTGAAGCTCTGGAGTTGACTCAGACCGACACGAAGCAACTCTAGAACATCTCGGCGGTGTTCAAAAACCGTTCACCTAGCATGAATTCCGAACTGGCCTCGATCTGCCCTGCTGAAACGTTGCAGTCAGCCTTTCTGCACTGTTCACAGGTGACTGTGGCGTCCACGATCAGGGCGCCATAAAAGAAACAATTTTCAACAGATTTTCAGCGCTGTGTATCCAGATGTGCTCACCTATTATTCACGTTTTGTATGTTATTCAAACCTGGGCTTTTTTTTCGTTTTTTTTTTAATGATTTGGCCCGTCTGCTGGGTACTCCACATTTTACTCCTGCTTTAATGGTCTGTTAATGTTGCACGCGCTGGATTAAAAGCATCTGTCCTTAGGCTCTTGTTTGTCTTGGAATTTATTTAATTTGATTTAAAAAACAAGTAAAGGTTCATTCAGATGATTTGCAGAGGTGTGCGATCCTGCGTTCTCCTCCTCCTCCTCCTCTGCTGCCTCCCCGGGTAATTTATGACTCAGTAGGAATGTGGCTATGATTTTTATGAGGTTAGCAGGAGTTTCATTTAAGTCCTGGAGATAAGGATTCTCTGCTAATCCTGTGTGTGTGTGTGTGTGTGTGTTGTGTGTGTGTGTGTGTGTGTGTGGGTGTGTGTGTGTGTGTAGAAGAGGGTGAGTACTTTTTGAAGGTGCTGATCCCCAGCTATGCAGCCGGTTCAATTATTGGTAAGGGAGGACAGGACATCGTCCAGCTGCAGAAAGAGACCGGAGCCACCATTAAAACTGTCCCAAATCGAAGGACTTCTACCCAGGTAAGACGCAAACACACACACACACACACACCACACACACACACACAAACAAACACACACACAACACAGAGCTGTGCAGGTGTTCATTTTTTGATTCGGATTTTTGGGGGATGTGTGTGTGAGTAATTGCTCTTAACAGTCTGGTCAGTCTTAGAGCTTTCTGTTAGCGTTGAGCTGAAATTTTGAACCATGAGAGAAAAAAAGACTGATTTCTTTCACAGAAACAAAGGAGCCGCATTTCGCTCCCGACCTGAGCCGATTTCTGAGAGTTTTCTAATAGGTGATATCGTTATTGAACAGAACAGTGCGGCATTCGTACTAGCGAATGCGTTCCTGTTACCGACTAAGCGAGTGAGATTTAGGAAAGGGCGAGCAAGGGGTAGAGCACTGGAAGTCTAGGTCTGGGTCAGGAGTTTTTGAGGGTGCAGAAAGGGTGTGATGAACACTTCACAATTAGATCTGCAAAAATGTGGGAAAGAATGTCCCAAATACTTTTGGCCACATGTGGGTTTGTGTCCCAATACTTTTTTTCTTCACATGTGTATATGTGTGTGAGTGGGATGTGTGTAATGTAACTGGAATTGTATGTGTGTGTGTGTGTGTGTGTGTGTGGTGTGTGTGTGGCGTATGTATGTAGCAGAAGATGAGTGCTCTGTGGTGACGTCATCAATCCAGTTACAGTTTGAAATGGGGGGGGATGAAATTTGAATCTGAACATTCCCTCAGTGCATTTCTATGGCAGGTTTTTTATCTTTTGAACTTAAATCTATAAAAAAACGATAAATTGGTTCGACTCCTACAGTGGTATGAAAAAGTTTTGGGCACCCCCTGATATATTTTTCATGATTTTAGTTTATAAATCATTGGTTGTTCAGATCAGCAACTTGAGTTAAATATATCATATAGCAGATGAACACAGTGATATTTGAGAAGTGAAATGAAGTGTATAGGATTTACAGAAAGTGTGCAGTAATTATTCAAACAAAATTAGGCAGGTGCATAAATTTGGGCACCCCAGCAGAAAAATTACATCAATATTTAGTAGATCCTCATTTTGTAGAAATAACAGCCGCTAAACGCTTCCTACAGCTTCCAGTCTGGATTCTGGTTGAAGGTGCTTTGGACCATTCTTCTTTAGAAACATCTCCAGTTCAGTCATCTTTGATGGTTTCCAAGCATGGACAGCCCACATTTTCAGTAATATTCATGTCTGGGGACTGAGATGGCCATTCCAGAACGTTGTACTGGTTCCTCTGCATGAATGCCTTAGTAGATTATGAGCAGGGTTTGGGGTCGTTGGCCTCGGTGCAACTTTGTCACTGATTCTTGAACATTGTTCTTAAGAATCTGGAGATATTAACTGGAATCCATGCGACCCTCAATTTTAACAAGATTCCTAGTACCTGCACTGGCCACACAGTCCCGCGGGCATTATGGAACCGCCACCAAATTTTACTGTGGGTAGCAAGTGTTTGTCTTGGGATGCTGTGTTCCTTTTCCGCTCCTTGTTATGTCAAATAACTCAATTTTAGTTCCATCAGTACACAGCACTTTATTTCCAAAATGAAGCTGGATTGTCCAAATGTGCTGTAGCACACCTCAAGTGACTGTTTGTGGCGTGTCTGCAGAAAAGGCTTCTTCTGCATTACTCTCCCATACAGCCTCTCCTTGTGCAAAGTGTGCTGTATAGTTGAACGATGAACAGTGACACCATCTGCAGCAAGATGAGGTTGTAGGTCTTTGGAGGTGGTCTGTGGCTTGACTATGACTGTTCTCTCCATCCTTCGCCTCTGCCTATCTGAGAATTTTCTTGGTCTGCCACTTCGGGAGTTCCTTAACTAGAACTGTGCCTGTGGTCTTCCATTGCCTCACTATGTTCCTCACAGTGGAAACTGACAGCTGAAATCTCTGAGAGAGCTTTTCCCTTTCCCTGAACCATGATGTTGAACAACCTTTGTTTTCAGGCCATTTGAGAGTTGTTTTGAGGCTCCCATATTGCCACTCTTCAGAGAAGATGCAAAGAGGAGAAAAACTTCCAATTGGCCACCTTAACCCTTTATCATAGTTGGACTCACTTGTGTATGTAGATCAAGGGTCAGTGAGCTTACAAAACATATTTTGTGTTCCAATAATTAGTGCTAAAGGTATTCAATGACAAGGGTGCCCCAAATTTATGCACCTGCCTAATTTTGTTTGAATAATTACTGCACACTTTCTGTAAAACCTATAAACTTAATTTCACTTCTCAAATATCACGGTGTTCATCTGCTATATGATATATTTACCTGAAATTGCTGAGCTGGACAACCAATGATTTATAAACTAAAATCATGAAAATTATCAGGGGTGCCCAAACTTTTTCATACCACTGTAAACACTTAGCATACCACACAGCGTGATTATCTTAGCGGTACGTTAAGCGCAGAAATGTGCGGTTGAAGAAGAAAAGGGAGAACATCGTACAGAGCTTTTCAGTAGTGTTAATGGTAATAAATCATGAGGAAGGATGAATCCGTTCCCCACCCCCAAATGATTGTTTTTACGCCTATATTTATATGTAATTAATGATTAGCGTGAATAAAGCAATGGAACGTAAAACAATGCATAAAATCAATAAAGACGTCACATAAATGAAATATAAAGTGAAACTTTATAGCCACTGAGCCGAACGCAGTTTCGGTACGTCTTCTCACTGGGACAGCAGCGCCGAGACTGAGGGAGTGTCTGAAATCATACCTGTAGACTAATATAATATACATAATAGAATAATATGATATAATATACATAATATGGCAATGATCGCTCCATGTTCTTTCCTCTCCTTTTGGGTTTTATGATGGTACAGTATCACCACCGACTGGACTGGACTACGTGCCTCATCTTTGGACGGTCTTGTTTAGGGTGCCGATGTTCGAAGTCGGAATTTGTGTTCAAATTTGGGGGAACAAAATATTCAGTTCGATGTCCGAATTGTCCCGAGGTTCTACTTGATATTCTATTGTATCATGATCAATTTTGCTATGGTGATAGACGATATGCCTTTCTGAGCGTATCGAGGAGATGGTCAGTGCTTAAAGAACACCAGCTGCATGTTTCATTAGTAAGAGTGTAATTAATAATGTTTTTCATTATACATAATTGTATATAATATCTGAAAATATCGATTATCATGATATAATATTTTTACCATATCGCCCAGCCCTAGTTCCACTGCAGAATGCAAATGAAGTGCATTTTTTTTCATCTGTAGTTTATGCTTAACAAAAATAGTTTTAGTGATCAAATCATTTTGCCGTGTTGTCGGAGGATGCGTTTTAGTCCACGTCCACAGTCGGTTCTTTCTCGGGGAAGCAGGACGCAAGTTAGGATTATTGGCTTAGAAATAAATAAGGCACGGCTCGTATCTCTTCGAGAAAACCAGCTTTTCCGTCGCGTAAGTGAATCTGGACTACAAGATGCACCTTCGTAAATCAATTGTAGTGAAGGATGTTGGCTGGAATCGTATTAATTTGGCAGACCTTTTTGTTACTGCTCTCTTATTAGCTGGGGCATGGTGGAATCCCCGTCCATGAACAGCAGTTTGCTTACAGAAATGCGTATCTGTGGGGAATTTAGATCTCGACTTGATCTCACGTCAGAAAACAGTGGCGGTCAGGAGTTCCCTCCAGTGCCTTGTGTTTGTGGGTCTGGCTCCGGATTCACGGTCTCTTTTGTAATTATTATATTATTATATTATTACGTTAGCAACCAGAGGCAAAACCTGTTTGAGAAATCAGGAAGAGACAGTGGCCGTGCTCGTGTTCTTGTGTTCTTGTGAAACGTCATCAGTCGCAGCCCGAGCACTGTCTCCATTCCTAAGTTCGCTTCTAACCAAGTCCACTCCGAATCCCCGGTGTGTTCTCGCTCCACCCATATTACCTAGGATGCATCGGAGCCGACTTGTGCGGACTTGAACAGCGAAATATCCCACAATGCATTGCCAGCTCGGTAATGGTGGATGAGAGGACTCCCAACTGGATGTATAATTTCTTAAGTAATACTGTTATTGTGTCACGGAATGAAGTTATAAGATGTTTTTAGGCGAGAATGTAGTTGTTTAAAATTCAACTATACGGTCAGTTTATCAAGATAGAGCTTACGGAAAAAATTCTCAGATGATTTCGGAGATGTAACGTAAAGTTATTAACGTATTTATTATGCATTATATGTGTTATTTGTTCAGCCTGTATTCTAAATATGAATTGTCTGATATAACTTGAAGTTCAGAATTAAATTCCCTTCTAAAATCAGACTTGTTTGGTTCTCGCTTATGTTTGGGAAGGTTTTTATTTATGCTTAAATGAGATCGGTCCGTTGTCACACGTAGATTAAACTATTCAATGGAAAGTGAGAGATCTGAGCACTTCTTCCACCACTGGCAGGCTTCATACAGATGTTTTAGGTTTTTATCTAGGTGTAAAAAGTAAACCGTGTTGTCTCCATAGCCAAGTACGCTGCTGTTCCAATTGTAGAATAACCGAACTGTGTTCTCCCTTCATCGGGAGAATGTACTCTGTGGGACTGTGGTAGTCTAGCGGGTAAGGTACTGAACTATGGACCATAAGGTCCTGGGTTCAAATCCCACCTATGCCAAGCTGCCCCTATTGGGTCCTTGAGCAACATGCTTGTATTGTAAAACTGTATCAATTCTAAGTTGCTCTGGATAAGGGCGTCTGCTAAATGCTGTAAATGTACTAGCAAGTCCAACTTGAAGTACATCGTATGCTGTCCTTGGAGCTTCAGCCCCTCGTCTCCTGTCCACACCGAAAGAGGAAGTTTATACACCCCGAATGAGATATTTGGCTTTTTTCACTGCTGAGAGTGCGGAAGCACTGCTTTGTTATGGGGTTCTGTTCATTTTCCCGACTCCAGACCCTAATCGAAGCAGCTATTTGAGCTGAAATAAAAACGAAATAAGTAGTCGCGCCCATTTAATAGGAAAATGTCTCGTGAGAAGAGCTCGCCGAGACCAATTTAAGCAAAGGCCTTGAACGTGAGGAGCAAATTCCAAGTAAATGTACTGTGGGCTTGTAATGAGTGTTTTTTTTTTACTTTGGGAAACATGAAACTGAAATCTGCCGCAGCTCGTGTGGATCTGGGCTCTGTGTGTGTCATCGTCACAACGTGTAACAGCGAAAGTTATCCCATAACCCATTATCGTACCCGTGCACAGTTCCCTAATCAAAGGCGCACAGTGAGTGAGTTATCTGTGTGGGATTGCTCGGGTTGTTCAGTAGGAACACGTAAGGAAATGTTTGGGTTGGAAACATTAGGTTTTTGTCCTTTACATGTATCTGTGTGTATCAGTTTTCTCCAAACGACAGTGTTGTGTGTTTGTTTGAGTCTGTTCATGAGTTCCTGCACGGAGCGTGGTGTAAACTAACAGCTGTGTGAAGTCTCCACACACACACACACACACACACACACACACGCTCACACGCTTTATAAAAAGCGCTCCACTCAGAGAGGTCAGCAAAATGTCAGAACTGACTTATCGGAGCTTAAAACAACACACACGCTTGAACAGTGACGAAGCAGGAAGCCACTTTTGTAGCCTTTGAACGAGGCTTCACTCTGCCCGGACCCTTTCTTGCTCTGCACATGATTCCCTCAGCATTTGTAATATTTGAAGTTGGCGTCTAACTTTTGAACCCTTTGTGTTTCAAGATATTTCCCGCGATGTAGTGATCGCAGACAAAACGCATCAAACGTATCCAACTATCACGCCATGTTTAGTAAAGGGATTCGGTTCAAGATGTGCCACAGTTCACAAGAAATCAGGGCTAATTCCACTCTTTATAACGCTCAGAAATGATACGATACGATAGAAGTCGATACGACTGCTGATCAGAGCGGCTCTTGTATTGCTAAAGACTTAGGTTTGCACCCTGGACAGGGCTTGCAATGTGAGGGTCTGGTGCCCTGTTTCAAGTGTACCTCAAGCTGCAGCCAGTATATTCTGGGATAAGCCCCGGATTAAGTGCGGATCAAACCCGGATGCTTCGAATAGCAGCTCCCGCGGCTCTGAGGTAACAAACAGCGGGTCCTAAAGACCTGGGCTCGAACCCCTTGCGACATGAAGGTCAGGCGGTGCGCTGACAGGGCCCTACGACGGACAGGCAGCCGTTCAAATACTCATGATTTGCTGTCCTGAATTTAGGTTTCATTTATTCCTGTAACTGTACGAGTAAAGCGGCTCAAACAGCAGGGGCAGCACACTAACGTTTAATATTCACATATCTATTTGACTTGCTCTAGGTTCAGACAGCAAGCAGCTAAGGTTAGACGTCAGTGGGGAAGTGGGTCTGAAATTATATCCTGAGGTGTGTGTGTGTGTGTGAGTGTGTGTGTGTGTGTGTGTGTGTGTGAGTGTGTATGAGATGCTGGTGGTGATTGCTCTGAAGTGTGGAGGTGAATTACTGTCTCCATTCATCACACATGCAGACACACTAGCGAGACCACCTGCTCTGCTTCTCTCGCTCTCTCGCTCTCTCTCTCTCTCTCTCTCTCTCTCTCTCTCTCTCTCTCTCTCTCTCTCTCGGTCACACACACACACACACACACACACACACACACACACACACATATACATTTACAGCATTTAGCAGACGCCCTTATCCAGAGTGACTTACAATTGGTAGTCTTACAATCCAAGCAATTGTGGGTTAAGGGCCTTGCTCAAGGACGAAACAGTGGCAGCTTGGCAGAGGTGGGATTTGAACCCTGGACCTTCTGGTCCTTAGTCCAGTACCTTACCCGCTAGGCTACCACAGTCAAAAAGCTGTCTTTCTATCATTATGGTGACTTTACATAATGATTTACATAATGATCGCCAACCCTAACCTTAACCTCTGCTACCTGGAGCAAATCTCCGTCGCTTGTTTGCTCAAACCTCACCTCACCAGAGACAGAACACGAGTCATGTTCGCACTGCACACTGTAGACCCCCTAGTTCGTATCCCACCTCTGGCGAGGTGAGGTTTGAGCTGCCTTTCGGCCCCTCTAACCATTAAATCCAGGAATGACTTCTCGATACAAAGTCCTGGTGCAGTTAAAAATGAAGTCCAGGTCACACTGTGCATGTGCTTTGCGTTTACTTTGCTTTTTGGTATCGTCGTAGCCCAGCGGTTAAAGTACTGAACTATAGACCAGAAAGTCCAGGGTTCAAATCTGACCTCCTTGGGTAAGACCCTTAACCTGCAGCTGCTTGGACTGCAATCAGATTGAAGCCGCTCTCTGGAGTGCAGGTGCGGGAATGGGACTTTATTTCTGCGGGCCATTTTTCTCTGTTATCTTACCCTGTGTTCCTTATTTATCGAGCCCCAGACTGGAGCCGCCATGGGTTCAGATAGTCATGAAGTTAGTTTAACAAGCTTTAACGAGTTTGATTCCACCCTTTCTTGCACCCAGGCCTCTGGATAATGGTGCCTGCTAAATGACTACATGTAACTGTGTGTTTTCCCCGGATGTATGTACTCGTCATAAGTCCCTGAGATGGACGCCTGGGGCTGTGTGTCAGGCCAAATGACAAAGCAATGATTTGTGTTTCAGGTCCACATTTCAAACGTACGTCTCTGCCCATCCCCGCTCGGTATCTCCCTTTAAAACCTAGATAGTCAGTGCTAATGCATGATTGATCAATGTGGGTCCCAATCTCAGTTCCTCTCGAAAAAAGAGCACTTAGTCCTGTCAAGGGTGGCGCTTCTATTAAACCCGGGCAGAAATAAGGGCGCTTGTGCAGGGATCATTTGTCTTATGAAATGCTGAGAATGGAGCATTCGAAGCTCCCGTGGCTCACGGGGCACCTATAAAAAGAAGGACCGATAAGCCGAGGCTTTGCTCCCGGATAACATCCAGAACCGAGTCAAACACTAACGCACACACCAGCACGCGCGCATACATAAACTGTGGCCCATTATGATTAGTGGAACAATGATGGGCACTCTTGTCTGTTTTGTGTGCGCGTGCATAGATGTGTGTCTGCGCGCACGTTCTCGTCTTTGATCGATTTGACCTTCCCGTGTTCCCACACGCCGTATTCTCAGCACCCCCGACACATGTGGGTATTAATGAATGTGTAGATCCTCGCGAAGTGTTTTCCCATAGGCACACACACATCCGAAACATGAGCCTCTTTCCGTTTAATCCAATCATCACACAGACAGGTTCTGGAAAAACACGCGCGCGCTCACAGCTGTGCGACTTAACCTGCGATTTTCATGCTAAACGGGTTTGTCTGTGTCGGGCACCCACACGGTCCGCGGTGTGAGTGACATGGTCGGAATCAGAACAGGTGTTTATAGAACAGATGCATGATATCCAATCCGGTGTGCAAAGATGACATCACAGCAGAACACACACACACACACAATCAAGTCTGTTTAGCACTTGAGTCCATCGTCCAGCGGTTCTCCTTATTACCGCCGTTTCACTCTGTTTGTTCTTCCAGTTCCCGTCGTCTCTTTTTAGTGCTTTTTTAATGTAGTGAAGATCGCAAGAGCCAAGTCCGATAAAAGACCAGGACTTTCAGTAGTCCCAAAACCAGATTAAGATTTTTTTTTGATCATGCAAGAATGAAAAGAAGAAAATGGGGGGGGGGGGAAATAATTCAAATAAATTTATGTGTAATTCACTTTACATTCATTATCGTTAATTATGCATGCTTATTAATAAATAATATTATAATTAATCATATATTTCGGAAAAATAACAGTAAATAATATATAGCCTAAAATAATGATTGATTATTATTATATTCTAGTCTTAGTCAAACTAAAGCGATGTAACTTTAAGAAGCAAATGCTGGTGATGATTCGGTTTCCCTTAATAAGAATCACCACATAAAGTCACCTGAATGTAAACAACATCCATTCTGTCCATTTATTATTACATTTTAAAATATGACAACAATTTGAGTGCAAATTCTGGAGTCTAGAGTGGGGCGAAAATGCACACTTACAGTCCAACTATTCTGAATAAAGCGTGTTCATTGATTGGATGCTGAACAGAAGAGCAGGAACTTGTTTTTAGCCAATCAGAGTGCGGATGTGATTTCGGCACGGAGACAACGGACTGATTTATTCTGTTTGCATGGATTGTTCATGTTCAGTAACGATCGAAACAAAAGTGTTTATACAATAATGAACGTTACCCCAGGCAGACGCATCGGACGCGTTTAGTCTCGACAGCAATTTCCGAGCCACCTTACCGTGAGAGTCCAAATGAGGTCGAGAGCAGACTGGAGTACCACAGCACTACCTCAGAGTTCAGGATACTCGGGAATCACTACAAAGCTAAAGGTGTTTTGAAACCTGCCCCTATCTGGTGCGGTGATTATTGAGTCGCCCACGGACATCCTGATTCCTGAAACTGTCAAGTTCTGTGTGTGCGTTTGTCTGGGTCTGTCTCATACCAGGGGTGCCCCCACACCTAACCTATTTTAGTAATTAACGGCACTTTGGCATTCCAAAATAAGACGTCGTGGTGATTCCAAGCTATTCAGCATTAGTGTGCATCGGCCTGCTTGTGTGTGTATGTTGTGCTGTGGTGTGCCTGTGTGTGTGTGTGTGTGTGTGTGTGTGTGTGTGTGTGTGTGTCATTTGTGTATTCCCAATTTAGCTCACTTGCATTCCAGCAAAGAGATCATTCACACTTTCTTAATGTGTTGTGGTTCCTACACATCACACGCCTGTTTCCATGGTGAGCCTGTTGATGGTTCTTTAACCATAGCAACAAGATTCTGGGCATGTCGACAGCTGTATTGTTGAACACCCTCCGCTGCCAAGGGGGGATCAAGTGTGTGTGTGTGTGTGTGTGTGTGTATGGGGTGGGGACATTTTTTCAGTTTCATGTTGCAGATATTAAATAATACAGAGCATATGTTATAACTGTTATATCGGCTCTATCGGTGTGTGTGTGTGTGTGTGTGTGTGGGCGGGCCACAACATCATAGGTTACTATTTCTATATTATTTGTTTTTACCTTATTAAGAATAACCACCGTGTCACCTTAGAGGCTCCGTACTTGTTTTCAGTTTTTATCTTTTCTTAACTTAAAACTAAACGTCCGAGTGTGTTTTTAAAATGATGATGATGAAAAGATTTAAGATAAAACGTGGTACTGCAAATGTCAATGAACCACTGAGTTAAAACACTTGTTGATCATCTATTTATTCATCTATCAATTTGCCAGTTTCATTGTTTACCCTGATGTTTTAAAATAAAAATTGGCATATTTTTATTGTCGATTTTAGCCCTGTTCCCTGTAAAGGATTAGATTCTTAGAAGGGCTGTCAAAGGAAGCAAATATTTCAAAGTCACATTTTTTACACTAAATAAATCGCTCTTCCATTAAAAAGCACAACACAGAAATGCGAGTGTTTAGCGTAACCTTTAACAGGCTGACAGAACAGAACGAAGCTTATTTTACTGTGGTAGCCTAGCAGTTAAGGTACTGGACTCTGGACGAGAAGGTCCAGGGTTCAAATCCCACCACTGCAAGACCCTTAAGCCATGATTGCTTGGATGGTACGAGTGCATCGGTTATAAGTCACTCTTGATAAGGGCTTCTGAAATATGACATGAATGGAAATGTACAGTCGTATGAAAAAGTTTGGGCACCCCTGATAATTTTCATGATTTTAGTTTATAAATCATTGGTTGTTCAGATCAGCAACTTGAGTTAAATATATCATATAGCAGATGAACACAGTGATATTTGAGAAGTGAAATGAAGTTTAATAGGATTTACAGAAAGTGTGCAGTAATTATGAAACAAAATTAGGCAGGTGCATAAATTTGGGCACCCCAACAAAAAATGACATCAATATTTAGTAGATCCTCCTTTTGTAGAAATAACAGCCGCTAAACGCTTCCTACAGCTTCCAGTCTGGATTCTGGTTGAAGGTGCTTTGGACCATTCTTCTTTAGAAACATCTCCAGTTCAGTCAGGTTTGATGGTTTCCGAGCATGGACAGCTCACATTTGTCTAGGGACTGAGATGGCCATTCCAGAATGTTGTACTGGTTCCTCTGCATGAATGCCTTAGTAGATTTTGAGCAGGGTTTTGGGTCGTTGGCCTCGGTGCAACTTTGTCACTGATTCTTGAACATTGTTCTCAAGAATCTGGAGATATTAACTGGAATATGCGATCCTCAACTTTAACAAGATTCCTAGTACCTGCACTGGCCACACAGTCCCGCAGCCTGATGGAACCGCTACCAAATTTTACTGTGGGTAGCAAATGTTTGTCTTGGGATGTGTGCCGCTCCTTGTTATGTCCAAATAACTCAATTTTAGTTTCATCAGTACACAGCACTTTATTCCAAAATGAAGCTGGATTGTCCAAATGTGCTGTAGCACACCTCAAGTGACTGTGGCGTGTCTGCAGAAAAGGCTTCTTCTGCATTACTCTCCCATACAGCCTCTCCTTGTGCAAAGTGTGCTGTATAGTTGAACGATGATTAGTGACACCATCTGCAGCAAGATGAGGTTGTAGGTCTTTGAAGGTGGTCTGTGGCTTGACTATGACTGTTCTCACCATCCTTCGCCTCTGCCTATCTGAGATTCTTCTTGGTCTGCCACTTCGGGAGTTCCTTAACTAGAACTGTGTCTGTGGTCTTCCATTGCGTCACTATGTTCCTCACAGTGGAAACTGACAGCTGAAATCTCTGAGAGAGCTTTTCCCTTTCCCTGAACCATGATGTTGAACAACCTTTGTTTTCAGGCCATTTGAGAGTTGTTTTGAGGCTCCCATGTTGCCACTCTTCAGAGAAGATGCAAAGAGGAGAAAAAACTTCCAATTGGCCACTTAATACTTTCTCATAGTTGGATTCACTTGTGTATATGTAGATCAAGGGTCAATGAGCTTACAAAACACAATTTTGTGTTCCAATAATTAGTGCTAAAGGTATTCAAATGACAAGGGTGCCCAAATTTATGCACCTGCCTAATTTTGTTTGAATAATTACTGCACACTTTCTGTAAAACCTTTAAACTTAATTTCACTTCTCAAATATCACGGTGTTCATCTGCTATATGATATATTTACCTGAAATTGCTGAGCTGGACAACCAATGATTTATAAACTAAAATCATGAAAATTATCAGGGGTGCCCAAACTTTTTCATACGACTGTACCTATTTCAATGCCAAGTTCATTTGATTAGCTACTCTCATTAGAAACAGCCTCTGTTTTGATGTTCCGTGTGTTTTTTTTTTTTTAATGAGCAGAACATATACACATTGCTGCGGGCTTTTGCACTGCTGAAACGTTCTCAATCTGTGTGCAGGTACGACGGAGCGTGTGTGTTTAATCCAGGGCACGGTCGAGGCGCTAAACGGAGTCCATAACTTCATCGCCGAGAAAGTGCGCGAGATGCCACAGAGCAGCCAGAAGAGCGAACCTGTCAGCATCCTGCAACCTCAGACCACCGTCAACCCCGACCGCGTCAAACAGGTCTCTCACACGCGCGCACACACACACACACACACACACACACACACACACACACACACACACACACACACACACAGTATGCATGATGCAGATCCAGCTAGGAGGCTGTACATGAGCCTGAGGTATTTTAAAGGCTGGGGCTCTTTCCCCTCGGATCATTTATGAACAGAGCACCGGTTATTTTTACTTGCCTGCTGCAACCCGGGAGACAGAGAGAGAGGGGGGCGGCTGCCATCAGCGAATGGCTGGGATAAGCTCCGAACTTCTGCGTGACTTATATACGCTTTATTTGATTTCGCTTTGTTGCTGCCGTTACAAAATTCGAAGTCTGTTATGAGCATAATCTGCTGTCTGAATAACTGCAAATACCTCTCTGTATGTTTATGTTTATTAATGACTTTTACGTGACCACAAATACAGTACTGTGCAAAAGTCTCAGGCCACCACTAGATCTGTTGTTTTAGCAACGGTAGTCTCGATTGGTCCCAGAAATTTCAACCTCGGATCCGTCACTCCAGTCTTCTTTCCCCCTGATCATCATTCCAATCTTTGTGGACTGCAGAAGGGTCGACTCAGCATCCCGATGAAGCTATAAGGGGAGCTCACGCTAAGTACTCCCCACTGTCGCCTACAGAAGCCGATTTTCCTGTGTTTTCTGGTTCTATTGAAGAGACTGAGAAATAATTCAATTTGGCTATTATACTAATTTAATGGTGGCCTAAGACGTTCGCACAGTACTGTATACGTCACTTTTTTTTTTATTTAAGCATACATGTATAGTTTTGATGAGAGTGGCGTTTGAAAAAAAAAGTGCATTTTAAAATGATTGACGACAATAACATGGTTAGCGATCAGTTACTGCAAATGTTAATGAAAGATGCACAGTTTTTGCAATTTTTAGCTTTCTTTTTTCCATTTACCCTTACGTTTTTTAATATAACTGTCATTTTTGATGACTATTGTCAGCTCTGTTTCCTAAAAAGGATGCATTAAGGTCTAAGGAGTGCTGTCGAGTATTAACATTGTGTTATGTGCACTTTTGCTTGCTCATATTTGGCACCAAAGAAATTGCACTTCCGTTAAAAAGCACAGTGTGACGTATAACCTTTACCAGATTTCATTTATTATTCATTAATCATTTAAATGCAAAAACAACAGATTAAACAACCAGATTGTTTTTTTAATGCACAGCATTCATTAGATGAGGTACTTTAATTAGAACCAGAACGTGCAGCATCTGCTGCCACACAGTAATGAGTAATGTTCCCTGTGGGTTAGTGCTGTATGGCGTATGTAGAATGTAGGGATTGGTCAGTGAGGGTCATTTTGGACAACGGCCAAATGTGACAGACTGGCCACGTAATGTTTGTTCACATGCGTACTATATTTTTAGAAGCTGGATATCGATCTTTAACGCTCCCTTTTCTGTGTCTCTGATCCAGGCTAAGCTAATTGTGCCCAACAGCACGGCGGGACTTATCATCGGCAAGGGTGGAGCCACGGTCAAGTCCGTCATGGAGCAGTCGGGCGCGTGGGTGCAGCTGTCCCAGAAGCCCGAGGGCATCAACCTGCAGGAGCGCGTGGTGACGGTGAGCGGCGAACCCGAGCAGAACCGCAAGGCAGTGGAGATCATCGTGCAGAAGATCCAGGAGGACCCGCAAAGCAGCAGCTGCTTAAACATCAGCTACTCGAACGTGACGGGACCCGTGGCCAACTCTAACCCCACCGGCTCGCCGTACGCCAACAGCGCCGAGGTCCTGCCCAGTGCCGCCGCTGCCGCCGCCGCCACGGCCTCCACGCTGCTGGGCCAGGCCGGCCTCGCCAGCTTCCCATCCGCTATGTCCGGCTTCTCCGGCAATGATCTGCTGGCCATCACCTCGGCCCTGAACACTCTGGCCAGCTACGGCTACAACACCAACACGCTGGGGCTCGGCCTCAACCCGGCCGCCGCCTCCGGGGTGCTGGCTGCCGTCGCCGCCAGCGCCAACCCGGCCGCCGCCGCCGCCGCCAACCTGCTCGCCTCGTACGCCAGCGAGGCGTCCGGCGGGGCGGCCCACCCTGCCGCGCCCGGCCTCGCCGGCTTCTCTCTGGGCACGCTGGCCGCTGCCACCGGCGCCTCCAACGGCTATCTAAACCCGGCCTCTTCCCCGCTGGTGGCCTCCTCGCTGCTGGGGACGGAGAAGCTGGCGGAGGGTGGCAAGGAGGTCCTGGAGATCGCCGTGCCCGAGAACCTAGTGGGCGCCATTTTGGGCAAAGGAGGGAAGACGCTGGTGGAGTACCAGGAGCTGACCGGGGCACGCATCCAGATCTCCAAGAAGGGCGAGTTCATCCCGGGGACGCGCAACCGCAAAGTGACCATCACGGGGTCGCCGGCAGCCACGCAAGCCGCGCAGTATCTGATCAGCCAGCGGATCACGTACGAGCAGGGCGTCCGCGCCACAAACCCGCAGAAAGTGGGCTAGAGCGGGACGAGCGTGCGAGCGAGGGGGGGAGGGAGGGGGAGGGCAGCGAGGAAAGGGACACGACAAAGGAACAGTTGACGGAAGGAAGGAAAAAGGGGACGAGGAAAGGAAGAAAGGTCGAGGTGTCGAAGAACAAGTTTCAGGAAGGGAAGGGAAGGCGCTCGGCGACGGAACCGGGGCTTCGCGAAACGTGACTTCGGGGACTGAAATTCTGCCGTTCTTTTGTTTTTTGTTGTTTTGTTTTTAAGGCGTTGTGAACGCGGAACGCGAGCGGGCTCAGCATCGAACCCTGTGGCGCTCCAGCAGGGAGGAGACTCACGCCTCGCCTCCTCTTCTCTCCCACAGCCAGGGACCAGCTGGGTTCCGTTTTACGTTCCCGTCATCGTCGGAGCCTGCGCACATCGCCGCGCGAGTGGCTCAGCGGCGTCTTAACGCGCGGGGTGCACCAAAAGCTGGGCGGAAGAGTCCGGCCCTGTGTCTCAGACCCACACGTCCCGGCGATGTTCTTCCGTCAATCCAACCGCGGGCTGGTTCGGCGTCGTCGGTTTTCAAAAAAAGAAAAAGAAAAAAGGCTTGTCGATTTTCCTCAGACCTGTGATTTCAGGTTAATCTGAATGTATGAAGATTTGCTGGTCTTATTATTTTTCTACGCGGCAGCACTGAGCTAAGCTTAACTCAGTTAGGCAGGCAGACAACCAGTGTCAAAAGGTCAAACAGTCCCTTGAGAGGACAGGAATGTAAACACACACACACACACACACACACACACACACACACATACTGCAAGTGCAGATTAGTCTGAATCCCTCTTTGGTGCTATGAGAAATTCTATTCTAACATCAAGTAACTAAAATGTTCAATTTTAACATTCTGGGGTCGAGCTTTGTTTCGCCGAATTATTACCCGAAGAAAAATAGATTTTGTGATTTGGTCGTACCAAATTAGGCACACAAAACACACACACACACACCTACATTTTTCACCCATTAACTTTGATTCACTGAACTGGTTGCTTGATCCTGCACTTGAAACGCGAGACCTGACTCCGTCGAAACATTGTCATTACCGAACCGTCTCAAGCCGCCGTGGGTTTTAAAGGGTGTGGGTCCTTTTGTACAACCCGAGCTCAAGCTGATATACCTCATGTTTGGATAGAGCGGGACAAACAACAAACCCAGTTTGTACGCAGGGCGGCCGATCCTCAAGTCGCATCCCAGTTCATTACTGAGCAAAGCAAACGAGCCCCACAAACCGCCCAAGCGAGCGTCCCGGCCCGACACCGAGGCCCCAAGGCGAACGGAGGGCGTCCTCTCCCGAGGGAACCGCGCACATCCTGGCGTGGGGCGCTCTGCAAGGATAACGCCTCTGCATCCATCGTGTCGTGGGACGAGTCCTTTCGGAAAACAGCATGGCAGATAAATACACAGCATGTATTGTTTTTTTTTTGTTTGTTTTTGTTAAGGCGTACAATTAGCATTGTCGTTTCTGCTGCTAGCCACGTTCAAGGGAGGTACAGAACGAGTCAAAATAAAAATTCAGAACGCGATCGATCTCTTCTCAACCGCACTGTGAATCAAGCGGCCGCTCGACTCGAGGCCGATCCTAAACTCTGGAATGTACTGTACGCCACGACGGCGGCGGGAGCGGGTGCGTCGGTCGGTCCCGCCGCCGGGGAGAGACTCGGGGTTGGCGCTAACGGCTCTGCATTTGCACTCGCCATTAATTAGCGGACCTCCGTCTGAACCACGGCCTTCTATATATAAACCGGTTCTTCTACTGACCTAAATGCGCTCTCGCAAAGACATCCATCAACTGCCTCCAATTCCCAGACCCCGGAACAGGCGAGCGGAAAGCGAGTGGCGCGAGGAGGGAGGGGAGGAAGAGCGCCAGAGAGGTCTGCATGCGCCGAATCATCGCGGCAAAGCTTGCCTTAAGAACTCTTGTGTGCTCGCCGCTGTGCGGTCTTCGTCCGTAGCGTGCTGTCGGTTTTAGGTGAAGTCATTTGTTCCTGAGATGCCACGGGATCCGGCCTAAGCGGTTTCAGAAGCACAAGCTCGCCGCGCGTTTTCAGGACAATTTACGTCTGTGAAGTGAAGACACCAAGGAAGGGCGTTTCAGCTTCATGTTTTAATTCTCTCATCGCTGGCCTCCTAGCTAAATCCCCACCCCCCACCCCCCGTGCCCTCTTTGCTCCCATCGTCCATTTCCTCCTGATACCTTTTCATTTCGTACCCGATTATAGTCTGCTTTCTCTTTACGTAACAGCCCGCCGAGCCGGTCCGTTTTGACACGGCAGATAATGTTCCATTAGATGAAATCACTCACGCCTTTGTTGCTCGCTCCAAGGTCGTTGGGTGCTCGCGTAGCTTTCTGGCTTTCTGTGGATGCGTGTTCGCTTTTAATAAGCATTAAAACCCCCTCCGCCTCCGCAAAGTAAGCTGTTAGTAATTCGACTAATCTGGACTGATACCGGTGATTACTAATACGCAGACCGATCACTGATATTCACAAGTCTCACGTATAACTGGGTGCGTTGACGTGCACTTAATAATCTGATCGTGGTCGTTTAGTCCCATCATCCGATTATTTAAGTGGTCATGTAAACAGTGTACTACCATTTCCCAAATTGAATTCAGGTCTGGAAATCTGAGTATGAATTCTGATAAAGGAAGCTGGATTTTAGATCCTGGGTTCGATCCCAGATCGAGCAGTCTGGGTCCTTTCTGTCTGGACTGTGCTCGTGAGTGTACTCCCGTCACTCCGGTTTCCTCCAACAGTCCAAAGACATGCTTTAAGTTCATTGACTATGCCAAATTGGCCCTAGCGTGTGAGCTTGTATCGGCGCCCTGTCTAGGGTCGTTCTCGCCTTGCGCCCCGTGCCGCCGGATAGACCCTGTTCAGGATCAATTGGATAAGGAAAGGAAAGGAATGAACGTATCCCATGTGTCTACTCGAGCATAACCTGACACGGTTGCCAGATCTGCTTTTTCTAAGAGACTTGGCTTTTTTGGGGATTTTTCCATTGACCTGTGGCTTATTTTTCATATGGGATCTGGCAACCCTGGGATTACACGGCATGAAGCAGCTACCGAACACTTTTGAGGAGCCTCAAACGCAGCATACGCTCGAGGAAATGTAGAGTTTCGTTGTGGAAATAGTAACGTTTGAAGTGAGATTATTGGCTGGAAGAAAAGATGTGATAAGACAGCCTTTTATTTGAGTTGTCCCAGCAGCAAAATGGGGGAACTGAGCATACAGGGATAGAACTTCTAGCGTTGTGTCAAAAATGATGTAAGGTGAAACCTAAAGAATATAAAAAGCTACCGCAATATCAAAATACTGAACAGTACAAACAGATGTGTGAAATATTGGGTAAAATATAAAATAAGAATATGATATGAAGTTAAAACAATAAAATCCGTTTTACGATTATGGACAGATTCTGATTTTGGGCAGTTGTCGGATTGTGAAGTGCATGTAAACGCATCGCTGATGGACCTGGTCTTTTGATTTTGTCACCCGAGAGCAAAGGTCCCAGCTGAAGTGCGTGCGAGTGAAGCTGTTACATTTCAGACCAATGTCAGATCATGAGCTGATTCCCGTTGTTAAAGATCAGAATGAACTGTAGTACACTTTTGCCTTTGGTCTTCCTTTCTCCTCGGGCTTCTGCGCTCTGGGTAATGGTGGCAGTCGATGTGTTCGGGTTACATTCCTCAGCTCCGAGCTCGTGCAGACATCCCGCCGTCCTTCTCCGGGGCGGCGGGTCGCTAAAGTGTAAGCGCCGCGCCTCCACGCGCTCACCTCCTCTCTACGAACTCTGTCCTAGAAACAGTTCTGTACCTCGACCCAGACCCATTTTTCCACCAGACCTAAGATCCGACTCGAGAGAAAGCCTCTAAACTGGACTGAGATCGGAGTGAAAGGTCTTGCAGAGAGTCCAGAGCACGGAACTCTGGGAAAGGGAGGCGAGGGTGGGGGGTAGGGGGGTGCGGGGCAACGATACCCACCTCGAGCTTGAACGATGACTTCAGAGTGGTTGGTATTCCTGCGCTCTCTATCCTCTCCCTCTCTCTGTCTCTCTCTCGGACGAACGGTCTGAGGTCGCGCTTCTCTCCCCTTTTCTCCCCTCTTTTTAATGAAACTGTGGATTCCGTCCTGTCCCCATGGTCTTCGTGGATCTTTTAGTGTCGTTCTCTAGTTTGTAGTCTAAATGCAGTTGTCTTGCGCCGTGGGTTTCAGTGTGTGACCTCCGTTATACTCGTGCGTATGACGACAGTGCCAATCGAGCCAGATTAAGATTAGCTTTGCCATTTGTTCGTGCATTAGAAGTCGCTCTAATCAGAGTGCTGGTGTCCATTATCGACGTCCCTTATCGGCGGTCTACATAAAGAAAAATGTAAAGAAATATTGGAAGCAATATTGTAGCATGTCGTCCAGTTTTTGTGTTTTTGTTATGTCCGTTGTAAGAACCTTTGGATTTAATACGATTTTGAATGAATAGGTTTACATGTACTTTTTTGTAATACTGTAAGTAAAGGAGAAAAAAACACACACACACGAAAAAATGCTGCTATTTGATAAGTGAAATATATACGAGAAATATTTTAGTTGAAAAAAAGAAAAAAAAAAAAGATGTCCGATCCATTAGAGCCGCGCCCGTTTCTGTCAGGAGCACAAACGAGGTGTATCGATAACGAATCGCGTAGACGCTGTGAAGTTAGACTCATGCAGCTTGGACATGCGATCGAGCATTTTAGATTTCGAGGACATATTTAGACGCATCGAACAAGTGCCAACCCGTCGAGACCTTTTAGTTTGATCGAAAAAGATAATCAAAAGATTGAAGCTAACATTTAAGACAAAAAAAGAAAAAAAAACATGAACAAAGAGCAATGTCAGTGTTGTTTTTAACTCCATAGTCGCATAGAGAATGCTAACGATAGTTCTTTTATGCATAAACATGTTTTTATACTCTCGGTCGATTAAAGCATCCCGTGTGTTCGTTTTTTGACTTTGTGGCTTCCACGCAGCTCTTCCGTATCCTCCCTCATACTCTCTCTCTCTCTGTAGGTCGGCATGGAGTAGGCATAAACCCGTTATGATCACGTCGTAAGCGCGTTATTAAGTACCCATAACATGTCCCATTTATGAAAGTGTGTTTCGTGGAGTTCGGTGTTTCTCTTTTTTGCACGTCTCTATTGCATGATATCCAAGTGAATTATCGGGGGAGCAGGGGAATTAAAACTAACATTAAAAAAAAAAAGAAAGAAGAAACAAAGTTCCGTTGAGCGACTGCAGCCATTCTGAGGCACAGCTTTGCATGTGGCGCAGATCGACTACGTTTTCAGTTAAAGGCTTCATGGTTTTTTTTTCCCTGACAGACATTGAAAGAGCTCTTATGGTTTCGCAGAACGCAGTCGTAACCATGGGAACTGGACCCACACTGTTCAAAAAAAACCAGATGATATGGAATACGAGGAGATGTTCCAGCTACAAGGTTGAAAGGAGCTCGGTGAAGTTTAACCACTTTGTTTTGTTCCATAGCCAGCAGTCCTTGCATGCCCAAGGTTGCCAGTTCTAATCCCAGCCCGCCAGATCTCTGCTGCTGCATGACCGTAGCTCTCGTCTCTTCCCCATTTTCATAGGTAGGTACCATTTTAGGATGGGTACAGGGTACAGACACATGTCTTCCAAGGTTCTGTTATTTCAACTTTTTTTTTTATTTCAACACCAGGGACCGGATTCACAAAGGTCTTCAGAAAGAAAATCTTCTTTCAAATATGTAACTTCATTCTTAAAAAGAAAGTAATGGAAAAGGGTTATGCTTCGGTTAACTTATTAAGAGGTATCTTTTTTAAGTCTTTTCTAAGAATAAATGCTATTCCTGGAAGCATTAGATTCTTGGTGTTTTCTGTCTCAGGCTGTAAGAGCTGACAAGGCAAGGATCAAACTTTAAACTGAGGTACTTGGCCTAAAAAGCTTGAGAACCACTGTCCTAAAGAAACAGTTAAGATTTCTTAAGCTAATATTTGAGAACATCTTAGGGTTTTTTGAGGGTCATTCTGATGAACCTTCTTTTTCTTTTGGAGAACCTTTGTAAGTTTTGTGAATCCGGCTCCTGGAGTTTGTTAGACCATTTTGTTATCAGGTGCAGGGGTGAAAATCGTTGGCACGAGTTATCATGGTTTTAATTTGGTTAAGATTCGTATAAAAGATTTGGATTTCTTTCAAGAGGTCAGAGCCAACTGCTAGAAACCCTTGGTTTGAACCGCAAGCCAGGCTTGCAGCGTGAAGGTCTGTTGTGAATGGAACATCATTTTAAATATCATTTTAAAGAGATTGATAGACAGATGAATGTCACCGAGCTGCTGATCGTTTCGGAGCACTATGCTACAGTGGAGCTGGTTAAGCTTCCAAGGTGTCCGGCGCCTATCCGGGAGGGGAGGCTGATCTCTAGGGGATAGGTGCCGGACCAGCTTGATAAAAACGATGTTCTCATCGCTCATGTCTACGCCGAGCGATAGCTAGCTAGCTGTAGTGCAAGGTTCAGGATGAAACGGGCTGAACCTTCACTGAGCTCGGTCCATATTTGGATTACTCGCTGATAGCGAACCAGCGGCGACAGTGTGGGTACAGGACCGCGGTGCGGCGTCACCGAGAGGGGAAACGCCCATGCATGCTGATGTCGGTTCCGTTCCGTTCCGTCGTTCTGCTCCGTCTTCATTTGCGTGAATCAGTTCGGTGTCGTAGCTTGGTCCTCCTTAACCCCTCGCTGTAATTTCTGAATGTATTTGCATTTTTTACATAAAATGATAACAGAATGTTCTTTCCGTGTTCCGTGTCTGTAGATGGAGGCTGTTTAAATCACGTGTGTGTGTGTGTGTGTGTGTGCGTGCGTGCGTGCGTGCGTGTGTGTCAGTGCGTGAAAGACCCGACGCCACATTAGCGCCTGTGTTTTAATCTTCTGATGGCATCTCGCCTTCCTCTCTGTCTCTCTGTCGTCATCGAATGCACTTTACTGAGCATTAGGTCCCATCCCAAGCACCCACACACACACACAGTACAGACCTGGATGCAAAACCCAAACCAAGCGACCTGTTCGTTACCTTCAGTGCTGTTTTCCTCTTGCTCTCGTTTACCGTCTGTTACTGTTATGGTTTGATTTTTTTGATAACCTCTTTATTTTTATATATATCTATTTTTGAAGGGAGATCTGAAGGAGTGTGAGATTCCTGCATTCCTCCCCGTCTCCCCTACTGCATTCCCTTTTGTGTGTGCGTGTGTGTGTGTGTGTGTGTGTGTGTGTGAGCGTGTGTGTGTGTGTTTGTGTCTGTAATTTACTGACACACAAGCGCTTGGTTACTGTTTTTTTTTTTTGTTTATTTGTGTTTGTTTGGGGTTTTTTTTGCCAAATCGTCTGAATCCAATGCTTTGAATGTGACCGGTGTTTTTTTTTTGTTTGTTTGTTTTTTTTAGTTAAACTCTGTAAGTTATGTTTGTTGAAGAGGAATGGTAAATAAAACACAGAAACCTCGAAGAAAACGTTTCCTTCTCCATCGACCATTGTTCTTAAACTCAACGTTACATTTTTTTAAACTATTACTTGACTTATTTGACTAGAGTAATTCGTTTCATTCTTACAGTTATCATCCAATCGTCCCTTTTTGAGGCTTGGTCCTCCCAAGGGTTCTTCCTCATAACGTTGAGGGATTTCTCTCGCCACTGTCGCCCTAGGCTTGCTCAGTTTGGGATTGGCCCTAGATGTTAGAAATAATCTAAAATTGTAAAGCCGCTTTGAGAAAATGCTCCATTGACTTGACGTCATTAGTGCCAGGCCTCCTTCAGTCAGACTGACAGATGCACTGGCCACGCCCCCTTTTTACTGTGACTGACAGATCCAGGGGCCACACCCACTTTATTACGTTTTGGCATGCATAGCTGGTGCGGAAATTCAGGCTGTGAGCTCTAACGTGGGAGGGAATATTAATATCCACTACTTTCTGATAGGAAACCCCCTAACACCAGACGTCTCTCTCTCACACACACACACACACACACACACACAAATACACACACAGACGGAGGTAGAGGTGACTCTGCCGCAGTGCAGTGTGTCTGTGTGTGTACGTTCTAATTATAATGAATGACCGGACGTTGGCGTGTGTCTGCCGAGCTTCACAGACGCCATGTGAGCCTGATACGAAGCGGTGTTCATATTATTAATATGAATATTAATCACTCATTTTATTCACCGCACAGAGAGCACAGTCCATCCCGGGCAGGGGCATGGTGGGTCAGGGCTCTTCCATAATTCGGGGCACGAAATGGGCACCACACACACTCACACACACGGGTGGGCCAGTTTAGAATGGCCATTGAAAGGAGGACAGAAAGAAAAACAGGAAAGTAGAAAAAGATAAAACGCTAACAGGACCGACAGGGAGTAAGAACAACAGAAAGAAAAAAAAAAAGAAAAGAAGGGAAGAAAACAGAATAAAAGATGAAAGAAAAGGATGGAAAGGAGGAAAGAAAGAAAAACAACAGGAAGAAAGGAGAAACAGATAAAATAACAACAGGACAGAAAGGGAGTAAGAACGACAGAAAGAAGGAAGAAACAAACAAAAAAGAATGACAGAGAAAGAAAGGGCGAAAGAAAAAAGGAGACAAAAAAGAAAGAAAAGGAAAAAGAAACAAATAAAAAATGAAAGAAAATAATGGAAAACAGGAAAGAAAGAAAAACAAAAGGAAGGAAAGTAAAACATAAAATTATAAACAGGATAGAAAGGGGGTAGACCAACAGAAAAGAAGAAAGAAAGAGAAAGAAGAAAGAAAGGAAAAGAACAGAAAGAAAGGAAGAAACACAGAAAGGAAGGAATGAAGGAAGAAAAACCGAAAGAGGGAGAAAAAAGAAAAGAAAGTAAGGAAGAAAGAAGGGAATATAAAAACAGAAAGAACAGCAGAAAGGAAGAAATATACATATCAGAAAGAAAGGAAGAAAAATGGACGGAAAAGAAGAGAGAAAGAAAAACAACACCGGGTTGTGCATCACATGCAGGTACAAGGGCTGTATCTGAGGGAAGGAAGGCCGATCGGGGATCATCCCAATAACAGCAAAAAGAAAACAAAAGGAAGGAACGTGGAAAAAGCTAACAGGACAGAAAGAAAGGAATGAAGAAAAAAAACAGTCTGAGGGAGGGGAGGCCATTTGGGGAATCATTCCCCGGATCTTCAGTAGTGAACTCTGGTAACGTTGCTACTATCCTTGCCCTCTGTTCCCATGCTCACTCCATCTATTTCCTCGGCATTACAGAGGGCACAGCCACTGGCACATTGCTAATCATATTACTTAGCATGCCACACACACACACACACTCGAGCACTCATTACCCTCAGATCTGAGGGGTCCGATCTCAGCGTTGGACCGGGGTGCAGGCGTTCGCCCGGGCCCGGGCTCTGCTGCAGTTCAATGACGCTCCAAGGTCAGGCGTGTTGGAAGGCGGCACGGCTGAGCTGCTTTGGTTAGGGGTAACAGGGAGGAGATGGGATGCTGAAGATCCCGACTCATTTCTCTCTCAGATGCTTATAGGAGAGGATTTGATGATAAAAATCAGGTTGTCAAGGCGACAGGTTCATGGTGCGGGTGGGGGGGGGTCTACTGACAGAATGCTGGGATATTCCTGTCACGACTGCATCGCTATGCTGCGTAACCGTAGCAACCCGGTGCTCCCGAGTACCGCACCGACAAGACCAGGTACATACAGTTGAATTTCAGGAAGGCTTGTGCTGCCACACACACACACACACACACACACACACACACATGATTAGGGCCATAATTTGAGAGCTGTGTAGGCTCGGTGTGTGAGTCGCCTCATCTTCCCCTCCAATCAGAGCTTTATGAACCCAGAACCCTCTCACACAGCACATTAACATCACACCACTCCGGATTCATCCTGTGTATCAGCAGCACTGCAACATGAATCGGGTTTTAATCACAACCATTAGCTTCGTTAATTAACTGGATTTACAATTCCTGAAGGAACTATAAAAGAAAAAAGGACTGGAAAGAAAGAAGGAAAATATTGAGATCCCTGAAAAAAAGAAAAAGAACGAATGAAACGAAGAAAAGAGGGAAAGGAAGGAAGGATGAAAAACCAAATGGAGAGAAGACAGACAAATTAAATGAGAGAAAGAAAAAAAGGACAAAATTAAGGAAAGAAAACAAATAAAAGACAAAGTAAAGAAAAAGGAAGAAAGGATGAAAAGCAAATAGAATGAAGAAAGACAGAAATGCAAAAATGTATCAATCATTATAGAAAGGTAAGAAGGAAGAACACGAGGAGGAAAATAAAAAACGTACTGAAGGACAGAAAGAAAAAGAAAAAACGGTTGGAAAGAAAAATGAAAGGAGAATGAAATTCACAGTAAAGAAAGAAACAAGAATAGAATGAAGAGGGAAAGAAAAAAAGGGCAAAAGGAAGGAAAGTAGAAACATATCAAATGTAAGCATGCAAAGGAAGAAATCAGAAAGACTAAAAGAAAGAAGGAAGGTAAACTAAAAGAAAAAAAGGAAATATGGATGGAAACAAAATGGACAAATTGAAGAAAGAAAGAAAAACAAAAGTTCAAAAGAAAAGAAAGTACAAAAAATCAAACAACACAGAAAGGAAGGAAGAAACACAAATGAGTTGGGAAACAAAAAGGATGGAAGGAAGGACAGAAACACAGATAGGAAGGAAGGAAGGAAGGAAGGAAGGAAAGGATAAAAACAAAGATATCTGAAGAAAAATAAATTTTATAACAGGAGATAAAGCTAAATAAAATGACATAGAAAGAAAAAAGGACAGAACAAAGAAAGGAGCTAAAACAAAAGGGCAAAGAATGGAAGGTCGGAAAGGATCAAACTGAAGCATGTAAACATAAAATGAAAGAAGAAAGACTAAAAAGAAAGGAGGAATAGAGATATAAATAAATAATGGAGACAAACATAAATAAAGGAAGTAAGAAAGCAGAAGGAAAATAAGAATAAAGGAAAATAATGACACAAAGGACAGAAGTAGGGGGAGGAAGTGAGGACAATAAAGAACGTAACAGAGGCAGAAAGGACAAAATGACCACCAGTAGAAAAGAAAGACAAAGAAAAGCATTAGCAGTTAGTGATCTCCTGAAAGCACGTTCAGCTGCATCGTGACGTCAGAGCCACATCAGCCCCCCATCCTCGTCCCCTCCCCCTCCCCCTCCCCCACCCCCACACCGCCATACTGATATGGGCGGGGTTTGGCTGTGACTAAAGCAGGGTTCATTAAACGGTTTGGAGTTTGTGCTTTATGGAATCTTTATCAGAATGCAGCGCAGCGTGGTGGTGTGGTTAATTAGTTGATGAATCACCTGATGCACACAGGAGCGGGTTCAGAAGAGCCCTGTGTGCACTGCAGTGATGATGTCATCATTTATGACCTCATCTCCCTCTCTCTCTCTCTCTCTCTATACATAAACATGTATATATATTAAATACATACACAAATACGGACATTTAACTAATTCCTATAAAGCTCCAAAGCAGAGGGTCGCACTCGGCTACAGGACGCGGCTGCAGCTGCAATCACCGCCGATCAATAACTATTTGAGATGGAACACCAGCACTGATTCAGGATGCAGCTCTCGTCCTGCCGTTGCCGTGGAAACCATCGCCGCAGTGCTGCGGGCTGAAATTGGGAGACGGAGGTAAAAGAATGGGGGAGCGATTTCCCAGTAATTCAGGTGGGATAGGGTATGGTGGAGAGAGGCTCAGATGCAGCAGGGTTACGTCATTATCCTAAAAAGCTCATTCGGGTTCGGATAAACGTATTTACACACATAGCCAGAGTCACGCACGGGTCATCTGAGAAGCGGCGACATCACAGAACCGTCCTGGACTTCATATGTGCAGGTCCAGACAAGGTCATCTGGTTTAGAGGAGCGTCTCAGTCACTCTTTGGTCTTCATAGGCTTCGTTTAAAGCACCGAGTTCCAATCCCATTAACACAAAGCATGAACTGTTAGCAGTCATTGAATCTCGGGTCTACGATCTCGGGTTGAGTCTTGAGCCCCTAGTGTGGGAGTCAAGACTGGAGTCTTTCGTGTGCAAGAAGACCATGTCGAGTCTCAAGAGTCTTGAGTCTCCGTTATGTAAAACCGAATCAAGTCTTGAGACTCAGTCTTAGTCAAGTCTCAAGTCAGTGGTGTGCAAATCCAATATGAATCACAAGTGTGTGAGTTCAAATCAAGTCTCAGGTCTCTGGCATACAAGTCGATTCCCGAGTCAACTCCAAATTGAGCCTGGGTCGAGTGTCGAGTCTCTGGAGTGTGTACTCTTGAGCCACTGACTGATTTTAAGGGTTAGCACTGAGGATAAATTCAAACGAGTGTGAGTTTATTGCTAGTGGAATTGTCCCGAGAAGCAACGGAAATAAAGAGAGAGGTTCGTGTTACCTTGCAAACGTTCTCATTAAACGATTTGCGTTTCATATTGTCATGAAAAAACTGAAAAACTAGTTTAACGTTGAAGCTAGCGGTTAATACTGTTTATTAGCTCTCTGTAATCCTGAATCAGTCCGGTAGGTGGTGGGATGTACACGGATTGCGATCCGCGTCGTTTCATAGAAGAAGACGACAACTCGACCTGCCTGTCTTATTTTGGCGATAAACTACGCAATTACAGAGAACTTTGCACTTTTCAGGATCGATATATCGCCATTACCAAGTGTTCGGTATGTAAAGGTTGTTTATAAGGCATTAATAAGGCTTGTTATGCCGTATTGTGGGCGTTAGTTCAGAATACGGCGAATGAGACATGGATGAATCACGAATGCACCTGTATTCCCTACCTAGGTGCACTTTATAATGTCAGAACTTCAACGCGTTGCGTAGTGTGCTTCGTTTGGCATTCGTAGCTATTTGGGATTCTATCACTGATTTTCTGTACGTACAGTGTTTTACAGACGATGGCAAATCGGTGTGAGATTTCTGAAGAGTTCCAGAGATATATAGTAAAAGATGTAAGTGGTTAAAAGATAAGTAAACTTAAAAATACAAAGCTTTTTTTTAATATATAAATGGTGCGTTATGTTGGTGAAACAGGCTCCGCCGAGGGTTTACTACATTCCAGACTTTATAACCGAGGCAGAGGAGGAGAATCTCTTACAGCAGGTACAGTCGTTAGGTTTATCCATAAAATTGAAGACATGGCTTAGTGAAAAATGAAATGTACAACGTTTAATATTCGATCTAAACATAAGCGATCACCCGACACAATTTTGTGATATAGATACTGTACGTACTCATACATAAACATAACGATGAGTCAGATCATTATGAACACCCGGTCCAGTCATGTTTAGATAAAGCCCAGACCCAGGGTTTGCCATGACACTCGCTCCATCGGCTCGTCTTCTTTCCACAGTGCCATCCTTCGCCAGGTAAACAGTGCCCACATGCCCGACTAAAAGAAGGACTCAGCGGACTAGATCTTCCATCGCTCCATGGTCCAGTTTAGGAAGGGTCTTAGCTTATGGTCCCCACTATGACCTGTCCACGACTAGGCAGCCCCTTTACTCCACACATTCCCTTCATAAATAAACATTTCTCTGAATTATAAAACAGTAGCTTTTGTGTTTGTGCCAAACGGTATAGGATTTGTTGCTTCTGCCCATCTTTGGGTGCCAACACCCTGTCTCTGGTCAGTGGTTTGTCCCTTCTGGGACCACTGCTGAACGGGAGAACTTGCTCTTTAGGTGACCCAGTCATCTGGGCATAACGATTTCCCTTGTTAAAATATTAGTACATCTTTAATGTCCCACATCCAAATACGAGAACAGACTCTTCACTAACCCTGCAGTATTCACAAGAGCTGTTACTGAGCCTATGAGCGGTCAGAATGCTTTTATATAAAAATACAGAACAAGATGATTTCCTGACGTGTGTGCGTGTGTGCGTGTGTGTGTGTGTGTTAGGTCTACAGAGCCCCTAAACCCAAATGGACACAGCTGTCTGGGAGGCGACTGCAGAACTGGGGTCTGTGGAGCAGTTGCTGGTTAAACCACCAAACTCTAAAAGTCTTTCCCTTTCCAAATCTCCACTCTTACATTTTCAATCCTCCGTGAAGGTGGCCTGCCGCATCCAAAGGGCATGATTGCGGAGAAGCTCCCTGATTGGCTCCTGACCTACACAGAGAAGATATCTGGCCTCGGGGCGTTCGCTGGCAAGGGTGCAAATCACGTACTGGTGAACGAATACAAGCCAGAGGAAGGGATCATGGTGCGCAGGTAACCGTTCAGTGCTCTGAAAAGTTGATTTGAATGAAGTCTAACTTTCTCTCTCTCTCTCTTTCTCAGCCTCATGAGGACGGGCCGCTGTATCACCCCACGGTTACCACAATCACCCTGGGCTCACACACCCTGCTCGACTTCTACAGACCTGTGGATCAAACTCAGGTTCATTGTGTCATAACCACGCCCATGATACACAATAAGGATAATACTAATATTCGCCTCTCTTTCACCCTCAGGCCGAGGTTCCTCAGACAGAGGAGAGTCGGTACATGTTCTCGCTGTTGCTACGGCGACGCAGCCTGCTGATCCTGCAGGGCGAGATGTACAAGCGATACCTGCACGGCATCAGAGGCGTCACCACGGATACGCTGACGGAGCGGGTGGCGAACCTGTCGGTGGCCGCAGGGCAGCCGGGTGAGACGCTGACTCGCGGCACCAGAGTCTCCCTCACCGTCCGCCACGTGCCCAAAGTGTGCCGCGCCAACCTGCTGCTCGCCCGCAAGTGAGCCGGGCAAAAGAAAGCCATGCCCGACCAGGACAAGCTATTAAAATGGGAAAAATGTGGCATGAAGTTGGCAAGACTTGGTGACTCCCCTCGTTTGAAATCTGAAACCGTGATCCGGAGGTTTATACGTAGTGGGCACTGCCAGTCCTTTCAGAGCCACTGCCTGATTAATGATCACCTTTGCCTTATTGTTTTGCTTATTCTTCAATCCATGTCGAGGACAGAACGAGGAAATTTGGGCTGGCTGTCGCCACATATTTATACCCCAGTGTTTCAGGAGCCCACCATGCCCACTTAAGAGTTCCTTATCACTGGAGTAAACGAGAATGTGCTTCAGTTACCATCAAGGGGTGCCAATACATATTTTCACAAGTTTGCTCCTTGTGTGAATGTTCTTGCATCTAGTTTGCAGATGCTTGTGTTTTAGCGAGCTATGCAAAGCCTGTCTGCTTTATGCAAACCACCCCTTTGACCTCATGCCTGTATGGTGAGGGCGGTACCACCCAAAAAGACTGGCATTAATACACACTGTTTACAGCTGCGTTTTCCCCTTCATATTAAATAAACACTTGACTGTAAAACAAACATTTGTTCGTGATTCATCTGAAAAACAAAAGCTCCAAGTTTGGTGGCGATTTTGGACACACCTCGGGGGCGTGGCTTAGGAACACAACACGACCTCCTATCTAAGAATAGCGCTATCTTGTGTGTAGACAGTCCGGTCTCGTTCAGCGTGGAAGAAGGATCTGCTGTTTTGTTTTTGGTGAGTTTGAGTTTCCGTTTATATAAAGCGAAAGGGTCAGAAATGCATATTGTAGTCACGATGACTTATTGCTAGGTTAAAAGCTTAATAAATGCACATATTTGTCATCTTTAGGCTGCTTTTACTACTTATTCCTACCCGCATTAAGTAAAATCCCGCCTCTTGCAATTTAATTGGCTAGTAGTACCTCAGTACTGCACTGTCATTGGTGATTTATCCAGAGCGTACCGACTCGGAGCCAATCCCGGCTATTGAGGTGCGGATTGATTAAAAACGGGTGGAAACAGGAAACTAGTCACTGAATTGACAGCATAGCGAAGATTTTAAACACTCCTGCTTTCGTATTAGACGTTAAATCGCATTATATGTCAAATTCAACATTTAAACCAACTGACAAGAACTGTAAAGGCTTCATGTGGCGCAGAAGAATTGAGCAACGCTAGTCATTTTAGCTCGAGTGCTAATCGCAAGGCATCTCGAGTTTTCTCGAACCGCAATTTAATTTTCGCTAAGAAACAGGCTGAAAATATGATACCAATTATTACATTCTTGGATACCAACTAGCTTAGTCATTTTTGGAAAGGAAATGTGCAGTGGGTGGACACCGTAGTTAGGTGTGTCCTCCGTCAACAAACTGGTCTGGCTTGGCCGACGAGGCGAGTCGTATCCCGATCGACATCTAGCGCCCTGTAGAAGTGCACTATGTAGGCTTTGAGGTAAGGGCGCTGTGCGTGCTGTCTAGGGGACTCCGCGTCCGGTAGGTGCTATTTGTGATTCGGTTTCTTTTTTTATTAACGCTATTGTCAATTGAGGGGTTTGTGTTTCACAGATGATTTATTTATTTATTTCTGCAGTACTGTAATTGTTGTACACAGTTCTGGGTTTTAGTATTTTTGTTTATTTATATTTGTTTGAAAGATGCCACATAGCCAATTAAAGATTACATTCAGAAATCACCTGTCAGAACTTCGGTTAATTCGTAAACCGAGTTGCTTGCTAAGCCAGTGAAGTGCCCTGGGTTACGATATGACAGCATCACAATACGTAATCACAACCTTATTAGGAATTAAAATGCTTGTTAAATGTTTTAATATTTTTTTAAATGTTTAAATGAATACCCGTGGTTATTATCTAGTCCAGTCCATAGGTTTAACCCTGCTTTTTCCTGGGCAGGGTTATGGTGCTTTGGCACCTGTCCCTTTAAAACAGAGGGTCCAGGCAGGGCTGGGTCGGTCCATTGCAATTCTTTGCCATGCTCCCCCACCACCCACTTAGAGGACACCTCCAGGACTCGAACCCCTGCGGTGGATTTATATAGCTGCACCACCCAAACACCTCTCTGTGCTACTAATGGGTCATAATATGACCTTTATTGCAGTTCTGCTCTCCTGGGGGTTGTTTCAAACGGTCATGATTCATCCTCCACATGAAGGGTCCGAATTAAGCGTCGACCACAAACCACTTCCTTCCATGACTTAACGTAATGCAAATGATTTGTTTGTGGTCAAAATGTCCCTTGTAAGGCCAGGATTTCCACAGGGTGCTTAATTAGTAGAGCTCTTCGGTAGCTGATAAGACGTTATAAGAGCTCACCTGTGCGGCTCAGTTGGTTCGAGGCCCCTCTTTCATGTGGTGTTTGATATTGTGTGTATCCCATGATGCCTAAAAGCAGTTTGGCATACAGCCACTCCATTGTAAAGGCTTTTGTGTGTTATTGAGGAGGGTTGTGTTTCAAAATCGCCCGATGATTCATGCTTTAGTGTTGCGGGGCCAAATAAAGGATTAAACCACAACCTGGCAACTCCCTCCATGACTTAACGCAAACTGAGGGCATTTTAATTTGCTGCTCTTTATTTATGATGCACCCGCTTAAAATATGGATCGATGGAGGCTGTGATGCTCGGGGTCCAAAAACACACAGCCTTTATTAGTAGAAGAGCTTAATGCCCTCATGGCTGATATCGAGGATCAAACGGAGAGCTACAAACAGGCCGGGCTGCACCGGATCGTTTTATGGCTGTGAGATGAAAATTTAATGTGGCCTCGTGTGAGCAGAGATGATTAGCCGGTGCCTGGGCTGCTTTGTTTAAACAGTTTTTAATCCGGATTCTGGTCACGCTGTTGCTCATAGTCGGGTTGTTATGGGAATCTGTAGGAACTGACTGCGAAGCAAAGCTGATGTTCGTCTTTTACCTTCAGGGACGTCACAAATTCGCAAGAGCTGCGTTTAAGGTCATTTTATGCACACAAATCGTTCCAAAGGAACGGAAGGAAGTCTGGTTCTCGTTTATTTTATGAAAAAGATAGTTTTCATGCTGTTTACGCCAAATTCGGACCCTGCCTTCCGCACGTCGCAGCAGAAATCGGGATCAGACCAGGCGACGTTTTTACTGGAAATTTTCTTTTTTTTTGGACCATTCCTTGTTACACCCAATAGATGGCGCTGTGTGAACTTCCCAGTCGATCAGCAGTTTCTGCAATACTCACCAACGACCATGCCACATTCAAAGTCGCTTCCTGTCTCGGTTTGAACTTCAGGAGATTTAGATATTTGCGTTAACAATCAGTTTGAACAGTTTGTCTCTTCTAATAATCCGCATCATAAACGTGGAATCGGACCGAAGCCCAAGATCACACTTCGTTTCTCTCCTTTCCTAGAACTGACTCCTCATCTTCGAACATGTTTCTCTTAAAGAATCTGGTTGGAGGCATCATCGACGTTGTCAGGTGAGTCGGACTGTAGCGCTCTGTGGGGATGTTGACATGTTCACGTGTTTTGGCCGCAGGTTCCCTCTGAATCAAACCATGGTGGCTGGTTATCCTAGTCGTCTGTCTTTTATCGTGTATAAACTCCAAGCAGGGCAGATTCTGGTTCCACCGAAGGAGAGCCTTCGTGCCACAGGTCACAGACTGGTGAGACGTGCACTTAATAATCCAATCATAGTCGGATTTCTGCGGTTATCTGACCCTCAGGTGGTCCTGTAGCCGTACAGCGCTCGCCGACTTAGGAATCAGATTAAGAAATACGACAGGGAGAGCGGGATTTTATTTCAGTAATCTGATGACTCGTAGCATGTGTACCAGTTACATGATTTCCTAAACGCGACACGGTTGCCAGGACCTCCTATTGTAAAGGCTTTATTTAACTTTTTTTTTTCCATTGACCATGGCGTGTGATTTCTCGTAGGATCTGGCAACCCTGCCACGGAATTAAAGGCAGCGAAACAGCCCTCGAACACTCTTGAGGAAACTGCATCGCTGTGTACATGCGAGAAAATGAAGAATTGGATTATTTAATGTTACATTTTGAAGGATTATTAAGTGCATAGTTATGACTGAGTGCAATAGTTTTGTTTATAGCACTGGTTGGTTTTTATTCCTATACTAAGTTCTGTCTGTCGTGCTGCTTTAATGACACACTTTCCCTGAGTGGATCAATAAAGTCTCGTAGTCTCTTATATTTACAGCAGTGCGGCCTAAGTGTTCTCTTACCATCTTTTCCTCCCACAGCAACATCGATCCCGGTCAGTTCGTTCCCTCAGACCCTGTGAGTAACCCCCTATTTTTTTTTTATTTTTATTTTAAGTACGTGCACATACAACACGTATCGTAACGCCTTATTGTAGAGCCGTAGGTGTAGCCCTGTTTAACGCTACCGGATTTTGCAGTCGCAACAAAGCAGCAGCACCTCTGCGTTTAGTTTCGTGGGTTGGGTAAGCGGAACTGGTGTTTCCAGACTGAGGCGTGCCAAACTGGACTTTCACCCTCCCGAAGTGTGTGTGCAGAGTTGTTGCTTCTGGGTGTGTCACAGGGTAACCGGACTGCAAAAACATCCTGCAAGATTTCAGATACGCCCTAAAACCGCAGGAAACTCCAAAGCCCAACGAATGAGTTTTTGAGATATGACCCGTCACCTGGTCGATTTTTTTGCTTTATGTTGCGTGTGATTATCTGAGTTATTACAAGTGAGCAAAAATACACCAGCCGCCACTACGACAGCAAATTAATAGCTGTTAGTCCTTCCAAAACATAATTTGACTTTTATTTTTGGCCATACAGTGTATGAATAGTTATTTAGTTAATTCTTTTCTGAGTATAATTTAGACAACATGGCAACCCAAGTAACAAAAAGGAAAAACTTTGGCTCTTTTGGTGATAAATAAATAAGACGTATTGTATGTTACTGCATGTTTCTGTGTTTAAATCTCTCAGAAAAATAAATTATTTACGTTAAAGGTCTTAGGCCCTGGCCCAGTCTGTTTGATTAAAGCAAAAAATGAGTGTCCCACTTTACCAGTATCCTCTAAATACATTTGGGGTTTGGTCAGATGAGGTTTGCAGAGGCATAATTCTATTTGTGTCTGATAATTTTTTTGTTTTTATTGTTAAATTGTGTAAAACACAATCTGAGTTTTATGATGATGCAATAAAAATGATACCATTTTATTATATATATATGACAGTAATATTATGGTAGAATGTCACAGAGAACAGAACATCAATCTTTGTACTATATACTTTTGTTTTATTTATTTTTATATATATATACACACACACACACACACATCTGGTCCTTCTCAAACAATTAGCATATTGTGATAAAGTTAATTCTTTTCCGTAATGTAATGACAAAAATTAAACTTTCATATATTTTAGATTCATTGCACACCAACTGAAATATTTCTAGTCTTTTACTGTTTTAATACTGAATTTTGGCATACAGCTCATGAAAACCCAAAATTCCTATCCCACAAAATTAGCATATTTCATCCGACCAATAAAAGAAAAGTGTTTTTAATACAAAAAAAGTCAACCTTCAAATTATGTTCAGTTATGCACTCAATACTTGGTCGGGCTTCAATGCGGAGTGGCATGGAGGCAATCAGCCTGTGGCACTGCTGAGGTGTTATGGAGGCCCAGGATGCTTCGATAGCGGCCTTAAGCTCATCCAGAATGTTGGGTCTTGTGTCTCTTAACTTTCTTTTCACAATATCCCACAGATTCTGTATCGGGTTCAGGTCAGGAGAGTTGGCAGGCCAATTGAGCACAGTAATACCATGGTCAGTAAACCATTTACCAGTGGTTTTGGCACTGTGAAGCAGGTGCCAGGTCGTGCTGAAAAATGAACTCTTCATCTCCATAAAGCTCTTCAGCAGATGGAGCATGAAGTGCTCCAAAGCATCTTCCTGATGCTAGATGCATTGACCCTGCCCCTGATAAAACACAGTGGACCAACACCACAGCTGACATGGCACCCCAGACCATCACTGACTGTGGGTACTTGACACTGGACTTCAGACATTTTGGCATTTCCTTCTCCCCAGTCTTCCTCCAGACTCTGGCACCTTGATTTCCAAATGACATGCAAAATTTGCTTTCATCCGAAAAAAGTACTTTGGACCACTGTGCAACAGTCCAGTGCTGCTTCTCTGTAGCCCAGGTCAGGCGCTTCTGCCACTGTTTCTGGTTCAAAAGTGGCTTGACCTGGGGAATGCGGCACCTGTAGCCCATTTCCTGCACATGCCTGTGCACGGTGGCTCTGGAATCGGCCCTTCTCCACAATCCTCCTCAGGGTCTGGTCACCACTTCTCGTTGTGCAGCGTTTTCTGCCACTTTTTCCTTCCCACAGACTTCCCACTGAGGTGCCTTGATACAGCACTCTGGGAACAGCCTATTCGTTTAGAAATTTCAGGTTTTCATGAGCTGTATGCCACAATCAGCAGTATTAAAACAATAAAAGACTTGAAATCTTTCAGTTGGTGTGCAATGAATCTAAAATATATGAAAGTTTAATTTTTATCATTGCATTACGGAAAAGAATTAACTTTATCACAATATGCTAATTTTTTGAGAAGGACCTGTGTGTGTGTGTGTGTGTGTGTGTGTGTATATATATATATATATATATATATATATATATATATATATATATATAAAAATATATATAAAAATAATATATATAGTAGAACCTTGTAAATCGAACTTAATTTGTTCAGAATCTAACTTTCCCATAAGAAATACCATAAATGGGATTAAAACAGGAATAGGATCTGTTCCCTTCCCCAAATTCCTGTTTGTTTACACCTACGTTTGTACGTAATTAATGATTTAAAGTCATGACATATGTAGCTATCATTTCCACTGTTTTTCTTAGAGATCATGATTAGTTTAAGGCAATTACGCTACATAAACTACAAACAAAGGAGAATTTGAAAAAACCTTGTTTTGGGACGTCTTATCACTGGGACGGCAGCGGGGCTGAAGTCATAGTGATCCTTTTTTTAGCTCGAGAGTGTCGCACACAGTATGGGCATTCGTACTTGAAGCTCCCGCTGTCGCAGCAAGGTCCTGACCACAAAGTGCTTGCGTTTTTGCCTTCTGACACTATTATAACGCTTACGAAGTGTTTGTCTGGAGTATTCTTGAACCACTACTCTAATTACAGAGCTGTAACCACATTCATACCTCCTGTGGCAAGAGCTGCTCCAGTGTCAAAAGTCAAAACCAGATTTGTTTCTATTTCAACGGAGCTTTGTCTGAAAGAAGCTTTACGATTTTCTAGCAAAGCTAATACGGCAGTGGCAAGGAGAGACTTCCTAAACGTTATAAGGACGAAACATTGTCAGGATCAAAACTCAAAAAGAGGCCTGACCTGCTCGGGCAGCCTGGATGTTATGCAAGAATTAACGAAGTTACGTAATGGATAAGGTTGTAGTAATATTACATTGCATGTTGTTTACTTAAATTAATAGTAATACCAATAACGTAAAGGTCAGGTGTGGGTACGACGTCCTGCGATCTGCAGAGTCTCACCCGCATTTCGCTAACCAGGATAGGCAGGGACTAAATGGAGAGCTTTCCTTGGATTTGTTTCTTTGTAATTCACCATTTGCTGATGAAAGCATTTTTGAATACTCTGTGATGTGTGTGTGTGTGTGTGTGTGTGTGTGTGTGTGTGTGTGTGTGTATGTTTCTGCAGCCTCCTCCTCGTAGGCCGTTGGCTTACGTCCAAGCAAACGAGAATGATGAAGAGCGGCAGTTCCGCAGAGTGTTCCAGCAGCTCGCCGGAGAGGTGAGTCTCTCTCTTTCTCTCACACACACAAACACTCTTGAATAATCAGAGAGAGCCTGAGCGTGTGTGTCGTTCTGACAGGATATGGAGGTGAGCCCCAACGAGCTGATGGGCATCCTCAACAAGATCATCAGCAAACGTCAGTAGATCTCCAGTAACTGTAGTTAGACAGTGGGGTGCTCAGACTTGTGTGAAACGATTGTGTGTTGCATGTTTAGACGGCGATCTGAAGACGGACGGCTTCACCATCGAGTCCTGCAGGAGCATGGTGGCTGTCATGGACGTATCCTCCTCCGACCGCATGCTTACATACATCCGCATGCTTCTCGCGCGCACACACACACACACACACACAATAAATCGCATGAAGAATGCACCTGGACCTTAACCCGACTCCTCAGAGCGACTGCACGGGCAAACTGGGGTTTGAGGAGTTTAAATATCTCTGGAACAACATCAAAAAATGGCAGGTGAGTCTCACAGCCTGGGGCCAAACATCAGGGACCAGATTCACCAAAGTGTCTTACGAAAGAAAATCTTCTTAAATATGGGGGGTTTTTTTCTTTCATTTCTGTCATTCCTAAGCAAATGAGTGACGAATTTTTCTTTTGTTCAAACAGCTTCTTAAAAATTATTTTTCTTAACTTTTTTCTAAGAACAAGTGGTATTCTTAAAAACATTCGTAAATGCTTCCTTAACCTTAAAGCATCGGAATTACATTTTTAGATTCTTAAAACACAAACGTTCTCTGAGCGCCTTAAACGGAATGACAGTAAGTACAAACCTGTGGCTCTGTGCCGTATGTCGTATGCCCTAAAGTTCAGCGTAACCGACATGAGGAAACGATTTTCATAAGATAATGTCTGAGGACTTATTGCCGTTTGTCTTAAGAACCTTCAAGTATTTCCTTAAAACTGTTACTTTATTACTGGTACTTCATTAGTATCTGATCAGTAATTTATTAGGTATTTGATTGATAATTTATTAGGTATTTTATTGGTACTTTATTGGTATTTGATTGATAATTTATTAGGTAATTTTTTTGGTACTTTATTAGTATTTGATCAGTAATTTGTTAGGTAATTGATCAGTAAAAGTTGTCTGCGTGAGGCGAGTACACGGCAAAGCCGGTGCTTTAGTCTGTGGTTTAAATGGCAGTCCTCTCGGCGCATTGAAGGAAATACAGCAAGTACAGAAGTGTGTCTCACGCTTCAGAGTGCCTACATAAAGTAGCCTATATTAGAGAAACCGTGACGGTTTTCTTAAGGTAATATTTGAGAACTGCTTACAAGAACATTCTTATGGACGACTCAGTGTTTGTCTTAAGAGCCTTCAAGTTTTTTCTTAAGAAAGCTTGCGTGAATCCGGCCCCAGGAAGGTTCAATTCCAGGACGGAATTTGTGTCAGATCCCTGTGTCGAACCCACAACCAGGATAACCGCTGTTAAATCTAAGAAGAAAATGTAACACACAAGTGTGTGTCTGTGTGTTGTTGCAGGGGATCTATAAGCAGTTTGATGCGGATCGTTCCGGAGTGATCGGTGCCGACGAGCTGCCCCACTCCTTCGGAGCTGCAGGTAAAGCTTTTGCACCGATGCCCGGGTTCCTCACCCGCTCCAACAACCTGAACGATGAAACAGGGTGGGTCAGTTCCAGACGCCCCCAGTCATAGCAGACAGTAGGGGCACGCCGAAAGCTGTGGCACTAACGGGTTTCATCTGCAGTCTGAATCTCTTAGGGTCGTTTGAGGGTTGGGCTTTAGTGAGAGGATTCTCTGCACTTACCATAAAGCATCACGGGTCTAGTGTCTGGTTCTATTGGTTAGTTACTACAAAATGTCAAATGAAATGTTTAATTCAGTAGAAAGAATACAAACATTATTAAATCTAAAGTTACTACTAACAGTAGAACTGCTACCCTTTTTTAAAATGCACCCACAGAGGTGTGGGATTTACTTATGGCACTGTAGATCCCACCTGGAAGGATAGTTTTTGATTCACATACTTAATTTTAATGATTTAATGAGTTAATTATTTCATTTTCTTATATTGAGAGCTGGAAGTGTATATTGGATTGTGCCCTCTGGTGTTCAAGTCATGTACTTTGTGATATCGACACTTATAAGCTGCTCTGGCTCGACTGTTTAATTTTTGACAATGGATTTCTGTGCAGTGTTAGTAAACTGAGACGTGTGTGTGTAGGCTTTCCGCTGAACGAACAGCTCTTCAAGCTGATCATCCGCAGATACAGCGACGAGAAAGGAAACATGGACTTCGACAACTACATTGGCTGCCTGGTTCGTCTGGATGCCATGTGCCGTAAGTGGACGGACAGTTGGGTACAGTCTGAGGCTGGGGCTGTGGTGTGTGAATCCGAGTCCAGAGTGGGTAAATTAGTTACAAGAGTGCGACTCGAGACTCATCTCTGATTGTGGTACTTTATTAGTATTTGATCTGTAATTTATTAGTATTTGAATGATAATTTATTAGGTATTTCATTGCTAATTTATTAGGTATTTGATTATTAATTTGCTAGGTATTTAATTGATAATTTATTAGGTATTTGATTAATAATTTGTTAGGTATTTGATCGGTAATTTATTAGGTATTTGATTAATAATTTATTAGGTATTTAACTGGTAATTTATTAGGTGTTTGATCCGTAGTTTATTGGGTATTTAACTGGTAATGTATTCGGTATTTGATTAATTTGTTAGGTATTTGATTGGTAATTTATTAGGTATTTAACTGATAATCTATTAGGTATTTAACTGGAAATTTATTAGGTGTTTGACTAGTAATTTATTAGGTATTTGATTATTAATTTATTAGATATTTTATTGGTAATTTAGTAGGTATTTGATTAATTTCTTAGGTACTTGATTGGTAAATTGTCAAGGTATTTGACCTGTAATTGATTGGGTATTTTAATAATAATTTGTTAGGTATTAGGTTGCTAATTTATGAGGTATTTAACTGGTAATTTATTAGGTGTTTGATATGTAGCTTATTAGGTATTTGCATGGTAATGTATTGGGTATTTGACTGGTAATTTATTAGGTGTTTGATTAATAATTTGTTAGGTATTTGATCGGTAATTTATTAGGTATTTAACTGCTAAATTATTGGGTGTTTGATCTGTAGTTTATTAGGTATTTAACTGGTAATGTATTAGGTATTTGACTTGTAATTTATTACGTGTTTGATTAATAATTTATTAGGTATTTAACTGGTAATGAAAACAGAACGGTTCCGGGTCGGGTGCGGGTTGTATTGATCCTGTCCATCCGTTCCTTCCCAGGCGCCTTTAAGACGCTGGATAAGGACAACAACGGCACCATCAAAGTCAACATCAAGGAGGTGAGGCGACGCCCGATCTCTGCCGGAACATTCCCCAGACCGGGTGCACTTTGTGAACTCTAAGCTCCTCCCTCTGTTTCCCCCACAGTGGCTGCAGCTGACCATGTACTCCTGAGTTGACCCTCTGTGCCCGGAGCCGAGCCCCAGACACCTATGCACCACGACCCCCGATGCACTACAGTCACCTGATCACGGCCCAGACTCGACATTTAGCTTCAGCTTTTACTCTTAATACGTTACTGATGCCTTTTAATGTTATGTAAGCTAGATTCATTTACCTGCAGCACAGAGCCTGATCTGTCGAACCCGACGTTAATGAAGAGGACCAGACGTGTGGATTAGGTCTCTGTACAGGCTGAGCTGCACAACGCCAGCAGAGAGAGAGAGAGAGGGAGAGTGCTCGGATGAAATGCACACTGTCAAAAGTTTATATGAAATAAATTGGAGAGAATGAAACCGATTGCTTGTTGCGTTTTTCTTCCACCTCTTTTGAGGATTGCACTCTTACATAGCAGGGGGGATAAATGAACCGTATCAGGATCTCACACAGCTTGGGGTCCTGTGACCATGGTCTTACCCCTCAGGTCATTCGGATCTAACTCGTGTTGGTGACCCTCAAGGAATCTGCAGTACCTACGCTGGGAGAACATACCAAATGGAAGCTCCACCAGCTGTGCGGCACTATTCTTGCACTATAGTCATATAAATTGCTTATAGAAGTAAACTCGATCAAAAAGTATGGGACATAAACAGTATTGTAATAAATGCAAGAGAAATACACGAGATACAAATGCATTTATTAGCGTGTGCGGTCCCAACGTCACCGCTGCTGCATCCAAAGGTCTTGGTGTACTGTACAAATAAAATTAAACCTTAGTTGGGTAAATCAGTGCAATTCTGGTTGGAAATGCATCCATTACTAGCTACTATTGTAAGACAGGCTACTAACTATATCTTGTTGACACACATTATCTACCTCCAATATGTACCTCAGTTAAAATTTTAAGCTTAAGATTTACTCTCACGTTAAGTGAGAATTAAGTGAATTAAAGTGAAATAAGTGAATCTGTGATGGTTCCTGCTCCGTGTAGCTGTAGCTAAAGCCGGTTTGCATTCAGTGAGGTTAGGTGCTAGACAGCGCCGCTGCTCGGTCGTTGTGGCCGGATCGCGGAACTGCAGCCCGGAGGCGGACGGACACTGAGCGTCGCTGCCGCAGCTCTACGAACTTTCTGGATTTCTGGGCGAAAACGGGGAAGTTTCCGTTAAACAGCCTGCGTTTAGGAGGTAATCCTGCTTAGTGAAAAGTGTGTGTTCGCGGTGTGCCCGGGTGAGTCTTGCCAAGGCGATTCCAAAGTGCTGTGATCGAATCGTAGCGTTCTGTAAAGGCGCATCTTATGTAGCTAGCTAGCTAGTGTGTAGCTATTGTTAAAGCGTAACCGACCGGCGCTCGGTTTAACGTCGATAGTTCGATTTATCGTTTATGTTTTGCGTTGGACGTGACGGCGGTTTTTATCTGAAACGGGTATGGACTAGTTTTTGGCGCTGTGGCGAGCAGAGAGCTGTTCACAAGCGCCGGGTTTATGTAGCTAGCTAGCTGTATGTGATGGCGCTGCAGCTCCACCGAACTGTTCGAGTGAGGCTGCGTTCCAATACCAGACGCGCTCCCTCGTCTGACGTGTCCCCTACTCTGTGTTCCCTGCGCACTACACGGTGCCTTATGGGTATTATGGAGGTTGTAGGCTGTTTACATTTTGATAGTGATCCAGTGTAGTGCGCTGGATTGTCTCCGAGTGGATTTAAGTCTACAAGGGTTTTAAAAGTAGTGCACTGTGTAGTGAACGTGATGCGATTTTGGGCACGTAGAGTCACTTCAAAACTACTCCGACTACGACCACCCTGAAAAGCTTTGTTTCCCTAGTTAGTGGGTTTGTTTCATGACGAAGGTGTACAGATTAAATTCAGATGAAGTAACTGTATGGTGTTTGTTTAATTATTGTTAATTTCACGTTAACAATCCGATGTGTTGAAGTGTCACCGGCTGAAGTGTGGTCCCAGCACTAACCTGATCAGTGATGTCAGTCCATCCAGGTGTGTGAGACGGACAGGGACGGTAAGGATGTCCTCATCGCTCGCGCCCCAGCACGGCCCGGACGGCAGCGTACGCTACAAGAAGCGCAAAGCCAACTTCTCCTTCAGCGAGGTGCACATTCTGCTGGATGAAGTGCGCAAGAACCGACAAGTAGTCGTGGGTGAGTGCGAGCGTTCGGGCAACCTTTTTCTTGTTGAGGCGACATCGTTAGCAACGCGGTTGTGTGTGGCGTTTAGGGAAGTTTAACTCGGGCGTCCCGGGCGAGGTGAAGAAACGGAAATGGGCCGAGATCACGCAGCGCATCAACGAGATCGGCGAGTGCGACCGTGAGGTCAGCGAGGTCGTCAAGAAGTGGTCCGACCTCAAGTGCGACACCAAGCGCAAAATCGTGGCGCTGCACTCCGGATCGGTCCTGCCGCACTCGTCCGACCTCACGCCCACCGAGCGCATCGTGGGCTCCATCCTGGAGCTGGACAAGCAGCCGGGGTGGAGCCTGAGCACGGCGGCGCGGGGTCGCAGCAAGAGCGACGACCAGGAGGGGGCGCCGCTGGAGGATGAAGACGACTTGGCGTTTACGGGCGTGGGGTTGGTTGACGACTCTCCCAGATTGGGGTCCGAGACGAGGCCGGGGGCCGTAGCTGGGGACGCATCCGACCCGAGATACGACGTTCAGACCAGTGCAGGTGAGAGAGAGCTTCTGTTTCTTCTTAACCCAACATCCCGCGTAGCTTCAGAGGCTCAGGGAGCCTGATCCAATCCATAGCCAACGATTAGTGCTGCATTAGGGATCGATCCGCTGTTACCAATTTTTGATACAAAATAAATATTACATCATATTGTGTTATGTTCATTATTTTGTGTAATATATTCTCTTATTTTTATTATATTTTATTTTATGTTACATTATTTCAGTTTGTCATTTATGTTATGTTGTTATATTATGCTATTTTATTTTATTGTGGTATGTTATATTTTATTTAAATATTTTATGTAATATATTATTTTATACAGTATTGTTTTTAGATTATATTATTGAATATTATTATTTTACTTATCAATGGTCTTTTATTTTATTTTATATTACATTTATTTTATATGAAGTATTTTATTTTATTTGTTATATTTTATTTTTAGATTTTATCATTTTATATTCTTATGTTATATTATTTCATTTGTTTTATTTTATGTTATTTATATATATTATTTAATATTTTATAGAAAATATTATTATTATTATTTTATTTATATTATATTTTATTGTGGTGTATTTTATTTTTAAATTATTATTTTACATTGTAATGTTATATTATTTAAAAATTTTATTTATGTTATGTAATATTATTTTATTTATTTTATTTTAGGTTATTTATTTAATCTGAAATATTATATAAATTTTTTATAATGGTATTTAATTTTTAGATTTTATTATTTTATATTGTTATGTTATATTATATTATTTCAAATTTTTTATGTTATATTATTTTATTTTGTTATTTTATATAAAATATATTATTTTATTTATGTTATATTGTATTATGGTATATTTTGTTTTTAAAGTTTATTATTTTATATTGTTATGTGATATTATTTCATTTTTTTATTTATTTTATGTTATTTTATTTTATTGTGGTATGTTATATTTTATTGAAATATTTTATGTAATGTATCATTTTATACAATATTGTTTTTAGGTTATATTATTGAATATTATTATGTAAATTATTAATGCTATATTATATTATTTATATATTTATTATTTTAGGTTATTTATTTTATATAAAATATTATCTTATTATTTTATTTATGTAGTGTTATATTTTGCTATTCTATTTTATTATGGTGTATTATATTTTATTTCAATATTTTGTGTAATATATTTTATACAATATTATGTTTAGGTGATATTAATATTTTAATTCTGAATGGTAATATAATGTATTATATTGCATCATATCATAAGCTATGAATCGTGCGGCTGTGTGTGACGCTTGCAGACGCGGACTCTCACGCGCTCGACTCGGATGATGACCATCACGACATCTTCATGAACTCGTACCTGGAGGACGACGGAGGTCTGAGCAACGTCGCTCACGTCTCGTCCTCTTCCGCCGGTCAAGCCCAGGCGGGCCAGGGCCCGTGCCCAGAGCCGGAGCGGGAGGGCAGCACGCGGGAGCAGTTGGCGCACAGCGCGGACCTGAGCGTGCAGGAGCAGCAGATGACGAACGCGCTGCTGGGGACGGTGTCGCGCTCGCTGGAGCTGCTGGCCGAGTCGGTGCAGCAGCTGGCCGAGACGCAGCAGGAGTTTGTGCGCGAGTCGCTGCGGCTGCAGAGGGAGACGGTACACGTGCTGCGCGAGTTCGCCTCGGGGGCGCTGACGCTGCTGCACGAGAGGGTCAATGGCAAGCCGCCGCTCTTTTAGGACCGACACCCAGGAGAGCTTGGACAAAACCCTGACCGGGGCTGCTTAGGAGCGACTCTTTGTATCACACTAACGCACCGACCTGCCGCTCGGCCGGCCCGTCCCGATCGGGGCACTGGGACCATGTTTGCGTCGGATCGGACTGACGGATGCCGTACGTACGTTTAGGACACTGCGTTCGATCGTCGATCGGAGCCCAGGCGTGTCTCGGAACAGACCTCACTGCCCGATTTTATTTGTTCTGTTCGAGAGCCCAGAGCTTAGGGATCACACGGCCGCGATACGGTGTTATTCTTTATTCTGTGAGTTTGTAAAGAGGAAACGAAATAAAATGGCTGCTCTTTTAGCAAACGGCTCGCTGACATTTGGGATAACCGAAGAGCAGACGGCGCGAAATACTTAGCTGAAGTAAAAGCCTTTTTTAATTGTGACTGAGGGCAGCTTTGAGGCTGCAGCGCCGAATGTCCACTAGATGGCAGCACAACGCTGATGGGCGATACCTGTAAAGTCTAGTCAAGAATTCGGATCTAAAAGTCGTAGGTCTCTACCGGGGGCTGCGTTAATGAGCCACGGGCTTCCATGGCAGCGACCGAGCGCGGCTTTGTGAGAGCGGCCGTAACGGGTCCGAAGCCAACATGGAACATCATGTAGGAAACAAGAAAAGAAATCATCTCACCTAGTAAATAATAATAATAAAAAGAAAATAAGAAAATAATAATGCATCAACCTCACCTAGTTAATAATAAAATAAATAATAATAATATTAATGATAACATAAATCTTAGCTAGTAAATAATAATAATATCGACCACAGAATATAATAATAATAAGAATAATAGTTATAATTGTTAACATTATTATTTTATTGTACATCATCCTCACTTAGTAAATAATGATAACATCGAGCATGGAATAATAATGATGATAATAATACTAATGATAACTATTATTATTGTTATAATTATTATTATTATTATTATTATTATGCATCAGTGTCTCTTAGTAAATAATATTAATATCAACAATGGACTAATAATAATAGTAATAAAATAATACATAAACCTCACCCAGTAAATAATAGTAATATTGGCCACGTATCTTACCTAAAATTAGTATTTTATATTTTATTTTAAAGAGGAAGAAGAAACAGTAGTCAAATTCAAAAACCTCCAAAAGCCCATCCGTGTATTCCCCCTTTGAAAGTTAAGATGAGGTTTTGCGTCCCTTAAATACTTCCAAGGGACTTTACTCCTTAATTCAGGAGCTTTATGCACCACTTATCGTGTTTTATAAGGGGTGGTTTAAAGGGACTGTCGGTACTTAAGGGAACATTTAAGGCCTGGTGACGATTTGCCTCAGGAGAGCTCCAGGGGAACAGTTTTCCTACAACACACTTTACTTTAAGGGGAATCACTGGGTTGCTGGAAGCTGCTGCTGCAGGAAGGGGGCGCCAGAGTTTTATTCACTCACTCACACACACACACACACACACACGCAGACGGAGGTTGGAGACGGGTTAGAGAGGCGGAAGGAGGCTCGTGACTGCAGAGTTTCAGAAGCTGCAAGTCTCCGAATCTACACTAACGCTACTGCAGCTGTGTGCTGTTGCTTAGAGGGGTCTTAAACAAGCAGGGTGCGAATATTTATGGCACCTCGTGTAGTTTTGTATAAAGCAAAACAACATTTACTTTAACGAAAGGTGTGTGTGTTAGAGCAGCTGTTCTGTTGTCTGTTCTCTAGTGTGCAGCTCCTGCATTGTGTCTCAGTTTGCATCTGTGTGTCTGTGTTTTATACGTTTTTCATCATTACTGCCCTCACACTATACACACACACACACACACACACACACACACACACACGTCCTGCAGAATCCAGTATATAAATCAGAGATACCCAGTCGGTCCTTTAGTGTACTGGCTCCCTTAATCCCTTAGTCACTATTGAGCCGAGTAGTGTATCTGACACTGTTACACAGGGGGTGAAGCGGGAGTGATTTGGGATGCTCCCGTACACAGCTTCAGTCCATCTGTGTGACCCAGACCTGTGTGGCTGCGGGGTTCAGCAGCAGGACTGGAGCACCACACCTAGGCTTTATCTCTGTAGCACTTTTTACAATACAGCGTGGTCATTCTCTCTTCTTTTTATCTGTTTCTTTTCTCTATTTATTCTCTTTTTCACTCTCTTTTCTTTTTATCTATCTCTCTTCTCTGTCTCTCCTCTATTTTCTTTCTCTTTCTTCCCCCCGAACTCAATCCCTAAACTTTATGAGGAAGGACGCTTGGAAGGAAAAAGGGACCCGACCTGTTTGGGCAGCCTAGGTGTTCTACATAAGTATTAAACCACGTTATCTACAACCCCAAACCAGATGAAGTTGGGACAAGAGCATTTCCTCCGGCAGGCGATACGCAGTACTATACCCTCCTGCACTCTCCTGTGCTGAATGAATGCTGGGAAATGTAGTGAGGAAAAGGTGCATTTGCAACAATAATCGGTTTTGTTTTTCTTTTTCAGTAGATTACATGACATTCAATACGTTATCGTCACGGTAACGAGTTGTCCCGCTGTGCTTTAGCGTACCGGTGAGCACCGCTGTGATGTGTACAGTACATATTAAACATGTCGGTCTCCGATACATTACCTTAGGACGGATTTGTTGGACGGTATCTCTATCATAAATGGACTTTCCTGAGTGCCTCTGGGGTTCTGCACTGAGAGTGCTCTGAGTTAGCTGAAGCGGGGAGCTGCTCATCCGGTCGCTGTGACCTGCCAACTGTCACCTGCCTCAGCCACAAAAGAGCCAGGGCTTCTAGGAGGAGGGAGAGCTCTGGGGTTTGGGCGTTATCGATCGCTCTCCTCGCTGAGTGACTCGCTGTGCTGACCTCCTGACCTCCCCCTCTTTCAGCCCCTCCGTCCTCCCCGGCCGCGCCCCTCGTTCGCCCTTTCATCTCACATCTGTCGCTCCGGAGGGGAGAGCAGTCAGAGCTGTGGGCCCCGGCCCCGGTGCTGTAAGGCACCTAAACTCCTCAGTCCTACAGGATCTCACTGTTCTGTTACCAGTGACTAATGCATATGAGAGAGAGAGAGAGAGAGAGAGAGGGAGAGAGAGGGAGAGAGAGGTTTACAGACTGAAATACCAAAAAACCCAATCATGGGGTAAGAGGGAAACACACAGTAGGGTAGGGACACCCAAAGTCGTGTGTGTGTCTGTGTGTGTGTGTGTGTGTGTGTGTGTGTGTGTGTGTGTGTGTGTGTGTGTGTGAGTGTGAGTGAACACAAACCCTGATTGAAAACATAGCACCTGTTATGACTCTTTCTCTCGTTTTTCTTTATTTCTTTCTCTGTCGTTTTCTCTCTCTCTTTCTCACTTTCTTTCTTTCTCTTTCTTTCTTGCTCCTTTTCTTTCTTTCTCTTTTTTTGCATTACCTCAGATTTTATTTAATCCAGGCTACGTTCTCAACTAGAATGTTTTTCTTTCCTTCAGCTGTTCTTAATTCATTCTTAGTCTTAATTTCTCTTGTTTGTTTCTTTCTTTCCTCTTTCTGTCTTTCGTTCTTTGGTTTTCTCTTTCTGTTTCCGCATATATTTCTTTATTTCTACATTACCTTCAAACACATTCTTCCTATACCTTTTTTCTTTTCTTCTTCTCTTTTTCTTTTGTCAAGTATTTGAAGTCGTGTTCTCAATCTCATCCTCAGTTTTGTATAAGCCTCTCTTTGTGTGTGTGTGTGTGTGTGTGTGTGTGTGTGTGTTTAGCTGTCTTATCAAATCACTGGTATGCACCTGCACACACACACACCCTGTCTCTGGAACAGCATCTGTTCGTTATGACTGCTTAGGCTGTGTTTATCCAGTGGGGGATATTTAAACACACAGCTGTCTGCAGATTTATCAGTGTGTTTACTCCACACACCTAGTAATATATACAGTATATATATACACACACACAGTATGTTGTATATGTTGATGGTAACGAGAAACCCACAGACAAAACACAAACACACTTTAGCTAAGTCATAAGCTGCCATAGTTTTAGGTGGATTATCAAGGAAGAAATGACTCTTTTACGCTTGATATAAAGATGGAACATAAAGCAGCTAACAGCTAAAATGAGAACAAATTATTCAAAAATATCCATAAAGGGGCTGTTTTAAAATATCGGCGTGTGGTGAGTTATAACCATTTTAGACCTGCTTGCTGTGTTATTGTGTGGAGTCTAAGGTGTCGTCCTGTGTCTTTGCTGCATGAACACACACCTGGGACTGCAAGCAGCTGCTGTGATAAGTTCATTACACACACACACACACAGACCAAGCACATGGTCTGGTGTGGCCCCTGCTCTTATCCTTAAGTGGTTTTATTAGGAGGTGAGGGTCAGCGCTTCCCCTGAGGGCCTGTGTGTGTGTGTGTGTGTGTGTGTGTGTGTGTGTGTGTGTGTGTGTGTTAAGGAAGCTGGTCTGGTGTCCCTAGGCCGGACAGATGGAGTGTGTGTGTGCATGCAGCCATGTCCTGAGGGAGCAGATCTGCAAGAGAAGCAGATGTCGTGTGTGTGTGTGTGTGTGTGTGTGTGTGTGTGTGTGTGTGTGTGTGTGTGTGTGGATGTAGGAATATGGCAGAAACGTCATATCAGGACATTAAGTGAAGCCTTCTGCCCCTTTAATAATTACACGTGTTCGGTAGGCATTTTAGCTGTGTTTAATTCCAGGGTTGCCAGATCCTACTGGAGACATAAGACACAGGTCAATGTAAAAAAGCCCAACAAAAGGCAATTCTCTTGGACTAAGTGGACCTGGCAACCGTAAATAGAAAAAATCTGAGTGTGTTATAGATAAAATATAATGTAAAACATATTAGACATAGTGAATAAACTAAAGAGTATAAGCGAGTCCCTAGTGTTATTTAATTCAGCATAAATGCAGACATTTAGAGTGTTTACAATCTGATAAATGCAAATTCTCAAATTGTCTTTACAAAGATTTAGATTCACAGCCAGAACTGAGCAAACCTAGGGCGACAGTGGAAAGGAAAAACTCCCTAAATGTCAAAAGGAAGAATTAAAGTTAATAATGAAATGCTGTGACTAATAATGATACAATAGTAGATAAATACACAGAGGATAAATCAGATTATGATCGGATTATTAGGTTCATGTAAATGCACTCAGTGAAGGCTCTCCTGCCATCTAGCAGGTCACAGTTTTGTTGGCATGGCATCCTCGGTACAAAGGATTAGGGGAGGGCGAGTTAGGGTCCTCTGATGGGCTCTGGATGAGGTGTGAGGTCTGGAACTGGTTGTAGACCAAACAGAATATGCTGGCACGGACGTTAAGAACTTAGAGAGGAGGATTTTCCAGGGCTGTAATGTACAGTTATTAAGGTGTCATGTGTAAAAGGCACCCGTGTGTGTGTGTGTGTGTGTGTGTGTGTGTGTGTGTGTGTGCTCGTGCTCGTGCTCGTGCTCGTTTATGGGTTTATCTTTCCCATGCTCCTGCCAGGCTTGTGTCAGCCCTCAAGGGACGTCCCTTCCTCCACCGCAGGCCAGAAATCAGAGTCACTGCCCATCTGTTACACAAACACACACACACACACACACACATGCAGGTACAATGGGAGAGGAAAATGCTCCTACACACACAGAGGCTCTGCTAACAGGTGATATGATGCTGGTGTTATTTCTGAGCCTCGCCTCGTGTTAATGATGGTCATTTTTCCCGCCTAGCATCCATTTGTGGAGATCAAAGGCACTTAGATGCAGGCCGGGGCGGATTATAGTCCAAGTTTATTACAGATACGTTACAGCTCCAGACTGTACTCATGACTCAGGAATCCACAGGGCACAGCAGGGGATGATCCCCCCATCAGGTCATCACCTCCCTCAGACTCTCCAGGTTACAGTGGTGGGCTACCAGTGTCCTATAGTAGAAGACAAGTTCTACGTTCTGTATGTGTTCTCATCTACATGTTCCTTTTTCCTTACTTCCTTCCTTTTTTATTTATTTAGTTGGTTTATTTTTTCTTAGGCGCTTATTTTTCCTGTCTAACCTTTTCTGGTCTTTCTAGCCTGCTTTCTCAACTACAGCGTTCTTGTTTCCATACCTTCTTTAATTGTAATTTGTTTAGTTTGTTTCCGTAGCGTACAATTTCTGTCTAACCGACATTCTCTTCTTTTTCTTTCTTTCTTTCTTTCTGTCTTTGTTTTTCTATTTCAGTTTTCTCTGTAAGTAGCTGATATTTTAACATACAGACTCATTTACACTATTCTTTGTTTCTTCAGTCTTTCTTTGTGTTCCTTCTTTCTCTTCTGTTGTGTCTCATTTGTTTCGTCCTTTCTTTAATTCTCTCTTTTTCAAGTTATAACTTCTTCATTTCTAACTTGCACATTCAGATAATATTCTTCCTTTATCTGGTTTTCATTCCTTCTTTCCTTTATTTTATTCTCTCTTTCTGTTAGCTCACTTTCCTCCTTACTTTCTTATTTCTTGTTCTATGTTATACTTCCCTACAAATTGTTTATTAGATAAACAGTGTAATTATTCTAATAACAAACACTGTTTAGTGCACGTGCTGTAGCTCAGAGATCAGGAAACACACACTCTGTGGGGTGTGTGTGTGTGTGTGTGTGTGTGTGTGTGTGTGTGTGTGTGTGTGTTCGCAGATTATTACCCTTACACTCTCTCTGGTGTATTGTTATTGTAATGAGTGAAGCGTGCCTCTGAGATCTCTTTCATACTTCCCTAAAGGCAGAATCAAAACACACACACACACACACACACACACACACATACACTTTATAATGAAAAGCAGGCCATTTGCCCAATTATGGTTTAAAACACTGAATCCCTAGATTTGTTCCCCTGTTAAGATATTAATGCTGAGCTTAAGTTATCCAGCTTAATATTAAATCCTGCAGTGAAAGTCAGAGTTACGGATCTGCTCACCTTGTAGGATTCTAGGTCTTAAAATACCTGTATGACCTTAGAGAAATGGCAACAATCCTTATTTATCCAAGTTGTTAAAACGTTATTTGTATTTAATTGCATGACATAAACTTAAAGGCCTGTGTTGTGTCAATGACACAAAACTAATAAGGTATTTATATAGGCTATAGAGACGTAAAACCTTTTTAAAACAGCATATCTGATAGTATATCTAATTTTTATTTGCATTTCGGTTCGTTTTCCGATTAAATCATCCATCCACAGAACAAAACAGTACACAAAATGCTCATAAATGTGATCCGCGGTCCTGCAGCAGCTCACTTATACTGCATGGTACGTTACAGTGGCTGTATGGTTGCCAGATTGTTCCCTGTGTTTAAACGTGTCGAGTTTATATAGGTAAAGAAAGCTCATTTAATCTTTTAAAGACTTTTCTTAGTTGTGCTAGTGATGGTATTACATATTTAACATTTTAATGTTATAAACAGTGGTTATTTGTAGCGTGGAACATACGGTGTGTTTGTAAAGTCTCCGTTTCTCATTCCTGATTAATCCCGCTAGACAGAACGATTTGGGTTCGTTGCAATTCAACTAGGATTTAGGATTAAATCAGCGAGAACAGGTGTGAAATATATTATAATTTGAAATTCTATTTTAATTCTGATATATTAACAATAATAAAGTCTCCATTTCGGCTTCGTTTATGTTGAATTTCGTTTAAATAATTGGATCCAATCTGGCAACCCGAAGTTCGAAGTGGACCAGATGCCGCCTGGAAAGCGAGACAATAGCAGGGCCTGATCACGTGACCCCGCGCGCGCTTATTTATCATACAGCTGTGCGCGCGTGTGCACAGCCATCACCCCCAACACGCACACACCAGGCTGCTACTGGAAACCCTAATCCCCCCGCGGGGCCGCACGCGCCGGGGCAATTATTCTTGAACTATGAATGAAAAGAAGGCGTGACGGCGCGCGCCCCCAAACAACTGTCATCTCCTCCACCCCCCATCCTCCTGCTTTCTGTCTTCGTTCTTTGTCCTCTTTATGGATTCTTATTTCATTTAGGGAACAGGAACAGACCTCCGTCTGGCACCAAACGGGGTTTGAGAAAAAGTTTGTGAATCCTTGTGGAAACAGGATTATTGCTTTCAGGTTATAAAAATCAACGCATTTTTTCCTTCTTTATTTTGAACTCTTTGTCTTTTTGCCTCACCCTCTCCTTTAACTCCTCTTCTTTCCACAGTCTATAATAGATACCTTCTCCACCATGCTTCACTCCGGACTTTATAAACTCAATCGATTTACACACAGAAAAATGTCTCCTTCTTCTGTACTGTGGCCAAATGAGTGTGTGATTAATTAGCTGGCTTTAATTAATCTGAGGTCTGAATTCACTCAGTCACATGACCTCAGATCAGCTCTTACTCTAAAGAATAAAGGAAAGAGTAATATAAAATCAACAAGGAGGGCTGTAACTGTATTTCAGGCACACAAGCAAACAATCAGTAAATCTTCCTAGTATTTTAAGCTTTATTTCTGTCTGGATTGTTCTATCTTCCTTTACCTTCTTCCTTTTTTATTTGTTTGTTTCCTTAGTAGCTTATATTTATTGCTGTCTAACCATCTATGATCTATTCAGAGAATATTCTTCCTATTCCTATTTATCCTTCCTTCATTCTTACATTTCTCTCATTCTTATTTCTTTATGTACTCTAAGTTGTGTTATCCTCATCCTTTCTCTCGTTAGTTTGTGTTCTTTTTTTTCTCTCTTTCTGTTTCACCATTCTTTCTTTCTTTTTCTTTTTTTCTTCTTTTTTATAGTTTGTTTCTTGTTTTCTTAATAACTTATATTTTATTTCTGCCTAACCTATATTCTACATTCTCTTCTGTCTTTCCTCTGTTTTTCTTTTTTGTCTTTCTTTCATTGTATGTAGCTTATATTTTTACTCATCTACACAACTTTTGTTTGTTTGTTTCTGTGTGTTCCTTCTTTCTTTCCTGTTATCTATCTTTCTTTCTTTCTTTCTCAGATTATCCTGTATTTATGTCTAGCTTACGTTCAGATAATATGCTTCCCATATCTGTGTTTCTGTCCTTCATGTCCTATTTTTCTCCCCCCCCCCTCCCAAGTATTTTAAGTTGTGTTCTCATCCTCAGTTCCTTCCTTTCTCTGGATTGTTTGCTTGTGTTCTTTCTTTCTCCTGTTTTTTTTTTCTGTTTAGTTCACATGCTGTAACTTGCTTTAGTCCCTCTTTGTGTTCCGTTCTTATTCTGTAACATTATATTAACTCATAAGCTAATAGTTTATAAGCTAATCATCTGATCCAGTCCCGCTGTTTAAACCTGACTGTAAGAAGGTTCATATCAGAGCTGCTTTTGGAGAGGAGCATCTGTTCTGGTACTGAAGCTAAACCTCATCAGGCTGAAGCTCCTCCATATGCTTCCTCCACCTTTGGCCCGTCTGTGACGTTGGAAAGGGGGCGGAGTCAGAGGGTATAAAAGCCCACCCCGGCTCAGTCCGTTATGAATGAAGACCGCAGACAGAAGAGAAGCTTCAGAAAGAAAGAAGTGACTTTGGACGGAGGGACTCTGGGATATTTTCCTCTCTGTCTCTCAGGAGCAGCCTGGTCACTTTCACCCAGCCTGTAGGACTTAAACACTGTTTTCTGGATCGGTTTTTGGATTTTATTACCGTGACGGATGAAAACACCTGCACGCGCCGGACCTGAAAGTTTTGGACATGGCGCGCGTGACTCTGTGTTTCCTCCTGCTTGGTGTGTCCGTGGCTCTGCTGCAGCATCTGGTGAGTTTTACACACTTTCTGCTCATCTCACTTAAGCTCGAGCTCAAGTGCATCTCCGTGTGTATAAGATAAATTATATATAAGAACAGAAAGTACTAACGCCTTTCACTGAAACATAAACTCCGAGCCTTAAATAGGTCTGAAATATATCGGACATACAGGAGAGGGTTTCTGTGCTGTTCTCTGTTTTGTTTGTGTTTTCTTTCATTTCTGTTTCTTGCATTAGTGCTTTCTTCTGTTTAATGTTGGTTGCATTTCCCTTACTTTGTTTGAAATTCATTTCTTTCATGTTTTCTTTTCTTTCTTTTATTTATGTTGTCTTTGTTTTGTTTCCTTTCTTTCGTTTCCATTTCCTTTTCTGCGTTTGCACTTTCTTTTGCTCAGGTTTGCATTTTCTTTCTTATCTTTATCTTTTGCTCATGTTTTCCTTGTTCTGTTTGTGTTTCTGTTTTCTGTACGTGTTTTCTTTCATTCGTGTGTGTTTTCTTTTGTTTGCATTTTCTTCCTTTCCTTTGGGTTTCTTTTCTGTTTGTGTTTCCTTTATCTTGCTTGTTTTCTTCCGTATTACTTTCATGTTCGCTCGTATTTTCTTTGCTTCTTTCATGTTCTCATCAGTCGTTCCATCATTTTTAGATATATCAATGCCCCCTCTTCAGCGGCCACACTGAACACATTAACTCTATCAGTACCACAGATACAGCCTGAGTGAACTTCATTACAGTCAGGACACTGGGCCGTATCAGTAATATCACTAACATATCAGTAACTTGTCTATTAATTAGTAATCCCTTGTTCCCTTGGTAGGTCGCCTCCTCAGGGGTGTTTGAGTTGAAGGTTCACTCGTTCAGCACCACCCGGCGTTACTGCAGGAGAGCCCGGGACTGTAACATGTTCTTCAGGATCTGTCTGAAGCACTCGGAGGACGTGATCTCAGCGGAGCCGCCGTGCACCTTCGGGACGGGTCAGACAGGCGTTATGCGGGCCGAGCCCAGCTCCATCGCCAACAGCGCCGCCATCCGAGTGCCCTTTCACTTCAAGTGGCCGGTAAAGTGCCCT